>JAEIFI010000314.1:0-59487 GCA_018901815.1 Zaprionus lachaisei
GGCATCAGCAACAATTATCAATGGACGCCATGCTAGAGCTTCTCTCCATCAATAAAGCCATCGCCAAACTTGACGAAAAGGTCAATAACCTGTATAGACTGATCAATGACCGCCTACTCAGTGCAAATAAACAGCCAGCCAATGACAACTTGCATCATGAACTCCAATAGACATAACGCAGCGGCAACAACAACAACAACAAATCGTAGCCAGCCACCAAGCCAGCTAAGAATCGCCTATTGGAACGCCGCAGGAGTCAGTAACAAAACCATCGAGTTAGAGTGCTTCATGCAACGCCACAAAATCGATATTATGATGGTTATAGAGACTAGAATCAGCACAACCAGCAATTTAAACATAACTGGATACTTGTGCTACCTAGTCTCAAACCCAAACAGTTACCGGAGAGGTGGAGTTGCGATCCTTGTCAGACATGGTATCCGCCATGCAGCGTTGGAAACTATAGCTACGAATTGCGTCCAATGTGCGCCAATCGTTATCTATACGTCATTCGACAATAGGAACGCAATCACCATCTCTCCGATATACTGCCCACCAACCTTCAAATGGACAGGAGACCACTTCCGCAGGCTCTTTGCTAAACTGGATAGCTTAACCCAAGGAACACAACTCCTGATCTGCGGAGATTGGAACGCCAAACATAGTTGGTGGGGGAACAGGCGCTCCTGCAGACGAGGTAGGACGATGCTGGAAACAATCCAAAGCTCACACAACCTACACATTCTGGCCACAGGTGGCGCCACACATTACCCATTCAATCGAAGGAACCAACCTTCCGCCATTGACTTCGCAGTCTACGCCAATATTCCACCTGAAACGTTGCATAGCTACTCGTCCATTGATCTTGACTCGGATCACCTGCCGATTCACATTCACCTAAGCGTTAACTGTCTCTCGCCTAGCCAGGCTAAACGTCAGTTACTGCCCAGGAACGCTGACGTCCAGATATTTCAGAGATGTCTGGATGACAGCATTCACGTGGACACAGAACTGAACTCGGGGGATGATATTGAGGACGCCATCAAAATTCTGAACGAAAATATCTACGCTGCAGCAGCTTTAGCAACACCACCACCAAGGCCAATCCAATTACGCAGTGCGGCCATGCAATTCCAACTAAGTGATGCCACCATGAATCTCATCCGACTGAAACGCCAATACAAACGTAACCACATTCGCCAAAATTCCGATGCCAGTCGCCAATTATATAGAAAAGCCGAAAATCGACTAAAAAAAGCACTTAAACTAGACAGGGCAAAGATTCTAAACGCGCAACTTGAACAAGTGGACACCACGGATCGATACAGAATGCAGAAATTATGGCGAATCACAAATCGTCTGAAAAGGCAACCAGAGCCCAACTGGCCGCTCAAATTGCAAGCCAATACAAATGCTCCACCAACATGGACCAAAACGTGCCAGGAAAAGGCCGAAGCTTTTGCAAATCACCTCGAAGAGCGTTTTAGCCCTAACCTCTCCAACACGGACGCGGATAGATTAGCGGTGACCAGCGAACTTGAGCAACTGGCCAGCAGAAGCCAGCAACAACAACAACAGCATCATCCACAACAACAACAACACCAAGCATCCTTCACGCCATTCACTACAGCTGAAATCCAGGAGGAAATCAATGCGCTTGAGCCAAAAAAGTCTGCAGGGTGGGATGACATCAACAACATCGTTCTTAAACGGCTCCCAACTAAAGCAATCCAATACTTGGGGATCATCTTCAACAGCATACTGCGTTGCGGCCATTTCCCGCAGCAATGGAAGCTAGCCACTATCTCGATGATTCTCAAGCCGGGGAAAAATGCGAACGAAGTCTCCTCCTATCGACCAATCAGCCTCCTGAGCAGCTTTTCGAAGTTATTCGAAAAGCTGCTCATGAGGCGGTTGTTCGATGAGGATGACTTCAGCCATGCTATACCCAACCATCAATTCGGCTTTAGAAGGGAGCACGGCACCGAGCAGCAGCTGTTCAGAGTAACACAATTCATACTTAAAGCCTTTGATGACCGTCAAGTATGCTCTGCGGTATACATTGATATTTCGGAAGCCTTTGACAGGGTATGGCACGATGGCCTGAAAAATAAACTGGTCAAGCTGCTGCCCAGTAAATTATATGCCGTCCTTCAAAGCTACCTAACGGATCGCCAATTCCTTGTTAAAGGGCTAAATGGTGTTAAATCAAGAACATGCCAAATCAGGGCCGGAGTCCCACAAGGGAGTGTCCTCGGCCCTATATTGTATAACATCTTCACCTCTGACATGCCGCTTGTGGACGCCAATAATGACAACTATAAGCAACTACTCTCGACATATGCCGATGACACTGTGGTTCTCACAGCAGCGCCAACTGCAATCCAAGCAGTCGGAAGGAACCAAGCTTACTTACGCCGCCTGGAAAAGTGGGCCAAATTTTGGTGCATTAAAATTAATGCATCCAAGACAGCACACGTCATTCATACTTGTCGCAGACTTGTTGGGACAGAAAGCAACCTTACGATTACGATCAAGATTAACGCCAATAGAAGCAGCAACAACAACGACAGCAACAACACCAACAACAACAGCAGTATTGTAATAGCCAACGCCACGCGTCATAAATACTTGGGGGTATTTCTTGACTCCAAGCTGAAACTTATTCATCATGTCACTCAACTCTGTATAAGAGTCAATGCACTCGCCAAAAAATTTAGCTGGCTGATCGGAAGGCAAAGCAAGTTAACCAAAAAATGCAAATTGCTGATTTACAAGCAGCTCATTGCCCCCATTTGGCACTATGCACTGCCTATATGGGGAGCCCTTGCGTCAGCAACGCAATTCCGACGCCTCAATTCGCTCCAAAACAAACTTGTCCGTAAAGCCAGTAACGCTCCTTACTTCACTAGGAACCAGATATTGCGTGACAAATATAACATCAAGTCAGCTGATGAAGTCTTTAATGTGAGTAGCTCACGGCTAGCCAATTCACTAGCCCACCATCCAAATGATGAGGCTAGACTGCTCATGCTAAACCCATGGGTCCCAAGAAGACTACACAGGAGCCGTTACGAAAACCAACTCGAGACTCACATAATCCCACTTCAATCTCTAGTGCCACGCCCACTGCCTGAATCCAATCTGCCAACGCTAATTAGGCTAGAGCAAGAAGAAATAGCCCGCAGAAATCCACCATCACAACCGCGGCAGCCCACATACTTTGAATCCAGGCTGACAGAGGATATGATAAACACATATCGAAGAGATCTCAGGAGAGGAACTGTCAGTAGAGAGATTGTTGTGGAGAGGATTCAATACCAGCACTACAATATCCAAAGGCTAATTCTTAGTGATTTCGCAGTAATGGAACAAAGAGGTCCGCCACATGAATCACCAGTTGCTGAACAGCGTTATAGACACCCGTTCTTCCAATCACACACTGACCAGCAACTATAGACCTGAAATTGCATGGATAATACGAATTGGGCACTGCCCGCTGGTGACCCGATGGTCGGTCGTCCCAGCCATGTTTGGGACATCTGGCCGTCGAGACACCCGGAAGCAGTGGATGGTACAGCAGCCAAAGCCAGCCAACGAACTAGGTGCCAGTTATCTGCAGCCGTCTCCTAAGCTGCACCAGCTATTTTTCGCACTTCTTGAGATAGAGCTGGAGAACATCAGTGGCTGCATAAACGCATTTGCTTTTTTCCAAGACTGCTGTATCATCTCCGAAAGTAGCTACTAGCAGATCATTGGGGTCTGTGTTTGGCAATTTGATAGCTGAGGGCATATCATATGTGTATAGGCTCTACAGTGTTGGCCCTAACACGCTACCATGAGGTACGCCAGCTCTTATTTTCTTCGGCTGCGAGGACAGGCCGTCCTGAACAACATTAATGGAGCGCTCGTGAAGGAAGCTTTTGATAATTAAATAGAGTTGATTATTAATTGGATTAAGTAATCCTTTAAGCTTATGCAGAAGACCTGCATGCCACACTCTGTCAAAAGCTTGCTGGATATCCAAATAGGCTCCAACGAAATACTCTTTTCCATGAAAACCCTCCAGGACAAAGTTCACTACTCGGTGCAATTGTTCAGGCGTACCATGTTTCAGTCTAAAACCAAACTGGAACTTCGGGATAGCTTTTTTTACCGCCGTAGTGTCGAGGATCCTTCTGAGGATGCACCTCTCCAATAATTTACCAAATGCTGACAGAAGGCTCATTGGACGATAGGAGTTTAGTTCATCTGCTGCCTTCCCACTTTTGTGTAGCATGAACAGGCGCTTGGAAAGTAGCCGATTCGAATGGCAGCGTTGTAAATCAGCACAAGGAATAGCAGAGCTCTATTGGGGATCGGCTTTTTTTTTCGTTTCATTTCTTCTTATTTATTGAATCTTCTCAGTATATGAGACTAACAAAAAGGTTACAAATCTTAATATAATTTAAAATATTTTTGTTAAATGGCCCTGAGAAGTTACAGCTGGGCAGATTGATCAAAACGCTGCAGTCTAGATGAACTGCAAGCTCGCAATAATCGCTTGGCAAGGGGGTTAGGGTGACCGTCGAGCTTGTTCAGGTGTTTTGCCAAGTATATCATCTATGACTAGGTTGACGCCAGCCTTGGGGGACGCCAGCGTTGATGTTATGGTCATGGAACATGCCCGTTGTTGCATCTAACTATGAAGGTAAGTAGATATATAATGCGGGTTCTGGGACAGGAAGTGGAGTGGGTAATAAAAATTAATGGGGCGTGAGGAGGGGGGAGGGGTAATTAAGGTAACTAATTAACATATTTAATGGGTTTTTTGGGGTGATCGGTCAATGTAGGGTCCCAAGTAGCATATTTAATGGGTTTTTGGTAGATGGGTCATTTATGGATCCTAATTAGCATATTTAATGGTTTTTTTGGGACAAAAAGTGGAGTGGGTGAATAAAATCAGCGGTGCGTGACGAGGGGTTGGAAATTTAGGGTCCTAATTCGGTGATGAATTATGGTGGGGAGTGTTAAAGGTTAACAGGTGAGTATATGAAAATGAGCATGTATGATCATGTTTACATGCACACGTGTTAGGGTTTGTGGGTGCATGCACGCTTCAGTACACACACGCGTGTGACTCATGGGGTTAACAGGTGAGTATATGCAAATGAGCATGCATGATCATGTTTTCATGCACACGTGTTAGGGTGTGTGGGTGAATGCATACGTCAATGCACACACGCATGTGACTCATTGGGATCGCTGACGAGGGTAATATTTGAGAGGCCGGGACACCCTACCACAACATGTTAATGTGTTTATCGCCTCCTTTGTGACCCTAGCCGTGACCGTGAGCATGAAAACGCTAAGGGTGTCCTCAAGCGTGCTAATTGATCGTCAGCACGTGTAAACAGCTACCGCCACAACTTGTTGATTATATAAATTAGTATTAGTTTTGTATGCGTGTGTATGATCAGTAACCCTATTTTAATATGCTAATTTTCTAATTGATAATTCAGTGTGAGAAATTTCACATGGCACCCCCCATGTGAGAGTAATATCCCTAACATGATATGCAACCTGTTGTCCTAACTACTTACTATGTTTGTTTGCACCTGTTCTCCTGCTATTCAGCGTGGGAACTATCTTGTATCCTAATTATTTTCTATGAACCGAGGGTGGTTGGGCGTAGTATGCAGCTAAACAGCTGAACAACAACAACAATACGCTAAACAACAACAACAGCTAAACAGCTAAACAGACTAACAACAACAGCTAAACAACAACAACGGCTAAACAATGGCTAAACAACAGCAAAACAACAGCTAAACAACAGCTATACAACAGCTAAACAACAGCTAAACAACAGCTATACAGTGAACAGCAACTGCTAAACAGCTAAAAACAACAACAGCTAAACAACAACAACGGCTAAACAATGGCTAAACAACAGCAAACAACAGCTAAACAACAGCTATACAACAGCTAAACAACAGCAACAACAGCTAAAACAGCTAAACAACAGCTAAACAACAGCTATACAGCTGAACAGCAACATCTGCTAAACAGCTGAAAACAACAACAGCTAAACAGCTAAAACAACAACAGCTAAACAACAACAACAGCTAAACAGCTAAACAACAAACAACAGCTAAACAACAGCTAACAACAACTAAACAACAGCTACAACAGAAAACATCTGCTAAACAGCTAAACAACAGAAACAACAGCTAAACAGTAAACACAACAACAGCTAAACAACAACAGCAACAACAACAAGCTAAATTTTTAATATAATTTTTATTTTATAAGATCTTAAGGCTAGTTTATTAGAATATTCAATTATTTTTTCAGCATCGTTTTTTTGACATTGCTCAAAGCTGCATGCACAGGTATCCGGTCCTTCCTGCGCCGCATCGTAAGACCATGGACATGAAGTTCTATGTTTCCCATGTATAGATGTCTTGTATGGAGACTTTTCCGCCAGCTTCAAGTTTGATCGTATTTCTTTGATCTTTTTAATATCGTGATGGTGAATAATACCATCATACTGATTTAGGAACTCCTTTATTGTTAGTGAGTTCTTCTGTTGCTTCTTTATTTAAATAAAATATATATTATATATAAATATAAAAATGTATATAGTAACATATGTACCATAGTGCACCACTTGACCACACATACACACTCACATACACTCACAACCAATAACACGTACATACATCAATTTGCCACTTGTACTTAGCATATAAGTCAAATATTTATGTATTGCATCAGAACCCATTCCAGCCTGCTTAGACATAAACATCCGCAGTCCCAAATTCGGCGACAATAACAAATCAGCCTACTCTGATCAATTGTAAACATTCCCACGAGAGGGTCAAAACTGCTAACGCAGCTCAAATTCTCGGCTGATCTGTTCCCATGCGCAATCCACTCAAGAGAGTGCATAAACATAAAAGAGAGCCTTATGTACGCTCAATATAGAAGTAAATAAGACTCAGCCAAGGGTTTGCTAAGCGTTCAGTTCGTAGCTTAGATTCAGATTTAATTCCACCTTCAATTGTAAGACACGAATTGTCTCCGCGTACCGCTTAAGTTATTTGGTTCTAATAAAATTATATTTTTTTGAAAACCTTAAACCACGGACGTGTAATTGGCGCAGCCGGTAGGATATTAGTTAAATCGTTAATTAGTATCCGCCAAAGAACCGCGTGTGATATAAAACCTTCGATTGCGTAGCTAGTTAAAAGTTACAGGAAGGCTACAATCCGCGAAAAACAAATAAACTCAGTGCTTAGTGAAACACTCCAACTTAGTAGCCCACTGTGAAAGTGTGACCGCTACTGGAAGTGAACAATTTTTTAAATTTTAACATAAAGTGCTGCAGTGAAGACCACTAAAGGACAATCGTTGTCCCAGGTCAAACCCAACAAACAATCAACCAACCCAACCCTTAAACAAATAAAAAATAAAACCCTAGCACACGTGCTAAGCGAGTAAAATAAAAACTTTACAATGGCGCAACAACAACAACCACAACTACAACAAATTCAACTTCTGTCTGAAAACCATCTGAACCAAGCCCTTGGACAGATAAGACAAATACCAACATTCACTGGTATCACATCGGAATTAAGCTCATTCATAAGACGAATAGAGTTTATCCGTGACCTCTACCCAACAACTGATGCCCGGCAAGGACACATCATATTCAGTGCCATCGAGATGCAAATCGGAGGTGAGGCTCAGCGAGTGTCCCAACTGAGCGCAGCTAACACATGGAATGATCTGAAGGAAGCCCTTATTTCGGAATTTAAAACACAGACACCTTTTGAAGAACTTTTAAGACGACTCTACAATACACCATTTACTGGATCAATTCGTAAGTTTATAGAAGAACTTGAAGAAAAATGTTTTGTAATAACGAATAAGCTAGATTTAGAAAACAACCCATTCAATAACCACATATATACCAACGGCATGAATAACACCGTTAAAGATGTGATAACAAGAAAACTCCCTGATAGACTTTATATGCAATTAGCTAGATTCGACATAACGACTGTAAGCAAGTTGAAGCAAATCGCTCAACAAGAGGGTTGCTATGATAGCGTATGGTCCGATCGTCCAAAACCACAAAACAGTCAAAATAAAAATAATCAAACCAACAATTCTAAAAGTAGCAATTACAACCCAAGCTATAACCAAGTGTCAAGTTCAAATAACCAGAACAAAAATCAAAACAATACTAACGATAACAATAAAAACAAAAATAATGATCAGAATATTGAGCAGTTATATAAAGAATTCAAACAGAGACTAGACCAGGCACAGGTACAAAATCCAACAAATTATCAAACAAACCAAGCTTCTTCAAGTGCTCCGAATCCGGCACATAAAAGGCAAAGACCTAGTTACAGTGGCCAATCAAAAATGGACACGTCCGAAAATTTTCATCAAATTGCCTCGGACAACGAAGAAGAAGAAGCCCGTTCATAAATATTCTTATGAATGATATAAAGCTCCGCTGTATCATCGATACCGGATCTACAATCAATCTTATAAAATCTAACTTCTTTAATTTTCCCATTAAAACCAATAAATTACAAGTTCATACCATTAATGGTATAGTAACATTAAACGATAGTATAAGTTTGAAACCCAGTAAACTTTGCCCCTCTAAACAAGTTTTTTATATCCATAATTTCTCGGAAAATTATGATATGTTACTAGGTAGAGACTTCTTAGAAGACACCAATGCTCAAATCAATTTTAGCGAATCAAGTGTTAATTTAAATAATTACACCTTCCTAATGCATTATGAGAGCGAGCAAAAGGTAAACTCAGAAGACAATATCGACTGTATGAGCTGTTTAGAGCCATCCTCTACTGATGACGAGGCAATTAATTACGCAATAGAAAATGAGTTAAAAGAATCTAACGAATTCAGACTCGAGCATTTAAATAAGGAAGAGATAAGTTCTCTGACTAAAATTCTTCACGAATTTAGGGACATTCAGTACAGAGAAGGTGAAAATTTGACCTTCACAAGTACCGTTAAACATGTCATAAATACTAAACATGAAGATCCGGTTTATAAAAAACCTTACAAATACCCCCAGGCTCATGACAAAGAAGTCGAAGTCCAAATAAAAGAAATGATAGAACAAGGCATCATTCGAAAATCGAACTCGCCTTATTGCTCACCTATTTGGATAGTACCAAAGAAGAGTGATGCATCCGGTAAAGCAAAGTTTAGGATAGTCATTGATTATCGAAAGCTAAACGAAATTACCGTGGACGATAAATATCCTATTCCAGTTATGGATGAAATATTGGATAAACTCGGTAGATCACAATATTTCACTACCATAGATTTAGCAAAAGGTTTTCATCAAATCCAAATGGATGAAAACTCAATACAAAAAACAGCTTTTTCTACCAAAAACGGACATTACGAGTACACTCGAATGCCATTCGGTCTGAAAAACGCACCTGCAACATTTCAACGTTGCGTAAACAATCTGTTAGAAGATCTTATCTACAAAGATTGTTTAGTTTACATGGATGACATTATAGTATTTTCCACTTCATTGGAGGAACATTTAATGTCTCTGCGTAAAGTATTTGCTAAATTAAAGGAAGCCAACTTGAAATTGCAATTAGACAAATGCGAATTTCTAAAAAAGGAAACAGAATTTCTAGGACATATTATAACAACTGAAGGTATAAAACCTAACCCAATAAAAATAAACGCAATAAAGAATTTTCCGATTCCCAAAACACCTAAACAAATAAAGTCGTTTCTTGGACTTTGCGGTTTTTACAGAAAGTTTATCCCTAACTTTGCAAACATTGCGAAACCAATGACCCAAAATTTAAAGAAAGGCGCAAAGATAAATTCCAACGATATAAATTATATATCCGCTTTCGAGAAATTAAAATTTCTTATTATGTCCGATCCAATTCTAACTTACCCCAATTTCGAGAAACCATTCTCCCTGACTACAGATGCCAGCAATATTGCTCTAGGTGCTGTACTGTCACAGGATCACAAACCCATTTGTTACGCAAGTCGTACTCTCAATGATCATGAACTTAATTATTCGGCAATAGAAAAGGAACTTTTAGCTATTGTCTGGGCCACTAAATACTTCAGGTCCTACCTTTTTGGTCGTAAATTTCAAATTCTAAGTGACCACCGACCCTTAGTTTGGCTTGATAATATCAAAGAACCAAACATGAAACTCCAAAGATGGAAAATCAGACTAAATGAGTTTGACTACCACATTAAATATGTACCAGGTAAAGAAAACCACGTCGCAGATGCACTTTCTCGTGTAAAGATAGAAAACTTTCTCGGTGAAACTCCAACTACGCGGCTACCATACATAGTAGCCACGAAGACAATCAAAATTACATAACAATAACAGAAAGACCAATTAACTACTATACTAATCAAATAAAATTCACAAGAGGTAACTTAAACGAAGTAAAAATAACTAAATATTTTCATAAAACAATAATAAACATAACTTACAAAGAAATGACATTAGATCATGCAAAAGAGCTTATTAAAGAATATATCTGTACAAAAAACACTGTCATCTATTTTAACAATGATCAAGACTTTACAACTTTTCAAAACGCCTACGTCAATATTATTTGTCCAAATAACATTACTAAAGTAATGAGATCTACTATAAAGCTTACCAATATTCACACTTATGCTCAATTCAAGGAAACTATACTTCAAAAACACAAAGAACTTTTACACCCTGGTATCGAAAAAACCATTGCCATTTTCAAAGAAAATTTCTATTATCCTGACTACCAAAAATTGATTCAAAATATTATAAACGAATGCGAAGTTTGCAATGTAGCAAAAACTGAGCATAGAAGTACAAAATTAATATTTGAAATAACTCCTGAAACTTTCAATCCAAGAGATAAATATGTAATGGACTTTTATATGATTAATAATAGACAATTTCTATCTTGCATCGATATATATTCAAAGTTCGCCTCTTTAACTGAAATTAAATCCAGAGATTGGCTTGAAGCTAAACGAGCAATACTCTCAGTCTTTACCAATATGGGTAAGCCAATAGAAATCAAAGCAGATAAAGATTCAGCATTTATGTGCGCAGCTTTACAACTTTGGTTACAAACAGAAGGCGTCAAAATAGAAATAACAACCAGTAAAAATGGAATTTCTGATATTGAGAGATTTCATAAAACTATTAACGAAAAACTAAGAATAATTAATACCGAATCCAACCCAGAAAATAAATTAACTAGTTTTGAAACCATACTTTACATATATAATCATAAAACTAAACATAATACGACTGGAAGAACCCCAGCCGATATTTTCATATATGTAGGAACCCCTGCTTATGATACCCAAAATAATAAAAATAACAAAATAGATAAGTTAAACGAAAATCGTGAAGAGTACGAAATAGATACTAGATATAGGCAAGCCCCTCTGGTTAAATCTAAAACAACGAATCCATTCAGAAAAACAAGAGAAATAACACAACTCGATGAGAAACATTTTGAAGAGAAGAATAGAGGTAGAAAAATAACTCATTATAAATCAAAATATAAAAAGAAAAAAAAATTAATGAAACTAAGTATAATAATTCCAGCGCATCTCCAAACGACCAAAGCAGTCCGACATAATCACATATTTCTGATGATCACTTACTATTTTTTATTATGTTTCACCCGATACGTCAATGGACAAAGTATCGAAGTCAACCCAATTCAAGCCAAAAATGGTTACCTAATCTTTAATACTGGGTCAATAAGTTTACCCATCAATTATGAATATCATTGCTTAACTGTGAACATAACAAAAACAGAACAAATGTATAATAATATAATTAAACAATCACAAGAATACGAAAATGTATCCCAAGTTCAATATTTAGTAGAGAAATTAATAAGAGAAATGAATGGCATTAGAATAGTGAAGCGCAGCAAACGCGGCTTAGTTAATTTTATGGGCACAACATACAAATACCTTTTTGGAACATTAGATCAAACAGATAAGGAAGAGTTAGAGCAAAAAATTCAGAATTTGTCAGAAAATACCGTACAAAATAACGAACTCAACGAAGTAATAAAAGAAGTAAACAAAAGAATAGAAATAATAAATTTTTTAAGCACAATACATGAAGGAGACCAGAGACTTAACATTTTACTATTCAACTTACAACAGTTTACAGAGTATATAGAAGATATTGAACTAGGAATGCAGCTGACGAGACTTGGCATATTTAACCCCAAATTATTAAAACATGACTATTTAACAAATATAAACTCCGAAAAAGTTCTAAATATTAAAACTTCAACTTGGTTAAAAACTGACACAAATGAAATTCTTTTAATTTCCCATATCCCAAAAGATTATTATAAAAACACCAATTTTCACAATAGTACCGTATCCCGATAGCAACAGAAATATCCTAATGGAAAATATAAGCGACAAATATTTTGTTCAAGACAATAAAACTTTCTTAGCATCTTCAAAAAAAGCAGTACTTAACAAATGTATAACAGGTATTCTCAATCAAGCAAATACAGAATGTAGATACACAAAAACCCACAAAAATACAGAAATCAGTTATGTCGAACCTAATATTTTATTAACATGGAAATTACCAAAAACCATACTTAACCAAAATTGTATAAACCAGGAAATAATAATAGAGGGAGCTAATTTAATTAAAGCTTCTAATTGTTCAATTCAAATCGACGATATTTTAATATCTAATACAATACTTGATTACACACAAACAGTTTATGTGAACAATAACGTAACAAAACTAGATACATTACAATACATTCAAGCAAAAGAAATTTTTGAAACAAAAACAAAAAATACTTTTCAAACAATATTAATAACGTCAATAATTGTATTAATTATAATAATAATATTGTATTTTATCTACAAATATAAGAGTATACCTAAGAAAATTATAATTAAATTCAAAAAACAAGTTCCCACTCCTACAGAAACACCAAATATTGTAAACAATGACGTAATAGCAAATGATAATAATATAAACCCTATATTGTATCCTAGTTTATCCGCCTGAGGGCAGGCTAATTTTTTAAGGATGGGGAAGTAACATATGTACCATAGTGCACCACTTGACCACACATACACACTCACATACACTCACAACCAATAACACGTACATACATCAATTTGCCACTTGTACTTAGCATATAAGTCAAATATTTATGTATTGCATCAGAACCCATTCCAGCCTGCTTAGACATAAACATCCGCAGTCCCAAATTCGGCGACAATAACAAATCAGCCTACTCTGATCAATTGTAAACATTCCCACGAGAGGGTCAAAACTGCTAACGCAGCTCAAATTCTCGGCTGATCTGTTCCCATGCGCAATCCACTCAAGAGAGTGCAATAAACATAAAAGAGAGAAGCCTTATGTATGCTCAATATAGAAGTAAATAAGACTCAGCCAAGGGTTTGCTAAGCGTTCAGTTCGTAGCTTAGATTCAGATTTAATTCCACCTTCAATTGTAAAACACGAATTGTCTCCGCGTACCGCTTAAGTTATTTGGTTCTAATAAAATTATTTTTTTTGAAAACCTTAAACCACGGACGTGTAATTATATATATATATTTTAAGAGTCTTCTCGAATTCTTCCTTCCTTATAGTCTCATTTTAAACTGAGCTTCAGTTTAAAGAAATAGGTGACTTTATAAACTTTAGGGAACTGAATGTAGAGTGTGTTGTTATATATTTTTTTAAGAGTTTCTCGAATTCTTCCTTCCTTATAGTCTCATTTAAATAGTTCAGTTTAAAGAAATAGGTGACTTTATAAACTTTAGGGAACTGAATGTAGAGTAGTGGTTGATTTCAATAACGCTGCATTAATGCGTTGAAATGTGTATTATAGAATTCAGTTCCGTTATCAGTTTGTAAATTTTTTGGTGCACCACGACCAGACTTGAATATTTTTTCCATTGCCTGTGCTTCTTCTTTCAGCTTTTTTTGTTTTTAATGCTTCACTCCACGCATATTTTGAATAACAATCTATAACAGTTAGATTTATAGCGGAACCCAATATTCTATAACAGTGTATGCCCCGATTTCAAATAAATCAGCTTGCCATAACTCGTTGATACCCTTCACGATTACTCTACGTCGTTTAAAATTCTTAACTGATGCTCGATGTAGTTCATTTACTATTACTATCTCGCTTCGTTGATGGCAACATTTTCGTTGTTGTAATCGTAGACTTCTTCATACTACTACATATATTCTAATTTAGTTTTGATGATGATGTGTGAAAAGGTTTACCTCTTTCTATGCTATCACTTTCACTTTTAATAGTTGTCTTAAAGCTAATGTAGTTAAAGAAATCTTCTTCTATACCATCTAATTCTTCAATTCGTTTTTTCATAACTGTCTCTAAGTTAGAAATTGTTTTGTTGAACTCGACAATGTTTGTCTCAATCTCTGAGACTAATGCTTTTTTCTGATATTTTTGAATATTCTACTTTATTCGAATAATGCCCAAACCTATCAAGTGACATGTTGAATATGACTGTGAGTGGCAATTGCATATCATATTTAAAGTTTTCTTTACATTTTGAGGGGTTTTATTATAATTTCTGGATATTCTTTCTCTCCTTTTTCATTTATTATAATACTTGGATAATCAAGAGTTTGACGATATACATTTGTACCCTGAATCAGTGTAACATCTATTTCTATATTACTAGATTTTACAGCAGGTTTTTTTTAAATGTTTGCTTACAAATCTATTTAAGTTGTTTATTTTTTCGATAATTGTATTCATAATTTTATCGAGATTTACCATTAAATTAAGTTAACGGATTACGCTGTCTTCCATTTCTGTTATACGTTTATTTCGTTGATCAAAAGCCTTAATTATTGTTTGCTCCTGTAATGCTTTCAATTCATTTACTTTCCCATCTACATACGCTTTTATTGTAAATTCAAAATCATTTGTCGATAGCGCAAAAATTTTTAACTCGGTTTTGCTGTACATTTGACATATGACCATCACTATCAAGATATATACCTGTTAGGTTTTCAAGTTCTCTTTTGAAAATTGAAGAAAATTGTCTATTACTCGAATAATGACCAAACTTGTCAATAGACATTTTAACATTAATTGAAATGTCTGGGTGACTACTCTATTTATTAGTATATTATTTTCTCTTCACGCAACTCTTCTGTTATTGATAGAATTTCATTGGTATGATTGTTATTACCAGCAGCTTGAGAAGCTATTAAATGTTGTAATCGTTCAACTAATTCGTTAACTTTATTCCAATAGACATAATTTGCTTTGACCTGTTTTAACTTCATAAACATACTACCATCAACACCTCCTCCTTTCTTGGTTTGAATTGGTGTAGATACAGCTACAGGTTTTAGTTTAGCTGCTGTCGTTGTTGTTGGTGTTGACGATATCAAGGGTTTAATAATTTTCGTATATTTCAATGCACGAGTTCCTTTAGCTTGTTTATTTGGATCACAATCTCTTCTATGTACACTCGTTTCTTCTAAAATCTCTTTATATGAAACTAAATCAGTTTTAGAGTAATTCTTTGGATGGCTATGAAAAATTAGAGAGTATAAACCAAATGTAAGAGGCCATGTACTCCCGCTTGATAATATAATTTTTTTGTTTTTTACTTCTAGTTGTTTGTAACCCAACTCTAGTCTTGATTTAGACCCTGTTGGACCATAAACCTTATCCAAAAGATTATCATTTAAAAGTTTATTTACACTTAAATTAATATTATCAGGTATTTGATCTTCATCACTTTCTTCACTTTCTATAATTTCTTCTTCTTCTTCTTCTTTTACTTCTTCATTATCACTATCTTAATTTTCTATATTTGATTGAGAATAGTAAATATCATTATCACTATCATCATCATCATCATCATGATCAACAGTTGAATTATTCATAGAAGAGTCTGGCTTTTTATTTATTCTTTCATACTTTATTTTTTTAATTTTATTATAGTTGGTATGCTCTTGTTTTCCGTCTCTAACAAGTTCATGCAATGGTTCTGTAATAGGTTTAAAAGTTTCTGCCAAATGAGAGATATTATCATTTTTTGCTTGCTTCAATTCAGAAAATTTTTTTTTCAGAATACTTCTAGTTTTTGACAACTGATCTAATATTTTCCTATTCATTTTATTGATTTCAGATATCTATTTCTCTATGTTACTTCTTCAGTACTGTGGATAAATAGTAAATGTCAAAAATATTTTTAACAATTGAGTTTGAGGTTTCAAAAAAATTTGAACTTTATTTTTCTTTCTATTGTTGTAACTAGCGCTAACAGATAGTTTATAGATAGCAATAGGCAACTGAGCTCAGGTAGCAAGTACCGGTTTTATACAGCCAGTGAGAAAACTCGCCCTATGCTCGCTTGAGAATACACCCTCGCTCTTTCCACTAGGTCTTCAATTGAGCATGACGATGCAGAGAGGGAGAGAGCATTCAACCCTCATATTCTTGATCCCTTATTTTGTGTTCTCTGACTTTAAAGTTAGTAAAACATGAAGTGAGAGATGCCCACAGTTGTATGTATTAAATTGTTTTTGTTCTCTAACATAGTTATAGTAGATATTTTTCCCCAAGTATTTCACAACTTATTTTGGCGGTTGTAAATTCCCAAAACTATCAAAGTAGTGTATGTTCTTTCCATTTTTATTATAAGCTACCCAATGTGTACCATCTGATGTTGAATCGTCCAAGTTGACGATACCCGATTCACGAATCAATGGAGAACTTGGAAGTGAATCTCTCATTAATACAAATCTAAAATGAGAGATATGTTTTCGAGCAAACTTTTCAATATCAAAATTAGAAAGTGCTCTGTTGGGTAGCTTATCTAGTAGTTTTTTTCTTTTCCTACACCCCCTTTAAACGGAGTAAGCTACATTCCATAACATTTTTTATAAGGTTTAAGAAACATACCATTACCCACATGAATACTCTCCATTTTCTTATTATGTCGCTTATTCTCTTCCAACTGTTTTTTTTCCTGTGTTTGCATTGATGATTGCTTTAGCAATAGCAGCACTACCAGAAGCAAGACTGCCTACAGCGATGAGAGCAGTTGAAATGGGAACAAGTGGTAAAAAGCCACCAATTTTTGGTACATTAATTATACTAGGAACTTTTATGTTTTTTTTTCTGACGTCCGGTTGTTTTGGTAACTGCTTTGCGTGCAACCCTAATTGCATGCATCAAGTCTAATGGCTTCTTTTCTTTTAACGCTCGAATACCTGATTTGATAACATGTGAAATGTTCTTGTTTCGCAGTTTACAACGTGTTTTCTTATTTTTCTTATTATTTTTTTCCCCTTCTTCCTTTTTCTCATACCTATTCCAAATTTCCTTTTTGCTTTCATTATATTTGTAACAAAATATGCTGACGATTTTTCTTCTAAACTAGAGTCTTTTGCATTTACACGTTCTCAAGCTAAACAGGACTTAACTCTTTATCAGCCTCGTGCCGTTCACTCAACTCTTTATGTTGTGAATAAGCGATATCGTGTATTCTCAAGCCTCATCCAATTATTTATTCCTCGATCGCCTCGTGCCAAACATTTAGATAACTTTGTACCAGGACCACAAAAACTATAACCAGGTAGATGAGCTTCAAAAGGTAGCCCGTTAATTATTTAATTTATAATACCACCACCTCGCTTCAAGTTTGCATTATGACTGGAACAATTATAAAAGCGTATACCGATTTTATTTGATGTTTAATCAATGAGCATTTCTCATTGAATGAAGTATAGTGTGTGAGTGACAATGCGATTAATAAAACAAAAACAAGATATTTGTATTAGAAACATTGAGAGTGGTAATGACGGTCAATCACTGTCTCAAAAATTACCACGTCATAGCCCCCTCGTACCTAATACAATAAGATAAGAGCACTTGTTGTTGGACCATCCAACTGTGGTAAAACTAATCTAATGCTCGGCTTAATCGAGAGTCCAAACGGTTTAAAATTTGAGAACATTTATTTAATCTCAAAGAGTTTGTATCAACCCAAGAACGAAATATTTGGAAAAACTAGTGAAACCGCTAAATGTTATGGGGTACTATACTTTCTCGGAAAATGAAACAGTTTTACCACCCAACGAAGCTAAAAATAATTGAATTATGATTTTCGATGATGTTGCATGTTAAAAACAGAATAATATCCGTTCATATATCTGCATGGGTCGTCATAATAATATTGATTCATTTTACTTATGTCAAACCTATACACATATCCCGAAACACCTTATTCGTGATAACGAAAATATGATAATAATGTTCAAACAAGATGATTTAAATATGCGGCATATTTACCGAGACCACAGATTTGAGTTATAATTCATTTCTGAAAATGTGTCAAAAGTGTTGGAAGGATAAATATAGGTTTCTGTTTATTAGCAAAGATAATGACATAGATAACGGCGGTATAGAAAGGGTTTCAATCAATTCATAATCAATTAAGAATATAATAGGATATATTGGCTGAGTGAATGTTATTATTCCCAGTTTATCATTAGATTTCAAAATGGTTAGATCATTCATACTCACATTAAATGGGAGTGAACCCATACTAAACACAAATTTTTTTCCGCCAATAGAACTGAATGGTGAATACGAGTGTGCACTCATTGATTTTCACATGTTTAATTCTATACCCAATGTCGATGATAGTAATAACTTATTTCATATTGGTGATAAGATCATTAAAATTCCTATAGGGTCATATGAACTAGAAGATTGGACTGACCAGTTCAGTGAAACATTCGGATCTAACCGACGTCATCGAGATTTATTGGGTAGTAGATAAATAAAGAGCAAACCAATTAAACTGAGCAATTAAAGTATTCAACATTTTATTTATTTATTTATTTCATTTAATTTAAAGTCGACTAAATGCAGTCGACTGAATTAGGAAAAAGATATTGATACAAAGAATTATTTAAAAAGTCAATTTAAATTATTTAGCGTAAAGTTAAAGAAATGTTAAGTTATTAAAATTTAATTTAATTTAATTTGGGATTAACAAAGATCTAACATTTGTTGCAGAAGTTAGTATAAGGCATGCCCAGCCGACCGAGGGGCAATGTCGTAAGCGAGATAGAGGAAAAAAATGTCACGAGCATGCAGATAGAAAAAAAAGGAAGACATTTTGAGGAAAATTTAATTTCTACCAAGGTAGGACAGAAGCAGAAATTTTAAGACTGGTACAGAAATTGTATTTGTTAATATGAAAGAGTACTATTTGAAATCAGAACATAATACCCTGAATGGTTCATGCAGGCCATAGTTCGATCTACAATTATAAAGAGTTAGTGGTAAGTAGTTACGAGTAATTCTACAAGGGACAGCGAAGTTTAACTGGCTAACCAAGTCAACACTCTTAACGTCCCCTTGGATTAGGTTATTCATAAAAACTATACAAAGCATAGTTTTACGGTTAGCTAAGGACGGTAAATTAAGTAATCTAAGTCTATTTGTATAAAAAGCAGTCTTCAATCTACCTCCCAGTTAAGACCCAAACTAAAAAGTTGTTTTGCACGGATTCAATGTGGTCTTTCCAAAATTGGACGAACAAGTGAGATATAAAGGGTATTTGCTAAATAAGGATCGTCAAACTCCTGAGACCATCGCGTAATAAAGCCAAGCATTCCAATAGCCTTATTGACCATAGTAGAAATATGCTCCGAAAATTTTAGTTTACGATCCAAACGGACAGCAAGATAGTCAACTAAAGCAATTCTTTCCAAGACACAACCACAAAGTGCATTAGATGCCAACTTAGGGCTGGTTCGGTAGAATGTTATCAGCTTGCATTTAGAACTATTCAGAATTAATAAATTTGTACGGCACCATGATTGAAAACTATCTAGGTCGACTTGTAAGAAAGAGTGACAGAAGCATCTTTAAATTGAAAACACAGGCTTACATCATCTGCATACATAAGAGTGCGAGCAGATCGTATGACAAGCGGAAGGTCATTGATGAAAAGAGCGAATAGAAGGGGACAAAAATGACTCCGCTGAACACAACAGATGGAATGAAATGGATTTGAAAGGCAATCTGCAAAGAGCACCATTTGGGTTCTGTCAGTCAGATAACTAACAATCCAACTAAGAAGTTTAGGCGAGAAACCAAGAAGACTTAGCTTTTGTTTTTTCCCTCCTTGTAATGATTTATTGAGTCAAAAGCTTTACTGAAATCAGTGTAAATGACATCAGTTTGAGGATTTTTCTGAAATCCCTGTACCACAAAGGATGTCAGCTCAAGCAAATTTGTCATATAAGAACGACATTTAATGAATCCGTGTTGACAAGGGGAAATGACGGATCTACAAAAGTGTTGCAAGTGAGGAGTTAAGACATTCTCGAAGAATTTAGATATGGCCGATAGCTTAGCGATGCCTCTGTAGTTAGTTGCCTCCGATTTGCTGCCCTTTTTGTGTAAGGGAATAATGAATGATTCCTTCCAAATGGAAGGATAAAAAGAAGTTTCTAAGGACAACGAGAATAATATTAGCAGGGATTTACTTAGGGAATTAGTACAGAACCGTAGCATGTACGCTTACACATGTTTTCATGTGTAACGATACAAGTTCAAAAACTAAAAAGTTATTTCGAAAGTGGTGTGGTAAGGACTTCTGGTGGAGAAAGTGGGTGGGCCCTGTATATATTTACCCTAGACGGATCAGAGTGAAATCATAGATCCAACGTTCTGCTAAAATAAATTTCTTACATGATTAACTTGCGACATTGACATGTCAAACAGACTTTCAAAAAGGTCATGATGAATTAAAGGCAACAGAAAATTTTCCTCACCACAAGATGTCCAATTACTTTCAAGAATATTAAGGTCGCCACTCGCAATTGTTCTATAAGTAAAAAATGGTCTTACAACCATTATATGTAGCTTTGTATCCTTACAATCGAACAAGGCTTAATTGGGTCGAGCTATTCTTACATATTGTCAGAGTCTCAAACCTGTCGATCCAATTTGATGCATCTTTTTCTCTATACACCTTGCCCAGATGACAGCTAATCTCAAAGGGTCGATACAAAGACTCTCTAATCTTGTTCTCTGTAGATTCTAGTTTGTGAGATTCTTTGAAGAGAGACTCTTCCATGCTGCCTAGATTAACTGGCAGTGAACTTCGGAATTTATCGCAGTCTGTTTTCCTGGGATTGTGAATAGTTGTAGGTGTTTGACCCAATGCCAAACAGAATCGTCCTATGATCTGCCATGGACTTCTCTAGTTATAAATGAAGGTTTATCTGGCCTGTTCTGTTGCTGCCCTCATTTTGGTGCGCTTTGTCATGCGCCGAAGGTACAAGCAAAATTATTTTAGCATTATATATCATCAAAAGCTAAAAATTCATATTGTTGTTGTAGTTTATTAAAGGTATCTGGTAGAGATGAGCATATTGTGGTAATACGCTAACGTCTCCCCTCTTTGACTGAAGAAAAGATCATTAGAGCTGAACGGAAATTGTACTTGAATTTTAGTTTCGTCTGCTTGAATCCTACCACGTCACGATTTTTATTATTTGTCAAGATATTGCATCAAACTTTACTACATATATACCTATACAAATAAAATTTTATTAAAATCGAACCACGTTTTTACCATTCGAACGTCTGCGAGTGTAGACGTGTTTCTTTTTAGCTACGAATAGCAAGTTCTGAAACTACAACAGTATAGTGAAAGTATATAAACACAAAGTGCAAAGTGCAGTTCGCACAACTAACAATTATTGACTATAGTAATTATTTACTAAAATAAATAATTATTCCATATTGTAATATTTAGACTTAGAACAATGAATCAAAACGACATACACACTCAGCGACAATGTGAACAAGACGAGCGCCGGCTCTCTTTACAACGCAACAATGCATACTTTTCTTTCGCCTCGCCGCAAATCGATGATCGAGCACTTTTGCCCTCAGCGAACGACAGACCGCGTTCTTGCTCTCCCTCTCTGCCTGCTTCGGCCCACAAGACGTGGAGCGAAGAGACCGCCTCTCCTATCCCGCTCCCCTCGCAGCACCAAACGACCATTCCGGGTTACTGTAACACTGCAATAACAAGTGCAGTGACCTCCCTATCAACTGTCACTGCTATCACAACAACAACCTCGTCAGCGGCCCAACTAATTATTGCTGTGCCAACTGTAAATAAGACAGCACACCGATCATTGGCAACAACAATAATGCACGCAAAGAAGAACCAAAACAAAAGCAGAAGACGATTTCGGCTGTGCAAACTGGCATGGATCGCTACATCCAAATCAAGAGAAAACTCAGCCCGCAAAACAATAAGGAGGGTAATCAACCGAAAATCAATCGAGCCAACAACGGCAATGAAAACTCTGCAGTAAACAATTCAAACCGATATGCTATCTTGGCTGAGTCTGCGACTGAAGAACTCAACGAAACAACGGTAGGGGAACCAAAAAAGACTAGGCCTCCACCTATATTCATACGAGAACAGAGTACAAACGCACTTGTCAACTTTCTTGGTGATCAGCTGTGTTTTAGCTTTTGCTCCTGTTATTTAACGAGTTGTACTTAATTTCTGGTGATTTAAATTTCTAATTTGTGATTCACTACTGTGTAATAACTTAGTGCTAACAAATTGATATGTTTATTGTGTTTATTGTATTTAAAGTTACATTTTATCTAAATTAATTAGGCTCCTTAAGCGTCTTGTTTTTGTTTTCGTTTGGAGTTCACATCCCCACGCTCATTCTCGCTTGCTTCGCTCTCTGAGTGTGCTGCGCTGTGCTAAGTGTGTACCCCAAACGGCTCTCTCGCTACAGTAGTGTTGTTATTTTTCTGCTTTCTACATATGGTACACTTACTCGCGCTCTCACTCTCACGCTTCTTTGCGCTCTCTTGTGAGTTACGCTTGTTTTTGAACTTATTTTCGTAATTACTGTAAAATTTTTTTTTTTTTGGTGTTCCCTACAATTTTCAAGGCATATTAATTTTTATCAAAATGCTGGTGTGCTCTGCAACTCCTTGTAAATGCAAGGCCGATGCTAAGCCGGACTTTGTTTGCTGCTGGCTGTGTGATAACTTCTATCATATCAAATGCATCGGCTTAACAGTACGCATTAAAGATCATATTAACAGCAGTGAATCTGGCCTAAAATGGACATGCAAAGTTTGTCGAGTGAAAGAACTCACTTTAACTAAAATGCTTAGGGAGACGAAATTGAAATTTAAGAAGTTGCGTGCAGCCTTTTCAAATCTGGAACTCGGCAACTCCTTCAGGCATAACATCTCCTGTTATTTCCTATTTAACTCCTTCTACGTCTCCTAACATACCTCAAGCCACCCCGACTGTTATATGCGATCCACCACTTTTGATCATCACCTCTCCTGTTTCGTCTATTTCCAAAAAGAATCCCAAAAATTCCTTGGAAAACAACACTGCCAACGCTTCTAATGTTATATCGCTTATCGCGGTTAAGCCTAAGAAACAGGTTTTCGTTTCTCGCCTTGCACCTGATACTTCGGTTGAAGATGTGCAATCATTTATTAATTCGAAAATCTCTGTACCTAGTATTGTTGTTGAAAAATTTAAATTTAACTACATGCGAGATATTGCATCTTTTAAAATAAGTATTCCTGCAGACAAGTTTCAATCTGTCTGCAGCACAACCTTCTGGCCGCCAGACTTAATTGTAAAAGAATTTTCTCCTAAACAAAAAAGTAGAGCTGCGGTACCGCTTCCTACAATTTCTCGTGCCTCTTTTTCTTCTAATGGGACATCAAAAAAACAGTAGATTTTTCCAATCTTCACTTTGCCTATCAAAACGTTAGAGGTCTAAACTCTAAGCTATCTAATTTGTTTATGAATAGTGTATCTTTTGATCATCAAATACTAATATTTACTAAAACCTGGTTAAAACCTGATGTAGATAACAGTTCAATTTTTCCCAATAAGTACACCTCCTTCAGATGTGATCGTTTATCACGAACTGGAGGTGGTGTTCTTATAGCTGTAGAATCTGATCTTCCTTCCTAACTAATTTCGATAGACCATAGTTCTCTCTTAGAATTTGTATGTGTTAAAATAACAATGTATCAAATTTCAATTTATATTACCTGTTTTTATATTCCTCCCTCATCAGATATTTCTATCTACCTGGACTAATCCGTCGCTTCCAAACTATCTGATAGAGACTACTTGCTAGTTTTTGGTGATTTCAACATACCAGAAGTTACTTGGTCTTCTCAATCTGATTTATTGGTGCCTTCTTTATTAAATTCTTTTTTAAGTGGCCTTTCGGAGCTATCCTTTATCAACTAAATACTGTTTCTAATTGTAGTGGTAGAATGCTTGATTTAGTTTTCTCTTCCGACATTCTAGTAAATTCTATCGCTAGAATCAATCCTTTAGTTCTTCCCGAAGATCCCTATCATCCTACATTAGACCTGGTATCTAACTCTGCCTATTTCTACGCAAACTGCAACAGTTTCCCCTAAAGTAAAATCACGTTGTTTCCGTAAGACCGATTTTGAAAAACTGAATTATTTAATTTTGGAACATGATTGGTCATCTTTTTATTCATGCTTTGATCAAAATACATGCATTTCATTTATTTATTCCTCTATGAACTCATTTTTTGATTAATGTGTTCCTGTTACTTTTCCTGTAAAGTCCAACAGGCCTTCTTGGTTTTCATGTGAGCTAGTAAGGTTGAAAAATTTGAAATCCCGGTATTTTAAAAAATTTTAAATTACTTGTAATCCTTCTGATTTTACGCGTTATACTGTTGCAAGAGCAAACTTTATTGCTCTGAGTGTTAATTGTTATAAAAAGTATTTGTGTCGCTGCCGTTTGCTGAGGATCCAAAGCAGTTTTACAACTTTGTCAATTTAAAACGTAAATCAAGTAGATTTCCTTCTGTACTATCATATGAAAATAAGGAAGCAACTGATGATCAGGCTGCCGCCGATTTGTTTGCAGACTTTTTTCAATCAACTTATTCAACTGAACCTAATAGTTTCCCATTACATCCCTTATATTACCCTTATATTATACAAAATTTTAACACTTTCTTCTGTCCTTCTATTGATGAAACGTCTTTACTTAGTGATCTTAAATCGTTAAAACCTGTTTTCTCTCCTGGCCCTGACGGAGTTCCAGCATGTGTGCTTAGATATTGTGCTGATTCAATTCTTAAACCAATCCATAAGCTGCTTGACTTGTCACTAGCAAATAGTTATTTTCTACCTATTTGGAAAAACTCTTTTTCCATTCCTCTTCACAAAAGTGGTTCTAACCATGATGTGAAGAACTATAGGTGTATTTCCAAAGTGTCCGCTATTCCTAAAATTTTTGAAAAAAATTTTACGGCTCTGTTAACTTTTATGTGTAAATTTATAATTTCACTCTGTCAACATGGGTTTATTAAGGCAAGATCTACAGCTTCTAATCTTTTAGAATTTTCCTTTCACATTAATTTAGGATTTCGGAACAAAATGCAAACTGACGTGGTCTATACTGACTTCAGTAAAGCATTTGACTCCGTAAATCATAGACTCTTAATCCAAAAGTTAAATTTGATTGGTTTTCCTCAAAAGCTCCTTTTGAGGATTTCCGATTATTTAACTAATAGGTATCAACGAGTTTCTTTTAAAGACTGTCTTTCTAAGCCGATCTTAGTCACTTCTGGTGTTCCTCAGGGTAGCCACCTTGGGCCTTTGCTATTTAACCTTTTTATTAACGATCTTCCTTCTATACTTCTTCACTCTAACATTCTTATATATGCTGATGATGTGAAACTCTGTTTGACACATAGTGATCCTACTAATAACCTTCTTCAAACAGATCTTCATTTGTTTTTTGCTTAGTGTAGACATAATCTACTACATCTAAACTGATTGAAGTGCAAGGTTATGTCATTTTACAGAGGTAACTATCATGTCATCAACTACAATCTTAACTTAACCCCACTCTTAAGAATATCTGAAGTAATGGATTCAGGTATCCTCTTTGACCATAAATTTAAATTTGATCGTCACATAACACAAATTGTCAATAAGGCATTTCGACTACTTGGGTTCATCAAAAGATGGGCCAAAGAATTCGAGGATCCTTATACGACAAAGTTGCTTTATACTTCTCTTGTACGTCCAATTCTTGAATATGGGTCTTGCGTGTGGTCGCCGCAATACCATATTCACCAAGATAGAATTGAGTCTGTTCAAAAGCAGTTCCTTCTCTTTGCCTTGCGTAGTTTTAATTGGGTTTCGGGTGTAGACTTACCACCATATTCTAGTAGACTCCTTCTAATTAACCTACCTTCTTTAACTAACCATCGTATTATGTTAGGTGTTATGTTTATCGTAAAACTAATAAAGTACGATATAGATTCCCCCACTCTTCTTAACCTAATCAATTTCTGTATTCCTTCTAGAGTTACTCGTAATTTTAGGCCACTTTCTTTAGCGTTTTGTCCTAATAATTACAGCTTGCATGAGCCTTTCCGAGTTCTCTGTGCTGACTACAATAGACTGTCTAGAGTTTTCAACTCAGAGTCCTCCCTCCACTCTGTTAAATTGTCTATCCTTAATGAATTAACACCTCATCCTAATAACTAACATTAATCTACCGATCTGATTGGGTTTTACTGGGTTTTCCCCAATCCTTTGCAGCAAATTCTGGATCGTTAATTCTTGTTTTATATCCCCCAGCCTAAATTTAATAAATATATAATCTTAATTAATTTTAAATTTTTGTATATTTTTAATCTTAATCTTATCTAATTTTATTTTAAATATGCAAGTCGACTGGCTTAGTTGACGTTAAATAAATAAATAAATAAATAATAACATTTTTAGCTGACTCAAGGTCAATATCGGTTCGATTTGTGCATAATAGCTTATCTAGCCGATATTTTTGCCAAACACAACAAAAACACTTGTCAAAAGACAAGGAGCGGGCTTGAATGTACAATTGTTTCACGAAGTAGCCAACTTCGATCATCAGCATTCATCGCTGACTAACTTGGTGATCGAAGGTAGTTTCATCTCCACACTGCTAGAGCTCGTTGGGAATTCTAGTAGTGCCGAGGTGAAAACTGATTCAATAAACCAAGCTTGTCTCTTTGTGTTGTGTTTGGACTTAGGACTGCGAAAAAATAAATAATAAATAATAAATAAACTCGTTGCATTGGTTGGTGACAGCAAATTCCACGTTATCCCGCAAAAAGGAAATATTCATGAAATAAAACTACAGATTCAAACAGAAGCAGACCACCGTAAAGTGACTAAATACCTAAATGAAGCTGGTAAAAACTACTACAACTACCAATTAAAAAGTTGCAAAGGGCTACAGGTGGAACTTAAGGGCATTGAAGCAACAGTGACACCTGCCGAAATAATTGAGGCTCTGAAGGTCAAAAACTTCTCTGCGAAAACAGCTATTAATATTTTAAACAAACACAAAGTTCCGCAGCCACTATTTAAAATAGAACTCGAACCGTGCATCCAATATACAATCTACAGTACTTGCTACATCGGAGGATCACCGTGGAGGAGCCGCACAAACGTACCAATCAAGTTCAATGTACTAATTGCCAAGAATACGGCCACACCAAGGCATACTGCACCCTTAAGTCCGTATGTGTTGTCTGTAGCGGACCTCATACTATCACTAACTGCCCCAAAAATAAGGAAGATAAGTCTGTGAAGAAATGCAGTAACTGCGGAGAAAAACATACTGCAAACTACAGAGGCTGTGTGGTTTACAAAGAATTGAAGAGCCGCCTGAACAAACGCATTGCCACAGCACATACATACAACAAAGTCAATTTTTACTCTCCGCAACCGATGTTTCAACCACCTTTAACTGTCCCAAGCACTACTCCTAGAATTTCTTTCGATAGCGCCTTAAAATCCGGACTAGAAGTCCCCTCCCCACCGAAAAGAACTGCTCATTCCGAACATACATTGACAAATATCCAACAGACTCAACAAAGTGGCATCGAAGCTATGATGCTATCCCTACATAAAAGCATGCAAGACTTCATGACGTTCATGCAAAATACTTTGCAGGAGCTCATGAAAAATCAAAATATCCTGATACAACTTCTTGTATCTTCAAAACCCCCATAATGGCTTCCCTACGGATATCTCTGTGGAACGGAAATGGCGTTTCACGGCATACACAAGAACTCACACAGTTCATTGACGAAAAAACATCGACGTTATGCTACTATCAGAAACGCACCTCACAAACAAATACAATTTTCATATACCAGGATACTTGTTCTATGGTACAAATCATCCAGATGGTAAAGCTCATGGAGGCACTGGAATACTCATCAGAAATCGCATAAAAATACCACCACTTAAACAATTTTGACAAAAACCACTTACAATCTACGTCCATAGCCTTACAACTCAACAATGGTTCTATGACTCTAGCCGCAGTCTACTGCCCACCACGCTTTCCAATCTCTGAGGATCAATTCATGGAATTCTTTAACACTCTAGGTGACAGATTCATCGCAGCGGGTGACTATAACGCCAAGCACACCCATTGGGGATCTCGACTTGTGACACCAAAGGGTAAGCAGTTGTACAATGCGCTTACGAAGCCGAAAAACAAGCTAGACTATGTATTCCCAGGTAGTCCCACATACTGGCCAGCAGACCCGAGAAAAATCCCAGACTTGATTGATTTTGCAATTACTAAACAAGTCCCCCGCAACATGGTCTCCGCCGAAGCACTAGCAGATTTATCATCAGATCACTCACCTGTTCTTGTAAATATGCTAAATCGCCCCCACATAGTCGACCCACCCTACAGACTCACAAATTTTAGAACAAACTGGCCAAGATATAAAAAGTTTGTCTGTTCACACATAGAACTAACGCCGGCATTATCTACTAAGGAGGATATAGACAAGTCAACGGACACTCTTGAAAATATTCTAGTTTCGGCTGCAAAGGCTTCAACCCCACCAGTGACGTATGCAAAACCAAACTACATCAGAACTAACCGAGAAATCGAGCGGCTGGTATTAGATAAACGACGCCTACAACGGGAGTGGCAGTCCAAAAGATCACCAACTACAAAACACATGCTTAAAATAGCCACACGCAGGCTTACCAAAGCTCTTCAACAAGAGGAAGAAAACAGCCAACGTTTATATATCGAGCAACTCTCTCCCACCAGCACTAAGCACCCTTTGTGGAGAGCCCACAGAAACCTAAAGACTCCAATAGCCTCAATTATGCCACAACGAAGTCCCTCTGGCACCTGGTTTCGCAGTGATGAGGAAAGAACCAGAGATTTCGCTGACCATTTAGAAAATGTATTCCGACCAAATCCCGCTACCAACTCATTTATTCTCCCTCCTTTAATAGCAGCAAATTTAGAACCTCAAGAACCCATTGAATTCCGACCATGTGAATTAGCAAAGGTTATCAAAGAGCAACTGAAGCCTGGAAAATCGCCTGGCTTCGACTTAATAACTCCAAAAATGCTCATTGAACTCCCAAAGTGTGCTATTCTGCACATCTGCTTGTTGTTCAACGCAAGTCAAGCTTGGATACTTCCCTCAAAAATGGAAAAAGTCGACCATAGTAATGATTCCAAAGCCAGGAAAAGATAAAACGCAGCCATCATCATATTTATTTATTTAATTAGTTTTTTTTTTTAAATATTTTAGAGGGGCAAAAGGTTAGTCGACTGTTTAAAAGTAAAGAAAAATACAATTAATAGTTATAATTAATAATTTTAAGTTAATATAGACCGATAAGCTTACTAACTTGTCTCTCAAAGTTGTTTGAAAAAATGATACTCCTGCGAATTAGCCCTCATCTTAAAATAAACAACACACTTCCAACACATCAATTTGGCTTCAGAGAAAAACATGGAACCATCGAACAGGTCAATCGAATCACGTCAGAAATTCGTACTGCTTTTGAACATCGAGAATATTGCACAGCCATTTTTCTAGACGTCGCGCAGGCATTTGACAGAGTGTGGCTGGATGGACTTTTGTTTAAAATAATCAATCTGTTGCCCCAAAGCACACATAAGCTACTGAGGTCGTACCTATACAACAGAGTGTTTGCAATAAGATGCAATACAAGCATCTCACGTGATTGCGCAATCAAAGCTGGAGTGCCACAAGGCAGTGTTCTGGGTCCAATCCTATACACCCTGTATACGGCGGATTTCCCCACACTACAATCTGACAACCTCTACGTTCGCTGACAGGCGGCTGACTTGGCGCTAACATATAGAAGCCAAGACGATACATCTTAAACTTAAAGCAAGAAGCCTCCACTGGCTCATAAATGCTCGCTCTCCACTTAGTCTGGAGGTCAAAGCTCTTCTATACAACTCCGTCTTAAAACCTATCTGGACTTATGGCTCCGAGCTATGGGGCAACGCATCCAGAAGTAACATAGACATTATTCAGCGAGCACAGTCAAGAATTCTGAGAACTATCACTGGAGCGCCGTGGTACCTTCGGAACGAAGACATAGACAGAGACTTAAAAATCAAATTAGTAATCGAAGTAATAACTTAGAAGAAAATGAAATACCAAGAAAAGCTGACCACCCATTCAAATCCCCTCGCAAGAAAACTAATCCGAGTATGCAGCCAAAGCCGGCTGCACCGCAACGACCTCCCAGCCCAGCAATAAACTTATTAGGGCATTAATCACAAACACTATCACTAAGTGAAAGTTAACTAAGCTAGATTAAGATTTGAATACTTATTGTTAGTCTCTTAAAACAAAGGGAAGATTCAATAAATAATAGAAAGCAACAAAAAAAAAAATCGAACCACTTAATCACACGATATAACTACTGGAAAGTTTTTGTCGAAAGACCAGTTTTGATTTTAGAAATAACTTAACTTATCAGTGCCAATCAAAGAAAGACATAATATGTTACGGACTGCTTTGTGTCGGTAGGGCCGCGCCGGCTAGCTCAGCAGCACTTGGGGAGGGGTTTTTCCTCCAGCCCTGCAGTCCGCACTAAAATATCGATAATTATCGGTAATTACACAAAAGACGCATCACTGACAAAAGGTAAACAAACCAAAATGCACAGAAAATACATATTTTAATACTTTTCAATTCATTTACAGGCACAAACTACTCTACGAGGGACAAAAGACAACAGCCAAGTCACCGCGCATCCACCCAACCATGTGATGCTCCTACTCTGGAGTTTCGGAGCATCACCCAAGTCGGCGAGTCCGTTCCTGGCCAACTAAGGCCGCCCCATCTCCCCCTAGGAAAGGTAATTAACAAATCATATCTTTACTTTAATGTACATTTATTTACTTTATCCTAATCCTGTCATCTTTTCCTACCCACGTGGACCTAACATGCAAAAGACAAACTAACGCAAAATCTTAAAACTATTCAAAATTTAAATCTAGAGAATTAAAACTAATGGGACATATTGTGTGTTTTTATTTTGGGTCATTAGACATGCAAGGTAAATTTTTACTTCGGGTTCAAATTAAAAAGGTTAAAATATATAATAATGCATATACCGCATGCCCAGATCAGGATTCTATATCTTTTTGGGGCCATTCATACGTTTTTCGGTTTTTTGAGGTTATGTCAAAGCTTAGACGTGATATTAAAATACTGACATCGGACTCGGATTCAGCGACCCAAAATACATATAACTACATATGCTGCATACCCAGATCATGAAACTTTTTATACCCTTCGACCATTGAAATTGTTAAGAAAAGGGGTATAATAACTTTGTGCAAATGTATGTAACAGGCAGAAGGAGGCGGGGCAGACCCCACAAAGTGTTGTATATATATTCCTACTCAGTATCACTGGCCGAGTCGATTTAGCCATGTGAGACAGACAGACCTGTCCGGATGTCCGTCTGACCAGATGAACACACAGATCTCAGCTAATTTAATTTTATTTAAACGCTAAAGACACCAAATTTGGAATGAAGATTCCTATATAGATCAAGTTTATGTCAAATGTTTGATGCCACGCCCACCGCCACCGCAAATAACTAATTTAATTTTTAAACTCGATTTGTTAGCGTCCTAAGAAATATATGACTCTAAATATATCTACATGTTCTCGAAATTAAAATCGGATCGGACAATAAATACAGAAGTTATTCAAGAAAGTATGAGCATAAAATCAAGTGCTTGTGTCAGCTTTTGGATAATTTATTTTAATTATATGTGTATGAATTAAACAAATTAAACTACATCGAAACATAAGTCGAAGGGTATCCCACTGTCGCGTGCCGCGCGACTGTTCCTTTTCTTACTGGTTAATTTAAACATACACTAAACTGATAGTTATATCTACTTATTCTCGAAATTTCAATGAGAGCGGACAATAAATACAAAAGTTATTTAGGAAAGTATGTTCATATGTTGCTGTTGCTTTTCTTACTGATTTATTTGTTGTGGGCCTGTGTAATTAAGAACTATTAACTTTGCTGAACTGATTGGGGTTTTTCAGGTTTCTCCAACTTTCTGCAACAAATGTTTGATTGGTTATTCTTGTTAGCCCCAGATTATAATTTAAAATTAAATTGAACATTGAATTTAATTAAATCAAAAAAATTGTTAAATTGTTTGTTATAATATTTACTTCCAATTCAGTCGAGTGCACTTAGGTGACTTTAAACAAATAAACCGTCATCTCTTGGATTTTGTATACAAACGAGCAAGCCGTAACGTTATTGCAATGTTCTTATATGAAAGAAAGGGAATGATATCTAGCGGGTAGCGCAAGCTGTTTCTCTTCCCTTCTTTTCAAGAAGACGCTAAGGGCATTCTTTGAAATCTTGAATATATTCCTTTTTTTTCTGATCTAAAAAAAAAAATTCACAAAATGTTAACAATAAAGTGTATGTCAAAAAGTCTTAACAACTGAAGTAGTTAAGTTTATATTGCAACTGTAATGAAGCTTTAAAGAAGATTTTTTGATTTACAGAGATGGAAAAGAGCGTGGAAAAACTATAAAAATCAATTTAGCTGCTAGTATCGTAGTGTCTCTAAACAGTTGGTGGCTCAAGCTCTTATAGTTTCTAAATCTAGGCACTCATACAGACAGATGGACAGACCTGGTTCAATCAACTCGGCTGTTAATACTGATTCACAATATATATAGGTTATGGAAGTAAACAGAATAAATATAGTTTATGGGAGAATCTTCGTTCTTATTAACACAATTGACCATAAATTATTTTAAAATTCATAACCTTAAAATTATTTCGTCCGGTGTGAAGCGGATATATCATAGTCGGGCACACTCAAAAGTAGCTTTTGTGCTTGGTTTTATATATAATATAAAGATTCTTTTTAATATAGTTGTTGGAATTGTTTAAGTACTTACACCTTCCACTGTATTGATGAGATTATTTCCTATACTTAATATCATTAAATTTTCAAGTGACTCTAAGTTTTAAATTTTTTGAATTTTGTTACTGAACAGTGAAAGGGATTCAAGATGAATTAGTGTGTCAAGATTTTCAATTCTCTCTATTAAATTAAAACTTAAATTTAATTCTTTCAATCCTAGCAACATTTCTAAATGTTCAATTTTTTCTATTTTATTGAAGTTTAGACTTAGTCGTGTTAGATTGGGCAATATCCACAAATGATCAATCCGTAGTATATCTGAAATAATAGATAATATATCTGAATTAGTAAATCGAAAACATAACTTAAAATAAAAGAACTTCCTTCAGCATGCCGAAGTTAAAAAAATTTTGGCCAGAATTTAACAATGCAGAATGAGAGCCATATCCGTCATGTGACCTTAAATTCATTTATTCATTTAAAGTCGATTTGGTCAGTTGCGTAAAATTGAAAATTATTTGATAGTTTAATTCTAATTATTTTTACTTTAAATTAAATATAAACATAAAAACAAGAAAAATAAATATTTTAATTTTAAAAAAGTGTTGTAATTATTGTTTAAGCTGGATGAAAAAGGGGAAGCCGATCTAAAATGTATTGCATAGGATTGGGGAGAACCCAGAGAAATAAAAAAAATAAATCAAACCAGTAAGAAAAGCAACAGTCGCGGAGCACGCGACAGTGGGATACCCTTCGACTTATGCCTCGATGTAATTTAATTTGGTTAATTCATACACATATAATTATGAACATACTTTTAAATTATTCTCGACAGATGGCGCTCGCGCTCGCCAGCCTTAAGCAATCCTTAATACGCATATATTTAGATAGCAAACCTTTATTTATAATTACTTAAATATATATAGTAATAATTTTATATTTTGTAATAATGTTCAGCGTCGTTCGGAGTAGTAATTCGAGATGATTTCGATTCAAGAATCAAGCTCGCAGCTATTGATGTTCTGTCCCTCTATCGATAGTTAATCAAAGCAGCGCGCTGTTAGGTGTTGCCACAACTACCCCCTCCTCTCCAGTGACTTCGGAACGAATTAAATTCCTCTGGTGTATGTATGTAATGCTTTGGGATGAGTTGCATTATTATCGTCGTATTTTTGGATAAACACAGGTTTCAAGCGGTCCGTAGATACGGAGACCTCTTTATTATTAATTTTGATAATGAAAACTCGATCGGTTGCTCGTTTAATCACTTCATACGGCCTAGTATAAGGTGGCTCCAATGGCTGTCGGACAGAATCTGTTCTCAGCATCACTTGAGTACAAACATTCATATTTTTTTTAAAATCCTTTGGATGTTTAAATCGTCGTAGAATTCATTCGGCAGCCTTATGTGAGTGCCGTAAACCACTTCAGCCGTTGAGGCTGAAATCTTCCTTGAAACAAGTTCGGAGCCCATGCAACACTGTCGGTAGTAGGTCAATCCAAGGCGATTAAGGTGAACACATCAAGGTGGCTTTGAAAGAACGATGCCATCTTTCGATCATTCCATTTAATTGAGGGTTATATGTTGTGGTGTGAATCCGTTTACTACCAGTAATGTCACATAACACTGAAGAGTGCATATTCAAATTGTTCACCTTGATCTGGCCACCGTGTCCACCGTCATGTCTTTTAAATTAACCGCTTCTGGCCACCTCGAAAATCGATCGATCATTATCAAACAATAGCGATAACCTTTAACTTCATGATGAGAATATCCAGATGCACATGATCGAATCGGTTATCAGGCATCTCGATTTTATTCGGAACCATTGTGTTATGCCAATGGATTTTTGCCGGTTGACAAGGTAAACAATTACGCGCCCAGGATGTTACGTCCTCCTTCATTCCTGGACAAACATAGTTGCGGCGTATTTGTTGAATGGTGGATCTACTGGTAGGGTGCGAAACTCCATGAATAGCCACAAAAACGCTATAACGTAGTGCCAGTGGAATATAAGGCCTAGGATATCAGAGTGATATATCACAGTAAACTGAAACATTGTTTTCAAATTTAACTAGATGTAATTTGAGGCTTGTTGTACCTTGCAAAAGCTCCGGTAAGTCGATGTCGGGGCTCTCAGCTTCTTCAATGCTACCTGGCCAAAAAAAATGTAGGCATCGAAATAACGTTAAGGCGGGATAATGCATCGGCAACTGTATTATCAGATCCAGCTAGATGCACTATGTTTGTCGTGTATTGTGATATAAGATCCAGATGGCGAAGCTGACGGGGCGATGCTTTCTCCAGTATTTGTGAAAAGGCGTATACCAGAGGTTTACTCCTAAACAAAAAAGCCGTACTGCCGTTAATCTTCCCACGCTGGCCGTAACTTCGCCAAAAAACTCAACAAATTCAAAGTCTTCAAAAAACTGAACTTTTCATTTCTTCATGCCTCCGAAAATGTTAGGGGTCCTACAAAAAAACTTTCTTCTTTAATTCTATCCTATCAAAATGTTAGAGGTCTCTGTAGTAAAATCTCTAGTCTTTATCTTAATAGTCTTGCCTTTTCTTCCCAAATTATTGCTTTTACCGAAACCTGGTTAAAACCAGAGATTCTAAGCTCTGAAGTCTTTCCAGATAGGTATACAACATACAGGCTTGATCGACCTGACGGACGGGGTGGTGGAGTACTAATTGCAGTAGACTCCAACATTGAGTCGGACCTTTTACAACCGGAGTTTCAATTTAACATTGAACTTATTTGTGTAAAACTACACTTTCCCGGTTTTTTCTTATATATAACCTGCTCCTATATTCCGCCGTCATCGGAATTATCAGTCTACTTGCAACACTTGTCTGCAATTAAGACTATTTTTCACCTGCTATCAGACAGAGATCACTTCATAGTCCTGGGCGACTTTAATATCCCAGAATGTAATTGGACATCTAGTGCTGAAGGAAACTTCCTTTTGCCTTCCCGGCAACATGACCTATTTGACGGTTTGTTTGACATGTCTTTGTCGCAGGTCAATCATGTCGAAAACTCCCTGAACAGATTGCTTGATTTATGTTTCACCTCTGATCCTTCCAAGGTGATTGTAGACAGGGTACAACCCCTTTCCCTACCGGAAGATCCTTATCATCCTACTTTTGAAGTGAATTTCGACTTGGGTATTAGTATTGTGAATAAAAGTGAAAGGCCGTGTAATCGCGTGCGCTGCTTTAAGAAAGCAGACTTTGAAACTCTAAATTTTTTAATTTCACATTGTGATTGGTCTGATTTTTATGCATCAACTGATATGTTAGTTGCAACTAATATCTTTTATAACACCCTAAACTCTGTTCTTGATATCTGTGTTCCGTTATCCTATCCGTTATGCTCAAGCAAACCCCCTTGGTTTACAAAAGAGCTGTCTCGCTTAAAAAACTTAAAGAGTAGCTTATTCAAGAAATATAAGCAAAGAAATGCACCGCTTGTCTTCTCCCGCTACCTATCTGATCGGGCAAATTTTACCGTGCTTAACGCGAAATGTTATAAAAACTATTTGACCAGATGTAGGTTTCAGTTTTTTCAGAATCCTAAAAAGTTTTATAGTTTTGTTAACATGAAGCGTAGGTCAGCGGTCTTTCCTTCTAAACTTTCGTTTGATAACGCTGAGGCGGACACAGATCAGGCCATGGCCGATATGTTTGCTAAGTTTTTTTCAAACAACTTATTCTTCTTCTACGCCAAGCATTCATTCTTATCCATATAGTGTACCCAGTTCAAATGGCATCTTCACACCGTTACTGAACGAAAGTTCACTTTTTAAGGATCTTAGCTTAGTTAAACCAGTCTTTTCACCAGGTCCCGATGGTATCCCCGCCTGTGTACTTAGATATTGTGCCAATTCCTTATGTAAGCCATTGCTCAAATTATTTTCGCTGTCCTTAGACACCGCCTCCTTTCCTTCCATATGGAAGGAATCATTTATTATACCTTTATTCAAAAAGGGCAGTAAGTCTGATGCAAGTAATTATAGAGGTATCTCTAAATTATCGGCTATACCTAAATTCTTCGAGAATGTTATAACTCCTCACTTGCAACATTTTAGCAGATCCGTTATATCCCCTTTTCAACACGGATTCGTAAAACGTCGTTCTACCACGACAAATTTGCTTGAGCTGACATCCTTTGTGGTAAAAGGATTTCAGAAAAATCTTCAAACCGATGTCATATATACTGATTTCAGTAAGGCATTTGACTCAGTCAACCATTCTCTTCTTGCACATAAACTGAATCTTCTCGGTTTCTCACCAAAACTTCTTAGTTGGATTGTGAGCTATTTGGATGACAGAACCCAACGAGTCCTCTTTAAGAATAATCTTTCTTACCCCGTTCATGCCACATCTGGTGTTCCTCAGGGAAGCCATTTAGGTCCCCTGCTTTTTACACTTTTCATCAATGACCTTCCAACGGTCATACTTAATTCCCGTACTCTCATGTATGCTGATGATGTCAAGCTCTGTTTTCAATTTAAAGACGACTCCTGTCATCTACGCCTTCAATCTGACTTAAATTGTTTCTATTCTTGGTGTCGTGCAAATCTCCTTAATCTGAACAGCTCCAAATGCAAGCTGATGACATTCTCACGAGCCTGTCCAAAGTACGTATCTTACTCTCTTTGTGGTTGTACCTTGGAAAGAATTTCCCTGGTTGATGATCTAGGTGTCCGTTTGGACCGCAAACTCAAGTTTTGCGAACATATATCATCAATGGTTAATAAAGCTATGGGTGTGCTCGGCTTTATTAAGAGATGGTCTAAGGAGTTTGACGATCCTTACCTAACTAAGACTCTTTTCACCTCGCTTGTTCGTCCAATTCTAGAGTACGGATCATGTGTCTGGAGTCCTCAGTACACAGTTCACAAGGATCGCATTGAATCCGTACAGAAAAACTTTTTAATTTTTGCCTTGCGAGGCCTTAACTGGGACGTAAATTCAAGACTTCCTTCCTATCCTAGTAGACTTTTGTTACTAAATCTGCCTTCCCTAGCCAATCGTAGAACTATGCTTGGTGTTGTATTTATTTATAACCTTATACAAGGGGACATAGATAGTAACGACTTGCTTAGTCGACTACACTTCTCTGTCCCTGGTAGAATCACCCGTAATTATCTTCCTCTAAAACTTTAAAATTGTAGCTCGAATTATGCCCTGCATGAGCCTTTCAGGGTACTATGTTCGGACTATAATAAACTATATTACATTATCGCTAACAACAACAATAATTCTGTATCTTGCTTAAAAGTACAAATCCTTACCCACCTTTCTAGTAACTAGTTTAATATATACTTATCTTCTTTCTAGTAACAGTAGTACTTTTTAACTAACTGCATGTTTGAACATTCTAATCGCTATTTTGATTAGGTTTTGCTTACTAACACTAACTCTTCTGATCTGATTGGGTTTTTCTGGGTTTTCCCCAATCCTCTGCAACAAATGTTGGATCGGCTCTTTCTTTTTTTTTTATCCCAATGTAAACTCAATTCAATTAAATTCTTTTTCTTTCTTTTCTCACAGTTAAGATTTTACTTTTAACTTAAAATTATTAATTATAACTATTAATTGTATTTTTTCTTTACTTTTAAACAGTCGACTGACCTTAGTCCGACTATAAACTAATTAAATAAAAAATAAAATAAATAAAAAAAATAAATTTATGATCGGTTTTAATAACAAAAGTTCGAGCCTCTAGTATATGTTTAAAAAATCGAATAGCATCATAAATTGCTAACAATTCTCTGTCGTAAGTGCTGTTATTCTTTTCGGTTTGAGAGAGTTTTCGAGAAAAGAATCGCAAAGGTTGCCAGATGCCATTCAATTGTTGGTCGAGAGCTGCACCGATCGCCATTATAGTTGCATTAACTATAGACTGCTTGCACGCCTTGAATGCTTTTATTGTTTCCTAAGACCACTAAATTCGCCTCTTGTCGTTCTTCTTCATGCCTCTGCATATTTCCCTGAGAGGTGCTTGCATGGCTGATGCGTGACGTATTCGCGGCGATAGTTATTAACGACACCAAGGAATCATCCAAGCTCGCAAACTGTTACTGGCCGCTCGTAGTTGAGCATGCTCTCGAGTCGGTCTTTTGGTGGGCGAATTCCATCCTTATCAATGGTGTATCCTAAGAAATCGACTTCAGATTTGGCGACTTGTCATTTGCTCGTGCTCAAACCATTTTGTTGGAGTAAGGTAAACACCTGTTGCAGATGTGTTTCGTGTTCGTCCGGTGTCGTCGACATAATTAAAATGTCATCGATGTAGCAGTATACAGATTCAATGTCTCTGAATATGCTATCCATGAAACGCTGGAAAGTCAGTGTAGCGTTTTTGAGACCGAACGGCATGTAGAGAAACTCAATTAGCCCGAAATTAGCCCATCCTGAGCCATGGGAATTCGATAAAATGCGCGCACTAAATCCAAAGTTGTAAAAATACTTTTTCCATGCAGCTTCTCCACAAAATCCTGTACGTGTGCCACCGGATAGTGGTCAGGAATGGTTATGGAATTTAGTTTACGGTAGTCTCCGCTCGCTTGCCAACCACCATTTCGCTTAGATACCATGTGAAGCGGACTTGCCAATCAGCTTTTTGATGGACGACAAATGCCTTGGTCAAGTAGGAAATGTACTTCTTCTTTAGCAATCCGTAGCTTTTAACCAGAGAGGCGTCGTGGTTGGTCTGCGATGGGTTCTCCATTGGTTTCGATATCGTGTGTTACACTATGTGTCGCTGAAGAATCGCTGCAGTAATCGACGGCAATCGATGTCGTCGCTGAGTGCGGATACTGATTTCATAGCGTTCCACTCGTGTGGCAATTCGTTATTAGATCCACTAGCCGTCTTGCCTTAAGATCAATCAACAAGTTCCAGCTTGAGAGGAGATCGGCTCCAATAATCGGTGATTGTACATCGGCGATGATGAATGGCCACCTAAGTAAGCGACGAAGGCCTTTGTCGAGGACCAGGACGTGCTTGCCATATGTATTGATTGTGGATTGATTCGCTGCGTACAAGTTGAGAGCATTAGGTGAGGCTTTGTAGTTGACTGCAGATCGTGAAATTACAGAGCCGGAGTCGACGAGGAAGTGTATTTTTGTGTTGCGGTCGAAAAAGTGTAGTCGCGGCTCTGTTAAGCACGATGTCGTGTCACGTAGAGAAAGTTTAATAATCAGAAAAATATACCTTAGTCTCCAAATAACGCAAAATAGACGCTAAGTGCGATGAAAGCACTAATATAGTTTGTGTTTTCTATTTACTCCCAAAAAATAAGAAAAGCTAACTATATACATAAAAAAAAAAACAAAACCATGAGCCACAGCGATATTCGCGCTCAGTGCCAGCGAGAGCAAGACGAACGTGGGCAATCTCTCCAAAAGAATAACGCTTACTTTTTATTTATATCAACAGAACCCGCGACAATTACAAATGCAGTAAGCGAGCGGTCATTGAACCTAAGCCCGGCAGCTACACTTCTACCAACAAAGCAAGGAAGAGCGCGATCTTGCTCTCCCTCGTTACCGTTAAATGACCAAACCACAGCAACGCAAAGCTACTACAACAACTTCGCTAAACATTTTCGAAGTTCCACTTCGCTAACCGACAGTGACGAGCACAGAGACCTCACTAACTACTGCAACGGCAGTTACAACAACATCGGGAACGGTAGCGACAGCTCACCCAATTTCGTCAACAGTAGCGGTCGCACTCACTGGGTCAATGCTCGCAACCTATGTAAACAAACAAAACGAAACTGCTGCGCTGCCTCAGCTAAATGCAAACAAAAACGTAGGGTCAGCTTTTCGAAAAATGCTTGCCGACTCGACTCAACCCGTACCTTAGAGCTCACAACATAATACCAGCACATCAATTTGGTTTTCGCAAAAATCATGGAACTATAGAACAGGTTAACCGAATAACATCAGAAATAAGAACCGCAACCGATGTATCCCAAGCATTCGACAGAGTTTGGCTAGACGGACTTATGCACAAGATCAAGCTAAAACTACCTAAATACACTCACAAACTTCTCGAGTCTTACCTTTACGAAAGGAAGTTTGCAGTGAGAAGCAATACTGCTACATCCAATGACCACCCAATTGGAGCAGGGGTCCCCTCAAGGCAGCGTTCATGGGCCAACTCTATACCTCTTATACACAGCTGAGTCTGACAACATCTATTTTTGACGACGACACCGCCATTCTCAGCCGCTCCAGATGCGCAAACCAAGCATCAGCACAACTAGCTCTTCATCTGGTGGACGTTGAGAAATGGCTCTCAGATTGGAGAATAATAGTCAACGAACAAAAAAGCAAGCACGTCACCTTTACTCTAAACAAGCAGGATTGCCCGTCACTTTCGCTAAACAACACAGTGATACCGAAAGCACAAGAGGTAGTATATCTAGGAGTACACCTCGACAGACGTCTCACTTGGCGCAAGCACATTGAAGCCAAAAAAACCCACTTAAAACTCAAAGCCAACACCCTGCACTGGCTGATCAACACACACTCCCTGCTAAGTCTGGACCACAAAGTACTACTCTACAATTCTGTACTGAAACCTATTTGGACCTATGGCTCACAGCTATGGGGAAACACCTGCAATAGCAACATGGACATCATTCAACGAGCTCAATCAAAGATCCTTCGAACTATCACCGGAGCTCCGTGGTATGTTCGAAACGAAAACATTCAACGAGACTTGAACATCCCTTCAGTCAAAGATGCAATAACCGAATTCAAGAGAAAATACTACGTCAAGCTTACATCGCACCGCAACCACCTAGCAAGAGGTCTGACGCATCTCAGCAGTCAATCCCGTCTCCGCCGCAATGACCTATCTGCACAGCGAACAAACTTTTAGGGACGCCTCATCGAAGGACAGTTTAAGATAAACTGTTGACAACATTAACTAGTATTAAGATTTTAAAACTTATAAATAATTCTCATATAATAAGAGAATATAAAATAAATAACCGTAAAGTAATAAAAAAAAAAAAAACGTAGAGACGCACACTCCTTGTTGCTGGTGGCTAAACAGCTGCCGCCAACGCTCCATATTTCTGATGATACCAGCAAAGTTAGCCATTTGTTATCGTTGTTGTGTTGCCTGTCGAATTTGCACAATTATTGTTCACCGACTGTGACTTTTTAAGAGAATTAACTTCGCCCTGCAGTTTTTGCTCTGTATCTATCAGCATTTGTATAGATGAGTTGATGCCAGTAATCGGTGCTCGTGCAACAGCTTCCACGTTTGTTGATTTCAGGATATTTCGTTGCTGAGTGGACATGTCACACACAAAATTGGCGTCGACGGAGTTCAACATCTTTTCAGCTGTTTTGGCCAGGTCATCGATATTACCTTCAGGAATGATGGACAGGATTGGTCGCACTTAAAAGAGGCATTTGGCGCATAAAAGAATGCTCGTATTATGGGTTCGCTTCCAACATCTGATGCAAAACTCTAGATGTGCGCCAAAACTTCATTAGATTTAAGTCCAGAATAATCCAAGCCGCTGAGTAAACGTTGAAGCTTGCTCTCTGACGATTCTGCAAAACGGGCGATCAATCGAGACTTGAGCCTTTGGTAGCAGTTTTCCGGAGCAACTGCAACTATATATTGTGCTTCCTGTACAAGATCGTCTTCCAGATTCATTGCAATAAGATCAAACTTGTCGGTGTCTGATATTATATTGCCGAACTTAAATGCACTTTTGACCCCAAAGGGCAAACAACTTTATAACTCGCTCATTAAGCCACGAAATAAGCTCGACTATGTGACTCCGGGTAGGCCTACATACTGGCCAGCAGATCCAAATAAGCTCCCGGATCTCATTGACTTCGAAATAACAAGAAAGATTCCAAGAAATAATATTACGTCACTTGCAGAACTATCATCTGATCACTCACCAGTTTTACTTACTCTCATGCATCGACCACATATAACTAAGCAGCCCTACAGGCTGACAGGCAACAACTGGGCAAGGTACACGAAATATGTTTGTACTCACATGGAACCAACTCAAACAGTGTCTACCGATGAGGATGTTGACCGCGTGACCGAATCGATGGAGGAAACACTTGTTGCTGCAGCCAAGGCCTCTACCCCTCCAGACACACACAAAATGAGAAATCATTTCAAGACAACTCGCGAAATCGAACAGCTAGTTGTTGAAAAACGAAGACTAAGAAGATAATGGCAGAATCACAGATCCCCAAAGGTTGAGGAACAGCTAAAAATAGCAACACGTGGACTAACCAGGGCACTTAAGCTTGAGGAAGCAAAAGCCCAGCATCTATACATCGAACAACTATCGCCCACCAGCAAGAAGAACCCTTTATGGAAAGCACACAAAAATATTCAGCCACCAGCAAAAACAGTCGTTCCACTGCGAGGCCCCTCTGGAAGCTGGATACGCAGCGAAGAAGATAGAGCAAATGCATTTGCCGATCACCTTCAGAACGTATTCCAACCAAATTCTGCTAGCAACTCATTTGTCCTACCTGCAGTAATTAAAATCTTGCCACCAATAAATCCAATAACATTTAGTCAAAGTGAGATAGCATCTATCTTAAAAGATCTTAAGCCCAAAAAATCACCTGGATACGACTTGGTGACACAAAAAATAATCATAGAACTCCCACCGTGTGCGGTTCTGACCTTATGCAATCGCTTTAACGCTATTACGAAACTTGGATACTATCCCCAAAGGTGGAAAAACGCGGTCATAGTGATGATTCTCAATCCAGGCAAAGACAAAACACAACCCTCATCCTACAGACCAATCAGTCTCCTATCGTGTCTCTCAAAACTGTTTGAAAAGGCATTTTTAGTTTAAACTTCGCACACGGCAGGTTTGACCGAGTCTGGCTGCTAAGGACTAATGTCAACAAGATAACAAAACTGCTTCCCCAGAATAACGAGTTCAAAGCTGTGATCGAGTCTTATCAAATCTTGAAAGAAGAAGATAAAGTTATGATTGTTTGATTGAAAGTTGATGGTAATCCGGATTTCATTGCTTAAATGTAATAAATGAAATGTTTAAAAATTTTGTATTGGTTTGCTTTATTTTGAAATAAAAAAAAAAGAGAATAAGCCTTTGAAAGATTCTGTTTAATTTTTGTGTGCAAAAGAAAAAAAGGCGTTATAGTAAATTAATAACGATGATCGATATTGAGGGATTGCAAGCACACGGGGACGTGTGATAGGTCAGGAAATCCTGGTCGCGGGTAGGAGCGGGGGAAGTAGATGTCTGCACGAAAAGAAGAAGTATACAGAAAAATCCAGTGTGCATTAGTATTGGTGTATGCGGACTAGAATAAGTCTCCAAAATGTGTTGATATTGCATGTAGAGTTAAGAACTACTCATAATTCTGATTTTGTGAAAAGAGATTGGGTCAGTCAGTTTTCGATCATTGCGCATAACAAACATGCCTAGCTCACGCGCTAGAAAACGTTGCGCAGACAATAACGAGAGAAGTGAAGAGGAAGAAGGGCATCCTGATGACTCTTCGACACATACATAAATACATAGTTACACACATATATATGCTAATTGTAGCTTGCATAAGTAGTTGGTAATTGTATTTGAACTACTCTCCCCATAATTTGTTTCGTTGCGGTGATCTTTTTCGCTTTTGCTCTTCACTAGCTAGCTTTTTGTTGTCAACTTCGTTAGCGCGCTTGAACTTAGAGAGGCAAGTGACACGCATACCCTGCTTTTTTCGGTTACATTTATTTTTCGGTGTCACTTGCAACAAACTGTTTTTAGAACACTCGACAACTAAACTTATCATTGTTTTTTCGTTATTTATTGTGTTAAACTAATTCTCGTTCGTAATGGAAAACGAAAATCCAAAGGTTAGTAGGTTATCTGCTGACGATCTTAGAAGATGACTTTGAGCTCCAGTCAAAAGCATTCGCCGGTTCGGTTCTTTTTTCACTAGACGGATCCGAGCTAAAGTGCAGGTTTCAAATTTTTTCCGAGGCCATTGTCAAGGCATCCGGACTTCAAGACCAAATTAAAAGCCTTAATAAATCTAATGAGTTCGGAGCCGAGTTGAAAGAAATGTCGATCAGGACTAAAGCAAAATTGATGTCGCTTCTTTCAGTCGTGAAGTCATCGAACGAAGCAAAAACGATAGTTTCAGCTCCGAGTGCACCAACTCGAACTCGACTTCCAAACTTGGCATTACCCAAATTTATTGGCAAATATTCTGAGTTCAAGAATTTTATAAGCCTTTTTGAAACACTTGTTCATAATAATGACAGCGTTCCAGTTATCGAAAAATTTAATCATTTAATATCATGCGTCCCTGGTAAGCCTTGGGGACAATTAAGGCATTCCAGGTCACTGAAAAAGAGTGAATGATAACGAATGCCTCATCTTTATGAACAATATTTCGTCGATGTTTAGTCTTCCAAAGATGAATCAGCAATCTGCATCGTCCTTTAAAAGCCTTATCGATACCGTTTCATCGATATATGGCTCTTAACTATCAATAGGCGACGATACGAAGGCTTCAAATGCAATGCTGATTCATTTAGTACTGAATAGGGAAGATCCAGTGATCAGACAAAAATGGGAAGAGCAGTTCGATTATGAATAACTTTGTGGTCTTTGTGGTCCGATTTTGTAGAGTGTTCAATCGTCGATATCAGCATTTAACTGCTGAAGACTCGACAAAGCCAAAATTTGACAAATGTGATTCAAACAATCAGCATAATCGTAGTTCCGTTGCCTGCTCTTCAAGCAATCCAACCAAACGAACTGCAGTTAACTGCAATTGTGAGGACCATAATATAGAAACTTGTAGTCCGTTTACTCGCCACTCTGTCATGCAGAGGTTCGAGCTCGTAAGTCCCCCTTAATTGTCTGAGAAAGTGTCACACTGTAGTAAAATATAATGCAAAAAAATATTGAGTACCATCAATTGTTGCATAGATACAAAGTGTCTGACAACTTACTGACATTAACTTAAAGGATTACATAGAATTTAATTAATCAGCAGCTATTGATGGGGGAGGTCGAGTGGGTGTTTCCTCTTCAGGCGTCTAAAGGTTTGGCTGTTGTCCAGGAGGTTTATAGCCAGGTTGTTGGGGTGGTTATCCAGTCTTCTTGTGTATCTATCGTTGAGACGGGAGATCTCCTCTACCACCCATGGAATTCCAAGCTCTTTATGGATTGAGGAGTTTTCGTGATAGGGATGGGCGTTGGAGACTATTCTAAGGCATTTATTTTGGAGCCGCTGGATTCTGATGCTGTTTGATACGTTTGCCGTGCCCCACAGCTGTATCCCATAAGTCCATATTGGTTTGAGAATTGCTTTGATCAGGTGAGGGCGCCATGTGAGCCTGCGGTCCAGGGGTAGTCCTAGGTATTTGGGTGTGCTTATGTTTGGGATGGTTGAGTGTAACGAGGAGTGGGGGGGATTCTCCTTTGCGCAGTTAGAAAGTCGTGTGGGAGAATTTCTCAGCGTTTACTGCGATGTTCCATCGTTTCAGCCGAGAGCACCCATTTGTCTCTGGATGATGGTTTGATGCTTCCTGGGGATTTGTGGCGGAGGCAAGGAAGGCGGTGTCATCGGCATTGTGGCTACTGTCAGGTGCCGGGAGGGTGTCCAAGGACGCTGCTTTGTGCTACTCCGGCTCTTATAGGCCTAGGCGTACTGGTTGACATTCCGCATTTTACTTGGAATTCTCTTCCCTACGTGTTAAATTTGAGGAGACGAATTGGGAACTGGGAAGGTGGGACTTGACTTTGAAGAGGAGTCCAGAGTGGCAGACTCTGTCCAACGTCTGTTTGACGTGCCCTAGCCGGAAGCCGCTGTTGAATATATTAGTCAACATCTGGGAACAGAGAAGGGGCAACATTTTCAGTGTTGATGCATCGATACGGTCCCGGCCTGGTGACTTGCCATTTTTTAGAGAAGCGATTTCCTGCGCGATCTCCTCTACTGCGACGGGCGGTATTAATGGACCAGGAATACTTGGGCTGTCTACAGACCTAATAGTGGCAGCACGCTCTTCACCAGTGCATCGGTCGAAAGGGGTGAATGCACCATGTAGATGGTCAGCAAATGCTTCTGCTCTTTCTGCCTCAGACCGACACCAAGAACCGTCCGCTTTTCGCAAGGGTGACAACTTCTTTGCTGGTCTTCTGATGTGTCACGTGATATTCCACAGGTTATGCTGCGGGTCTCCAGGTTCCAGCTACTCAAGGAATCTATGGAGGGAGTCCTTTCGTGGGATGGAAGCTTGTCCATCAGTTCCTTGGCGAAACGATTTAATGCTGTCTTGTCCCTCGGGTTGAGCGAGGAAAACCAGATTCTTCTGAGGCGCCTTTTTTAGCCACGAGGGCCGCGATTTCAGGAGACCACAGGTGCACGTCTTTTTCGGGTGTTCTCGGGGTCGTCGTCGGAGGAGGATTCGCAATCTCAGCAGCATTGTGCATTTCCTTGGTGAGTTTTTCGATGGCCGCATCCATGTTGCTTGGTGTGGACAGAGGGGGTTTAGGAAGGAAAGCATCCAGAACGTAAACTTAGGGGAATCTGTGTGTTTCCGTTTTCATGAGAACGGGGATGTTGAGGAGCAAGCTTATTGCACTGTGATCCGATAGGAGCTTGTCATAGGAGGAGCATGACAATCTGGCGCGACCTATGCCTTTTTAGACGGCAAAGTCCAGCAGATCCGGCGGCTTTGAAGGGTCCGAAGGCGAGTGTGTGGGCTCATCAGTGGAATGGCAGTCCAGACTTTTGCTCTGCAGTTACTTGTGAAGCGTTTTGCCTTTGTAGTTGTTTGTACGGGACTCCCACCAGGAGTGCTTGGTGTTGAAATCTCTGGCTGCTATGAAGTCTTGAAGGTGGGTCTCGGTTAGCGAGTGCCTGGGGGGGGGGGGGAAGTATACCACTCCAATAGTGATATCTCCTCCTGAAACGCAGGTCGTACGGTGAACTGGATGCCACTCCTGATGAGCATGGCTGCTCCTCCACGTGCCCACGTGGGTGGTTGGCTTGGTTCAGGTTGTACCCGCTGATGTTGAAGTGGGATGTTATCTGGTTTTGCGTTCCATATAACAATACTGAGTCTTATTTGATGATGGAGGCTACCAGCTGCGTCATCTGGGAGAACATCTTCGCCATCATTCATCGTAACAGGTTTGCTTTGGAAGCTTGTTGAGCCTTTTCCTTTTTATAGGCGGGGCATCCTCTGAACGACGCAGGGTAGTCAGCTTGGCAATGCAGGCAGCATACTTTTTCGTCGTCCTTTATGTCGCATGACCTGGAATCGTGAACGCAAGGAAACTCGAGGAACTCGAAACAGTAGCGCTGGGTGTGGCTGAACCCTTGATATCTGAAGCAATGGGGTTGGGTCTTCGGGGTTGGGTTCGGTTTCTTCGGACTTACGGGTGCAGTTTCCTCAGCAGCAGATCGACGTTCGTCATCAGTCTAATCATCGTCATCGTCGTCGACAGATGATGTCAAAATATGTACCGCCAAGTAATGGTAAACGAAGCGGATAGACAAATCCAATTGATAGTGTGGAGACGAAAGCCTTCCGAATCCTTTAGATTATACTAGCTAAACACCGTAACATATGGTACTGGTCCAGCTCCATTTCCAGCCATCAGATGTTTAAAAAGGTTGAGTGAAGCTGTAAGAGGATCGCTGGATTTGAATTGAGCAAGTAGTTTTTAAACTCACCTGAGATTACTGCGTTTGAGAGCACACTTAAACCGATAGCTATCTTGGATTCTGATACAGCAAAGGCTCTAGGAATATCATGGACACCAATTAAAGATGTGTTCAAATTAAAGATCGACACATTTGTCCTCGATCTGCGAGCTACAAAAGGAACATAGTATCGGTGACATCGAAGATGTTTGTCCTCCTCGGCTAATTAAGTCCAATTGTCGTTCGAGTCAGTTAATAAGTTTGTCAGGGTTGAATCTATTCCTATGCATTTAGAAACAGCATGGAATAGGTTAAAGAAAACTCTATCTAGGGAAGAAGAGATATCCATACCTCAATATGTTTATACCAATCCAAATACATGGTTTCGCTGACGCATTAATGAGAGCCTATGGGGCTTGCGTCTACATCCGTAGCAAATCTACTGAAGGATACAATTTCTCGTTATGAACTTCAAAATCAATAATAGCGTCGCTCAAGACTAAAACGCTTCCTCGACTTGATTTGTGTGCCGCTCACCTTCTTACTGAAAATACCAATCGAACGAATTGTTCTTTGGTCGGATTCTGAAGTCACTCTTCATTGAATCCGATCGCATCCGTCGACGTTAGCAACTTTCATGTCGAATAGAGTGGCTTAGATTCAGGAGTGGTCAGCAGAAGCTACTTGGCGACATGTACTGACCAAACAAAACCCAGCAGATACCGTTTCTAGAGGTTGTGACATTCAGCAGCTAAAAGATTCTTTCTGGTTCAGTGGTCCTTAATTTTTGAAAAAGGACGAAGATGAGTAGCCCGTAAATCCGCATTTTGAACCATCGAATGAGATCCTGTTGTTGGAGGCAAGGAAATCAGCGGTCGGACTGACCGCAGCTGTTATCCAGTCAGATTTGGTAGATTTCATTCAGCGATTCTTGTCGCACCTCAAAGTTCTCAGGGTATTTGTGTATATGTTCCGCTTCATAGCTAAATGCAAAAATAAGAATGACAAATTTGAAAAGAGTACGTCACCGAAGGAATATAATGAAGCCCTTTTAAAAGTTGTCGAAGTACTTCAACGTCACGAGTTTCGTGACGTCACTGAAAAATTCGCAAAGGATCCAAGCTTGGCCCTAGTCTTCAGCGACTGAATCCATTTATTCATGAAGACAAGGGAACTTGCTGCATTTTTTCGTTGGTGAGAATTGGAGGGCGAGTAGAAAATGTACCTATTTCTTATGATGCCAAGTTTCCATTGTTGGTGACAAAAAGAGCTACGTCCAATACTTGCATTAATCCAATTTTCAGGTTGGGCCAAGAGCACTGGTGAGTTTCCTTAGAGAGCGTATTTGGAAATCTGCAGTCAGACAGTTTGTTCGATATTAACGATATATACGATACATAACGCTGTTCGTTTGTTTTGCGTCCAAACAAGTTAATTTAGAACTTATTTTTGATATCTCCACTGACTCATTTTTATTGTTTTCAAAGGTTCGTTGGTTGCCGAGGATGTACGCAGACACTGCGATAACGCGACGAACCTGGTCGGAGCTAGTCGCCAGTTTGACGATCTGCGAGTAAGGATCGGTGCACCGGTGGACGCAATTCGCGAATTCGCATCAAAAAGCGGATGCGAATTTGCGTTCACACCACCGTGAGCATCTCACATAGGAGGTCTATGGGAGGCAGGTGTGAAGTCTGCAATGCGCGCAAAGAAAAGAGCTGGCAACCGTACTCGTCGGGATCGAGGCCGTGCTCAACTCTCGGCACCTCGGACCCCACTCAGCCAGGACCCCCCAGGTGGGTAGCTTCCCGCCCCACCAGCACCCCCGGACCACGGACCAGACGGGTCTCAGTTGCTTGCGGCGATGGCAACTTGCCTCGTAAGTCGGGCAACGGTTCTGGCAGCGATGGTCCTGCGAGTATGTGTTGGGCCTTCAAAATCGGGGCAAGTGGCACCAGCAGCAGCCCAACGTGGAGGAGGGACAACTCATCGTCGTCGCCGAGGACAATCGTCTGTCGCAACAATGGCTCCATGGCAGAGTTATATCAACACACTCCGGGCGGGACAGCATGGTCACGGTCGTCGATCTTAGGACGAGTGGCGGTAATAACTTTCGACGAGCGATATTGATTGTAGACCACTGACGGGGTAAGACGTATTTTCTTCGACATCTGTACAAAATCAATTAATTTAAGTGAAGTGAATAAATAAAACGAAATATAATATAAATATCAGCGAAATGAATCGCGAAAAAAAACACAAAACTTTCAAACAGGGCTGGTTCGCTACATCCAAATAAAGCGAAAGCTAAGCCCACAACACAAACAGTCTGGTAATCAGCCAAAAAAAATCGCGCCAACGCTGACAATAACCCTCAAATAGGTTTGTACTATTGGATGACTGCGAAGTGCATGCAATCAAAGAACAGGAGCAGAAGAAGATTAAGCCGCCACCAATATTTATAAGTGCGAAAACCTCAAGTACGCTGGTAACCAAACTAGCTACAATCATCGGAGAAAATAAGTTCCACGTTATGCCTCTTAACAAGGGAAACATACTCGAAACGGAGGTGCAGACTCCGGATGAGTCTAGCCATCGATCAGTGACCAAGTACCTGGATGAAGCTGGAAAGAGTTACTATACCTACTAGCTTAAAAGTGCCAAAGGATTGCCATTAAAGGAATAGAATCATCAGTGACCCCATCCGAAATTATCGAGGCACTAAAGGAGAAAAACTTCAACGCAAAAACGGTGATCAACATTCTTAACAGAAAGAAAGAGCCGCAGCCACTCTTCGAATTCGAACTGGAGCCATCGAGTCAAAAATATCAGCAAAACTGAAGTACATCCTATTTATAAACTACAGTTTTTACGTCGAAGAGCCACACAAGCGCAGGCAGCCTGGCGAGGATACATTATTTACAAGGAACTTAAGAGTCACCTAAACAAACGAGTGGCTTCAGCTCGTGATCGTACCACACCCACAATTCACAAAGTAATGGAACCGACTACAACTAACATCCCTTTGTCTGTCAGCCACCGAACAGCGCCAAATAATTCCTTTGCAAGTGCGCTAAAATCAGGGATCCAAGCACCAACAGCAAACACCCCCATTCATCTAACAAACACTAATGAGGACATGCAATAGCAGTCAATTGGCGTTGAAGCGATTATGCTTTAGATGCAGCAAAGCATGAAAGACTTCATGGTCTTCATGCAAGCAACTATGCAAGAGCTTACGAGGAACCAAAACATCCTTATTCAAATGCTCGTTTCTTCTAAAACAGGATGACTCCCTAAATAATAGCAACCTAGAACGCTAATGGCGTTTCGCGGCACAAGCTAGAACTTGCTCAGTTCTTAGCCGAAAGAAACATTGACGTTATGCTACTCTCAGAGACTCACCTTACTGAAAAGTACAATTTCCAAATACCAGGATACAAATTTTAGTTTACAAATCACCTGGATGGCAAGGCACATGGCACAAGGCACACTAAACGATCGCGAATTAAACACCACTTTCTTAATAATTGGCAAGAAGACTGCCTACAATCTACCTCTATAAGCCTCCAATGCTATAACGGTGTTTTCACTCTGGCTGCTGTCTATTGCCCACCCCGCTTCACAATATCTGAGGACAAATTCACAACACTTTTCGACTCGTTCGGTGAATGCTTTGTTGCAGCTGGTGATTGGAATGCCAAACACATGTACTGGGGATCTCGGATAGCGACCCCTAAAGGAAAACATCTGTACAACGCAATCATTAAACCGCAAAGCAAGCTTAATTATGTTATAGTCATAGTTATGATCCCTAAGCCTGGGAAAGACAAAACACAGCCATCATCATACAGGCCAATAAGCCAGTAGGCTTGTCTTTCACTTGTTTCTCCAGTTTATTTGAAAAAGTGCTGCTGCTACGAATCTGTCCCCCCTCAAAACACACGACACACTCCCATCGCACCAATTTGGTTTTCGGGCAAAACATGGAGCTATTGAGCAGGTTATCCGCATCACAACAGAAATTCGCACTGCTTTTGGACATCGTGAATATTGCACAGCTTTATTCTTAGACGTTGCACAAGCATTCGATAGAGAATGGTTGGATGGACTAATGTTTAAAATAATCAAACTGCTGCCTCAAAACTTACTTAAGCTTCTAAAGTCTTACCTATACCAAAGAGTGTTCGCGGTTAGATGTAGTTCAAGCACTTCAAGCGATTGTACAATAGAAGATGGAGTGCCCCAAGGAAGTATTCTAGGTCCAATTTTATACACCCTATACCCGGCGGACATCCCAACAGACTACCAGCTAACAATATCCACATTCGCTGATGACACCGCAATACTGAGTCGATCCAGATGCCCAATAAAAGCTACGATGCAACCAGCACGCCATTTAATATGAGTAGGGCAGTGGCTTGCAGATTGGTGCATACGAGTAAACGAACAAAAATGGCTCACCTGGCGGAAACACATAGAGGCCAAGACAACGCACCTGAGACTAAAAGCAAAGGATCTACACTGGCTTATAAACGTTCGGTCACCACTAAGCCTGGAGTACAAAGTCCTTTTGTATAGCTCCGTTCTTAAACCCATATGGACCTATGCCTCCGAGCTATGGGGCAATGAATCCAGAGGCAACATCGACATTGTGCAGCGAGCACAGTGTAGGATTCTGAGAATCATAACTGGAGCTCCATGGTATCTTCGGAACGAGAATATATGTATATAAAGACCTACAAATAAAACTTGTCATTGAGACAATATCAGAGAAAAAAGTAAAATACAAGGAAACACTAGGCTCACATCCAAATCCCCTTGCAAGAAAACTTCTTCGGGTATGCAGCCAAGCCCCCCACCAGTCCAGCGTTAAATTTGTTAGAGCACATAGCACGAATCATTTCATAAAATGATAATTAGCTAGCTTAGAATAAGATTTGAAAACTTATTGTTAGTCTCTTAAGTAAAAGGGAAGATTCAATAAATAAGAAACAAGTTGAAAAAAAAAAAAAAAAAATTGATTCCCGAGTTCCAGGGTCCAGCATCAGCTGGGCGTCGCCGGTCCTAGGCACGCTTATGCTCCCTCGAAGACAATGCGCTTTTGTTTCTGCTGCTGCTGTCCGAGGCGTATGGGCTCAGGCGGTGCCGGTGCTGGTCTTCGCACAGGTTTTCTGCTGCTGGATCGTTGGCCCAGCTTGAAGCGCTGGCGGTGCCGGTGCTGGCTGCACAGGCTGTTGATTATTGTTGCTGGTGATCTTGAAGTCTTGCTGGTGTTATTCTGCACGTATAGTTGCAAATCACACTGCTCAGTGGTCCCTTGCAGTCTTGTGGGCATACCTTTATTTGTTTCGGCAGGCTTACTTTCTGTGGTGGTAAAGATTTGTTAGCTTTAATTACTTCTATATTTGCTGTGTGTGGTTTTTTCGGGAATTTTTTTCATTAATGAAATTTGTTAAGTGGTCTAGCTCAGTTTGTAACTTTTGAGCCGTCGACCGCGGTGGTTTTTAATAACACTTTAAGTGCGCTATTCTCTTTTTCACTTTGTTTCGTACTCCGCCGCGGTTTTTTCCCATTACACACACTCTACTCACTCAGGTCTTTTGTAAGTATGTCCAGTATGCCAAGAAAGTTCCAAGTTCCACCACAGATATAAGTATTCCCACAAGTTTCACAGTGTTAATTCGGTAAGATTTGTGGCGTTGATGGGTTGCTGACCAGCAGACCCTTTAGAAAGATTTCATCGGTGTCCGAAAGATCAGCCGAATTGCGAAAGGCAGCGTTATCGGAGGTGTCATCCTTGCCGTTTTTATTACTGTTGTTGTTGTGATCTATGCGCCAGTAATAACGAATTGAAACTTCCTGTTACCTTTCGTTTTAGTTATTGTTGCTCTTGTTGTAAGCTCCTGCCTCACGGTCGCCATGTATTGAAAAACGTCACTGGTTTTATTATTTGTATCTTTATTGTATTGAGTGGAGCAGGGAAGGTCCCTCTCCATTCAAAATAAATTCGTTAATGTTCTTATGATCTACATACAAAGGTTTCTTAGCCTAATTCGAGGAGCAGCGCTGCCGGAATAGCCTGCAGCGCAGCGACGCTTATATGCATATCTTATGTATATATGAATTGTCGCCGAGCGAAGGTGCTGGAGGAGGAGGAGTGCTATAGGCACACGTGAGAATGCTGACCATGCAATTATGTATGTTAGCCTTCAAGTGGGTGCCGTATTACGCATACACTTGGGCTGGTCTGTTTATGTACACATTGCAACAGAGAGCTACAATGTGCTTGTATGTTATGATTACATATGGGTACAGTGGTTAATCGATGTATGTGCATACTACAGTATTCCTACTTCACTATGTCCCTGCCTAGCACCACGGACTGTTTGCCTAATTTCTTAAGGTTTACAGTTCCCTGCCTTGTGCCACGGTGTGGCTCGCTCACCTTGTTTGCCTTGTGCCTTCCTTTGGAATCTCGTTTCGCCGGTTTTCCTTGTTGTTTCTTCATGTTAGCTTCGTTGTTTCCTTCGTGGATCTCCTGTGTTCTCGTTCACTGATCCTGCGTTGTCGCACTTGTTTTTCCTGGCACTCGCTCTGCACTTGCTTTTGCACTTCTTGTTCCTTCAAGGGTCACTGTTCGATCTCAACTCCACTCACTCAACTCCACTTTTGACGGCGCTCATCTGTCTTTTGCCAGTTTCACTCAAAGAGCCCCGTTGCCTCGGCTGTATTTCGTCTCTCGCTCATTTGCACTCGTTTGCGCTCACGTTTGAGTGCGCATGCGCTTGTGGCTGTGTTAAGAGCGCCGCTCTTTGAGTGTGCTCACTCTAGCTGCTCCTTTTGTACTCGTTGTCGCCGCTCTCAGAGCGCGCTCATGTGTGGACGTCTGTGTGCCGCTCAAGTAAGCCCTCATGTGTGTGTGTGTATACTGTTTTCCTCTGAATAGCCTGACTAGAACATATCCTTCATTGGGTGTTTCATAAATTAAATAACTAATAACATATGGCTTTATTGCCTTAAAGTTGAATAAACCTAAATATTTCCTATCTCATGGCTTCATTGCCTTAAGATTACCTAAATATAAACAAATTTGTGGGGCTCACAATTTTGGGTCCTCACAGTGGCTTGCAAGTAATTTGTTGCCAACTTTTGATGAAAGTGATGTTTGATGCGTTCTCTGATTAATATGCCGGTTCAGCCGTGGGCTTTGCCATCCGGGTGATTTGTGCGGTAGAAGGTATAAGCTTTGGCGAAAGTGAAGCCCTTTGTGGTATTAAGCGGTCCGATTGATGAACTAGCTGATTTCTCGAAAAATACGTCTGGCGTTGTTTTTGAGTTATAATACGCATTTCCCGTATTTTGTTGACGCGTAGCTGTCGCTCGTCGCATGTGACTCTTCAGCTCCTTCTTATAGACCGCACAGCCTCTGTAGTTTGCCATATGGTTTCTTCCATAGCTTCCATATTTTTTTCTTTTGGGGGTCTTCTTTGTTAGCGAGGCAGTTGACGGTGTTGTGGAAGTCTCCGCAGGCTACGGAGACTGACCAAAGTGTGCAGTCTTGGTGAATGTCTTGGTGTGTCCATACTCGTGGCAATTTGTGCATTGTACAGGACCGTTGCGTTTGTGTGGTTCTTCCACGGTGATCCTTTGATGCAATAAGAACTGCAGCTTGTAGATCGAGTGCAGTTCGTTTTTCTTGAAGGCTTGGCTATCTTGAAAAGTGGTTGTGGCGTTTTGTTTCTAATTATAATGTTGCTAACAGTTTTGCCCCCCTCTCAGAGGGGGCAACGTCAGGTTCAATTCCTTTTAGTACAACTTGCAGTCCCTTGCTGCTTTTAAGTTGATAGGTGTAGAAGTTCTTTTTTGTTTTCTCCAGGTATTTAGACACAGCTCGAAAGTGTTCTTCGGACTGTGTTTGAACTTTGGTTTCGTCGATGTTCCCTTTTAAGGATAAGCGGATCAATATGGGAAATTTCGTCCCCGACCAGCGCAGCAACTTGTTGACCAGGGCGTTTAAGCTTTTTTCCCTTATATAAATACGTGGGGGCTTTGGTTTCTCTTCTCCGCGCGATTACATATTTTTGCATTTTCGTTAAAAATATGTGCCCACTGTTGATCTGGTATCGAATAACCATCAAAATCTTGAACCACTTTCGCGAAACTTTCAATTGTTATAAAGTTTTTCTTTCATTCACTTTTTCCTTATTTTCTTTTGTTGGAAAGTATGTATGTCTGCAAAAGTCACATAGCTTACATATACTCCTGCATAGCAGAGAGTAGGATAGAGGAGATGAATTGCTTATTGTAGTTTATCTTCATTCTGTCTTTTGTAGCTTTGTGGTATGTGGCTTTGTGTGTGTACTCATGATCTACGCGTCGTTAGTCGTTTTATGAAAGCGAGCGTGTGCAGTTCTTACAATAAAGTGACACAGAAAATAAAACATCAAAGTGCCTATTTATTTCATGCTGGTCTAACAATATTTAAATCTATAATTGAATTCCACAATAATATTAGCAAATTACCATAGGTTATGGGCCCAGACACAAAATAGCATTGAAATAATTAAGTCTTTGATTGTTAATAACAAGCTACAATAAAAAGTGAAGAATAATACATGTGTATATATATGTACATACATATATGCATTGAATTGCTAATATATGCATATACATGTATAATATAATTGCATACATATAGTTGTATGGCAGTTTAATATATGCGCGTGTTAAACGTTTATAATAATTTCACAATTTCGTCGCATACACAAGTTCTTTTTTTCGCGCGAAAACCGCGACGCTGTAGCTGGTGTCGGTACAATTTTTTTCTCTTCTTTCTCTCTTCTTATTCTTGCTGTCACCGCATTTCTAAGAAGACAAGTACATGCACAAACGAATACAAGTTTTGTGTATTGAGTAAAAAGGAAGAATGGATAAAGGAAAGAGAAATATTAAACCATTTGATGGGGAAAAATATTCAATTTGGAAGTATAGAGTGAGAGTGCTTTTAGAAGAAAATGATTTATTGAGTGTAATAGATGACGAACAAAATATAGTGAATGATGATATTAAAAAGGCTAATTTGATATTAGACAAGCAAATAGCATAATTGTTGAATATCTGAGTGACTCGTTTTTGTTTCATGCAAATAATGCATGCACACCTAAGGAGATTTTTGCTAAATTAGACGAAATCTATGAAAGAAAAAGTTTAGCTTCACAACTCTCATTAAGAAAATAACTATTGGTGTTAAAGTTAAAGGGTGATACTTCGCTACAAAATCATTTCTATTTGTTTGATAATTTAATAACTGAGCTCATTGCGTCAGGTGCAAAAATAGATGAAATGGACAAAATTTCACACTTACTTCTAACTCTTCCAACATGCTACGATGGGGTCGTAACTGCAATAGAGACACTATCTGAAGCAAATCTGACTTTAGCATTTGTTAAAACTCGACTACTTGACCAAGAGACAAAACTAAAAAATACAAGCAAGGACACAAGCGCAAAAGTTCTTCAAGCGATAGGCAATAACCAAGTTAAAGAAAATAAATATAAAAACAAAGCAATGCACAAAAAATAATTTAAGAATAAATTTAAATCGAAGCCGAAATGTTTTCATTGTGGAAAACCAGGACATTTAAAGAGAGATTGTTTCTTATTGAAACGGCAGGCAGGAAATCAAAATGTTGCTAGTAATATTAGTGGACAAGAGAAGCAAGCTCAAATTGCAACAACCAATTCTGAACGAGGCTTTGCATTCATGATTAGAAAGGAAAACATAAATAAAAATATGGGGCTGATTGAATTCATCCTGGACTCCGGTGCATCAGATCATCTCATCAATGACATCACTACAAGCAAAACAAAACGCAAACAATAAAGTTGGGTCGACCTTGCAGACTGGAATGGACTGCTACATTACAATCAAGAGAAAACTTAGCCCTGAAAATTCTGAAGCAGGAAACAAGCCGAGAAATATACGCGACAATACCACCTTGATTAATAATGTAGCGCCCGCAAATACCAACAGATTCGCTTTGCTGGCAGATACCACTGAGGAAGTGCCACTGGAACCTGTCGATAATGAACCGAAAAGGAACCGAAAAAGCTCCCCCAATTTACATCCGCAAGGAGAGCACATGCGGTCTTGTAAATTCTCTGGTTGGCCTTATTATCCCCTCGTAAGAGGTACTATTAATGAAATCAAACTTCGAACGAAAACGGAAGACAACTACAGAAAGGTCACAAACTACCTTACTGAAAACAAAATATGCTTCTACACCTACCAGCTTAAAAGCAGCAAGGGCCTTTAAGTAGTATTAAAGGGCATTGAGTCTGATGTTAGTC
>JAEIFI010000315.1:0-20011 GCA_018901815.1 Zaprionus lachaisei
TTTTTTGAAATTTTTGAAAATTTTGAAAATTTTTTAAAATTTTTAAATTTTTGGAAATTTTGAAATTTTAAAATTTTGAAATTTTTTAAAATTTTTGAAATTTTTGAAATTATTAAAATTTTTTTTTAAAATTTTTGAACTTTTAAATTTTTTTAAAATTTTTGAAGTTTTTAAAATTTTAAATTTTTAAAACTTTTTAAATTTTTAAAATTTTTTAAATTTTTAAAATTTTTTAAAATTTTTTTGAAATTTTTTTGAAAAATTTTTAAATTATTGAAATTTTAAGTATTTATATTTTTAAACCTTTTGAAATTTTTGAAATTTTGAAAATTTTGAATTTTTAAATTTTTGAAATTTTAGAAATTTAGAAATTTTAGAAATTTTTAAATTTTTTTTAAATTATTGAAATTTTAAGTGTTTATATTTTTGAACCTTTTGAAAATTTTGAAATTATTAAAGTTTTTGTTTTATTTAAATTTTTGAAGTTTTTAAATTTTTGAAATTTTTGAAATTTTTTGAAATTTTTGAAATTTTTGAAATTTTGAAATTTTTTTTAAATTTTGAAATTTTTGAAAATTTTTGAAATTTTTAAAAATTTTAAAATTTTTGAAATTTTAAAATTTTAAATTTTTGAAAATTTTTGAAAATTTTTGAAATTTTTAAATTTTTGAAATTTTTGAAATTTTTAAAATTTTTGAAATTTTTGAAATTTTGAAATTTTTGAAATTTTTGAAATTTTTAAATTTTTGAAATTTTAAAAATTTTTAAATTTTAAATTGAAATTTTAAGTGTTTATATTTTTGAACCTTTTGAAATTTTTGAAATTTTTAAAAATTTTAAATTTTTGAAATTTTTGAAATTTTTGAAATTTTTGAAATTTTTGAAACTTTAAAATTTTGAAATTTTGAAATTTTTGAAATTTTTGAAATTTTGAAAATTTTTAAATTATTGAAATTTTAAGTGTTTATATTTTTGAACCTTTTGAAATTTTTGAAATTATTGATTTTAAAGTTTTTTTTTATATTTAAATTTTTGAAGTTTTTAATATTTTTGAAATTTTTGGAATTTTTGAGATTTTTGAAATCTTGAAATTTTTAAAAGTTTATAAATTTTTAAAATTTTTGAAATTTTTGAAATTTTTAAAATTTTTAAAATTTGAATTTTGAAATTTTTGAATTTAATTTTTTTTAAAAATTTTGAAATTTTTGAAATTTTGAAATTTTTAAAAATTTTGAAATTTTTAAAAGTTTTTGAAATTTTTAAAATTTTTAAATTTTTGAAATTTTTGAAATTTTAAAATTTTTGAAATTTTTAAATTTTGAAATTTTTTAAATTTTTTGAAATTTTTGAAATTTTTGAAATTTTTAAAATTTTAAAATTTTTAAAATTTGAAATTTTTTTTTTGAAATTTTTTAAATTTTTGAAAATTTTTGAAATTTTTGAAATTTTGAAATTTTTGAAATTTTAAAAATTTTTGAAATTTTTAAAATTTTAAAATTTTGAAATTTTAAAAATTTTTGAAAATTTTTAAATTTTAAAATTTTTGAAATTTTTTTTTAAATTTTTGAAATTTTTGAAAATTTTTAAAATTTTTAAAATTTTGAAATTTTAAAATTTAAATTTTTGAAGTTTTTAAAATTTTTAAAATTTTAAAATTTTTAAAATTTTTAAATTTTGAAATTTTGAAATTTTTAAAATTTTGAAAATTTTGAAATTTTTGAAATTTTTAAAATTTTAAAATTTTAAAATTTTAAAATTTTGAATTTTTGAAATTTTTAAATTTTTAAAATTTTTAAAATTTTTAAAATTTTTGAAATTTTTGAAATTTTAAAATTTTTGAAATTTTTGAAATTTAAAATTTGAAATTTTTAAAATTTTGAAATTTTTGAAATTTTTAAAAATTTTTAAATTTTGAAATTTTTTGAAATTTTTAAAAATTTTGAAAATTTTGAAATTTTTTAAATTTTTAAATTTTTAAATTTTTGAACCTTTTGAAATTTTTAAAATTTTAAATTTTTGAAATTTTGAAAATTTTTAAATTTTTGAAATTTTTGAATTTTTAAAATTTTTTGAAATTTTTGAAATTTTTGAAATTTTTGAAATTTTGAAATTTTTAAAATTTTGAAATTTTTAAATTTTTGAAATTTTAAAATTTTGAAATTTTGAAATTTTTAAATTTTTTTAAATTTTTAAATTTTTTTGAAATTTTTAAAATTTTTGAAATTTTTGAAATTTTGAAATTTTTTAAATTTTTAAAATTTTGTTATATTTAAAATTTTTGAAATTTTTAAAATTTTTGAAATTTTTAAAAATTTTTGAAATTTTTAAATTTTTGAAAATTTTGAAATTTTTGAAATTTTAAAATTTTTGAAATTTTAAATTTTTTGAAAATTTTTGAAATTTTTAAAATTTTTGAAATTTTGAAATTTTTGAAATTTTTAAATTTTTGAAAATTTTAAAATTTTTGAATTTTTAAAATTTTTGAAATTTTTGAAATTTTTGAAATTTTTAAATTTTTAAATTTTTGAAATTTTTGAAATTTTTGAAATTTTGAAATTTTTAATTAAAATTTTGAAATTTTTTTGAAATTTTAAAATTTTGAAAATTTTTGAAATTTTTGAAATTTTTGAAATTTTGAAATTTTTGAATTTTTTAAATTTTTGAAATTTTTGAAATTTTAAATTTTTGTTAAGTTTTTAAAATTTTTTTTAAATTTTTAAAATTTTTTGAAATTTTTGAAATTTTTGAAATTTTTTTTTGAAATTTTTAAATTTTAAAAATTTTGAAATTTTTGAAATTTTGAAATTTTTTTGAAAATTTTGAAATTTTTGAAATTTTTAAAATTTTTAAATTTTGAAAATTTTAAAATTTTTGAAATTTTTGAAATTTTTGAAATTTTTAAAATTTTGAAATTTTAGAAATTTTTGAAATTTTAGAAATTTTTAAATTTTTAAAATTTTTGAAATTATTGAATTTTTAAGTGTTTAAATTTTTGAACCTTTTGAAATTTTTGAAATTATTAAAGTTTTTGTTTTATTTAAATTTTTGAAGTTTTTAATATTTTTGAAATTTTTGGAATTTTTGAGTTTTTGAAATTTTTGAAATTTTTAAAATTTTTATAAATTTTTAAAATTTTTGAAATTTTTGAAAATTTTTTTGAAATTTTTGAAATTTTTAGAAATTTTGAAATTTTTAAAATTTTTAAATTTTGTAAATTTTTAAAATTTTGAAATTTTTGAAATTTTAAAAATTTTGAAATTTTTAAAAATTTTTGAAATTTTTTTTAAAATTTTTAAAATTTTTGAACCTATTGAAATTTTTAAAATTTTCAAAATTTTAAAATTTTGAAATTTTGAAGTTTTTGAAATTTTGAAATTTTGAAATTTTAAAATTTTGAAAATTTTTAAATTATTGAAATTTTAAGTGTTTAAATTTTTGAACCTTTTGAAAATTTTGAAATTATTAAAGTTTTTGTTATATTTAAAATTTTTGAAGTTTTTAAAATTTTTGAAATTTTTGAAATTTTTGAACCTATTTAAATTTTTAAAATTTTGAAATTTTTTGAAATTTTTAAATGTTTTAAAATTTTTAAAATTTTGTAATTTTTGAAATTTTTAAAATTTTTAAAATTTTAAAATTTTTGAAATTTAATTTTTGAAATTTTTCAAATTTTTTTTTGAAATTTTTAAAATTTTTGAAATTTTTTGAAATTTTGAAATTTTTGAACCTATTGAAATTTTTGAAGTTTTTAAAATTTTGAAAATTTTGAATTTTTGAAATTTTGAAATTTTTTGAAATTTTGAAATTTTTAAAATTTTGAAAATTTTTAAATTATTGAAATTTTTAAGTTTTTTAAATTTTTGAACCTTTTGAAATTTTTGAAATTATTAAAGTTTTTGAAATATTTAAAATTTTTGAAATTTTTAAAATTTTGAAATTTTTGAAATTTTTTTTAAATTTTTAAAATTTTGAAATTTTGAAATTTTTAAATTTTTAAAATTTTTAAAATTTTTAAAAAATTTTTAAAATTTTTAAAATTTTTAAATTTTTAAAATTTAAAATTTTTAAATTTTGAAATTTTTTTAAATTTTTAAAAATTTTGAAATTTTGAAATTTTTTTTAAATTTTTGAAATTTTTGAAATTTTAGAAATTTAGAAATTTTAGAAATTTTGAAAATTTTTAAATTATTGAAATTTTAAGTGTTTAAATTTTTGAACCTTTTGAAATTTTTGAAATTATTAAAGTTTTTGTTATATTTAAAATTTTTGAAGTTTTTAAAATTTTTGAAATTTTTGAAATTTTTGAAAATTTTTAAATTTTTGAAATTTTTGAAATTTTTAAATGTTTTAAAATTTTTAAAATTTTGAAATTTTTGAAATTTTTAAAATTTTTAAAATTTTGAAAATTTTTAAATTATTGAAAATTTTATTTTGAAATTTTTAAAATTTTAAAATTTTTTTGAAATTTTTCAAACATTTTAAAATTTTTAATAATTTTAACAGTTCAATTTCAAAATTTTAAAAATTTTAAAAGGTTCAAAAATTACAAAATTTCAAAATTTCAAAAATTTCATCCGACAATTTAAAAATTTCAAAAATTTTAAAAATTACACAATTTTAAAATTTCAAAAAATTTTAAAAATGTAAAAAAATTGAAAAGGTAACAAAAGTTCACAAATTTAAAAAAAAACTTTCAAATTTTTGAAATATATGAAATTTTTTAAATTTGAAAATTTTTGTAGCTTTTAAACTTTTGAACCATTTAAAGTGTTTGAAATTTTGAAATTTTTAAAATTTAGAAATTTTTGAACGTTTTAAAATTTTTAAAATTTTTGAAATTTTTGAAATCTTTAAAATTTTTTTACGTTTTTTAAATTTTTTTGAAATTTAAAAATTTTTGAAATCTTTAAAATTTTTTTACGTTTTTTAAATTTTTTGAAATTTAAAAATTTTTTAAATTTCAAAAAAATTTGAAAAATGTAAAAAATTTGAAAAGGTAACAAAAGTTCACAAATTTTAAAAATTTAAAAAAAATCTTTCAAATTTTTGGAATATACGAAATTTTAAAATTTTTGAAATTTTATAAAATTTTTGAACCATTTGAAATTTTTGAAATTTTAAAATTATTGAAATTTTTGAACGTTTTAAAATTTTTAAAATTTTTGAAATCTTTAAAATTTATGAAATTTTTAATATTTGTTAAATTTTTTGATAAACAAAATTTTTTTAATTTTTTTTTTAATTTTGAAATTTTTAAAATTTTTGATCTATATAAAATTTTGAAATTTTGGAAAATTTTGAAATTTTGGAAACTTTTGAAATTTTTCAAAAACTTTCAAATTTTTCGAATTTATGAAATTTTGAAACTTTTTAAATTTTTGAAATATTAAAATCTTTGAACCTTTCAAAATTTTTGAAATTCTCAAACAAATTTTTGAAATTTAAAAAAAATTTTTTGAAATATACTTATTTTGAAATTTTTAAATTTTTGAAATTTTGAAATTTTTAAAATTTTTGAACCATTTGAAATTTTTGAAATTTAAAATTATTGAAATTTTTGAACGTTTTTAAAATTTTTGAAATTTTTAATATTTGTTAAATTTTTGAAATTTTTAATATTTGTTAAATTTTTTGATAAACAAAATTTTTTCAATTTTTTTTTTTAAATTTTGAAAATTTTAAAATTTTTGAAATATTTGAAATTTTGGAAACTTTTGAAATTTTTCAAAAACTTTCAAATATTTGGAATTTATGAAATTTTGAAACTTTTTAAATTTTTGAAATATTAAAATTTTTGAAATTCTCAAACAAATTTTTGAAATTTTTGGAATTCTCAAACAAATTTTTAAAATTTTTGAAATTTTTCGAATTTTGATTGATATTGATTGATATCAATCAAAATTCCAAATTGATTGATATTCCATATTATGAAATATATTATATTTATATATATATATATATATAATATATTTATATTTTTTAAATTTTGAAATTTTGTATGAAATTTTTCAAAAATATAAACATTTTTGAAAATTTTAATTTTTAAAATTTTTGAAATTTTTGTACCATTTGAAGTTTTAAAATTATTGAACGTTTTAAAATTTTTAAAATTTTTGAAATCTTTAAAATTTTTTTTTAAAATTTCATAAATTTTAAAGATTTCAAAAATTTTAAAAATTTTAAAACGTTCAAAAATTTCAATAATTTTAAAATTTCAAAAATTTCAAATGGTTCAAAAATTTTAAAATTTCGTATATTTCAAAAATTTGAAAGATTTTTTTTAAATTTTTAAAATTTGTGAACTTTTGTTACCTTTTCAATTTTTTTACATTTTTCAAATTTTTTTGAAATTTAAAAATTTTTAAATTTCAAAAAAATTTAAAAAATGTAAAAAATGTTTAAAGATTTCAAAAATTTCAAAAATTTTAAAAATTTTAAAACGTTCAAAAATTTCTAAATTTTAAAAATTTAAAAATTTCAAACACTTTAAATGGTTCAAAAAGTTCAAAAGCTTCAAAAATTTTCAAATTTAAAAAATTTAAAAAATTTCATATATTTCATAAATTTGAAAGATTTTTTTTTAAATTTGTGAACTTTTGTTACCTTTTCAATTTTTTTACATTTTTAAAATTTTTTTGAAATTTTAAAATTGTGTAATTTTTAAAATTTTTGAAATTTTTAAATTGTCGGAATTTTTGAAATTTTGTAATTTTTGAACCTTTTAAAATGTTTAAAATTTTGAAATTTAACTGTTAAAATTTTTAAAAATTTTAAAATGTTTGAAAAATTTCATAAAAAATTTTAAAATTTAAAAAATATCAATATCATTCAATATGGAATATCAATCAATTTGGAATTTTGATTGATATGAATCAATATCAATCAAAATTCCAAAAATTTCAAAAATTTGTTTGAGAATTTCAAAAATTTTAATATTTCAAAAATTTAAAAAGTTTCAAATTTCATAAATTCCAAAAAATTGAAAGTTTTGAAAAATTTCGAAAGTTTCAAAAATTTCAAAATTTGTATATATATCAAAAGCTTTAAAAATTTAACAAACATCAAAAATTTTGAAGATTTCAAAAATATTAAAAATTTTATAACGTTTAAGAATTTCAAAATTTTATATAGATCAAAAATTTTAAAAATTTCAAAATTTAAAAAAAAAATTAAAAAATTTTGTTTATCAAAAAATTTAACAAAATTTTAACAATTTCAAAATTTCAAAAATTTCAAAAGGTTCAAAAATTTTAAAATTTAAAAAATTTAAAAAATTTCATATATTTCAAAAATTTGAAAGTTTTTTTTTAAAATTTGTGAACTTTTGTTACCTTTTCAATTTTTTTAAATTTTTAAAATTTTTTGAAATTTAAAAATTTTTGAAATTTTTAAATTGTGTTATTTTTAAAATTTTTGAAATTCTGAAATTTTTGAAATTTTTAAATTGTTGGAATTTTTGATATTTTGAAATTTTGTAATTTTTGAACCTTTTAAAATTTTTCAAATTTTAAATCAGTTAAAAATTTAAAAATTTCAAAAATTTTAAAAATTAAAATTTTCAAAAATTTTTATATTTTTGAAAAATTTCATACAAAATTTTAAAATTTAAAAAATATCAATATCAATATCAATCAATATGGAATATCAATCAATTTGGAATTTTGATTGATATCAATCAATATCAAACAAAATTCGAAAAATTTCAAAAATTTCAAAAATTTGTTTGAGAATTTCAAAAATTTCAAAAATGTTGAAAGGCTCAACAATTTTAATATTTCAAAAATTTAAAAAGTTTCAAAATTTCAAAAATTCCAAAAATTTGAAAGTTTTTGGAAAATTTCAAAAGTTTCCAAAATTTCATATATTTCAAAAATTTTAAAAATTTCAAAATTTAAAAAAAAAATTGAAAAAATTTTGTTTATCAAAAAATTTAACAAATATTAAAAATTTCAAAAATTTTAAAACGTTCAAAAATTTCAATAATTTTAAATTTCAAAAATTTCAAATGGTTCAAAAATTTCAAAAATTTCGTATATTTCAAAAAATTTTTTTTAAATTTCAAAAATTTGTTTGAGAATTTCAAAAATTTTGAAAGGTTCAAAAATTTTAATATTTGAAAAATTTCAAAAGTTTCCAAAATTTCAAAATTTCAAAATTTTCCAAAAGTTCACAAATTTAAAAAAAAAACTTTCAAATTTATGAAATATATGAAATTTTTTAAATTTGAAAATTTTTGAAGCTTTTGAACTTTTTGAACCATTTAAAGTGTTTGAAATTTTTAAATTTTTAAAATTTAGAAATTTTTGAACGTTCTAAAATTTTTAAAATTTTTGAAATCTTTAAAATTTTTTACATTTTTTAAATTTTTTTGAAATTTAAAAATTTTTTAAATTTCAAAAAAATTTGAAAAATGTAAAAAAATTGAAAAGGTAACAAAAGTTCACAAATTTTAAAAATTTAAAAAAAATCTTTCAAATATACGAAATTTTAAAATTTTTGAACCATTTGAAATTTTTGAAATTTTAAAATTATTGAAATTTTTGAACGTTTTAAAATTTTTAAAATTTTTGAAATCTTTAAAATTTATGAAATTTTAAAAAAAAATTTTAAAGATTTCAAAAATTTTAAAAATTTTAAAACGTTCAATAATTTTAAAACTTCAAATGGTTCAAAAATTTTAAAAATTTAAAAATTTAAAAATTTAAAAATTTCAAAATTTCAAAATTTTAAAAATTTCAAAATTTCGTATATTTCAAAAATTTGAAAGATTTTTTTAAATTTTTAAAATTTGTGAACTTTTGTTACCTTTTCAATTTTTTTAAATTTTTGAAATTTAAAAATTTTGAAATATTTGAAATTTAAAAATTTTTAAAATTTTTGAAATTCTGAAATTTTTGAAATTTTTAAATTGTTGGAATTTTTGAAATTTTGAAATTTTGAAATTTTGTAATTTTTGAACCTTTTAAAATTTTTCAAATTTTAAATCAGTTAAAAATTTCAAAAATTTCAAAATTTCAAAAATTTTAAAAATTAAAATTTTCAAAAATATTTATATTTTTGAAAAATTTCATACAAAATTTCAAAATTTAAAAAATATCAATATCAATCAATATGGAATATCAATCAATTTGGAATTTTGATTGATATCAATCAATATCAATCAAAATTCGAAAAATTTCAAAAATTTGTTTGAGAATTTCAAAAATTTCAAAAATGTTGAAAGGTTCAACAATTTTAATATTTCAAAAATTTAAAAAGTTTCAAAATTTCATAAATTCCAAAAATTTGAAAGTTTTTGAAAAATTTCAAAAGTTTCCAAAATTTCATATATTTCAAAAATTTTAAAAAATTCAAAATTTAAAAAAAAATTTAAAAAATTTTGTTTATCAAAAAATTTAACAAATATTAAAAATTTCAAAAATTTTAAATCGTTCAAAAATTTCAATAATTTTAAATTTCAAAAATTTTAAATGGTTCAAAAATTTTAAAAATTTAAAAATTTCAAAATTTCAAAAATTTCAAAAATTTCAAAATTTCGTATATTTCAAAAAAATTTTTTTAAATTTCAAAAATTTGTTTGAGAATTTCAAAAATTTTGAAAGGTTCAAAAATTTTAATATTTCAAAAATTTAAAAAGTTTCAAAATTTCATAAATTCCAAAAATTTGAAAGTTTTTGAAAAATTTCAAAAGTTTCCAAAATTTCATATATTTCAAAAATTTTAAAAATTTAAAAAATTTTGTTTATAAAAAAATTTAACAAATATTAAAAATTTCAAAAATTTTAAAGATTTCAAAAATTTTAAAACGTTCAATAATTTTAAAACTTCAAATGGTTCAAAAATTTTAAAAATTTTAAAATTTCAAAATTTCAAAAATTTCAAAATTTCGTATATTTCAAAAATTTGAAAGATTTTTTTAAATTTTTAAAATTTGTGAACTTTTGTTACCTTTTCAATTTTTTTTAAATTTTTGAAATTTAAAAATTTTTGAAAATTTGAAATTTAAAAATTTTTAAAATTTTTGAAATTTTGAAATTTTTGAAATTTTTAAATTGTTGGAATTTTTGAAATTTTGAAATTTTGAAATTTTGTAATTTTTTAAATTTTTTAAATTTTTCGAATTTTGATTGATATTGATTGATATCAATCAAAATTCCAAATTGATTGATATTCCATATTGAATGATATTGATTGATATTGATATTTTTTTAAATTTTAAAATTTTTTATGAAATTTTTCAAACATTTTAAAATTTTTAATAATTTTAACAGTTCAATTTCAAAATTTTAAAAATTTTAAAAGGTTCAAAAATTACAAAATTTCAAAATTTCAAAAATTCCGACAATTTAAAAATTTCAAAAATTTTAAAAATTACACAATTTTAAAATTTCAAAAAAATTTTAAAAATGTAAAAAAATTGAAAAGGTAACAAAAGTTCACAAATTAAAAAAAAACTTTCAAATTTTTGAAATATATGAAATTTTTTAAATTTGAAAATTTTTGAAGCTTTTAAACTTTTTGAACCATTTAAAGTGTTTGAAATTTTTAAATTTTTAAAATTTAGAAATTTTTGAACGTTTTAAAATTTTTAAAATTTTTGAAATTTTTGAAATCTTTAAAATTTTTTTGTTTTTTAAATTTTTTTGAAATTTAAATTTTTGAAATCTTTAAAATTTTTCTACGTTTTTTAAATTTTTTTGAAATTTAAAAATTTTTTAAATTTCAAAAAAATTTGAAAAAGGTAAAAAAATTGAAAAGGTAACAAAAGTTCACAAATTTTAAAAAATTTAAAAAAAATCTTTCAAATTTTTTTTTTTTTTATACGAAATTTTAAAATTTTTGATATTTTATAAAATTTTTGAACCATTTGAAATTTTTGAAATTTTAAAATTATTGAAATTTTTGAACGTTTTAAAATTTTTAAAATTTTTGAAATCTTTAAAATTTATGAAATTTTTAATATTTTTTAAATTTTTTGATAAACAAAATTTTTTTAATTTTGAAATTTTTAAAATTTTTGATCTATATAAAATTTTGAAATTTTGGAAAATTTTGAAATTTTGGAAACTTTTGAAATTTTTCAAAAACTTTCAAATTTTTGGAATTTATGAAATTTTGAAACTTTTTAAATTTTTGAAATATTAAAATCTTTGAACCTTTCAAAATTTTTGAAATTCTCAAACAAATTTTTGAAATTTAAAAAAATTTTTTGAAATATACGAAATTTTTAAATTTTTGAAATTTTGAAATTTTTAAAATTTTTGAACCATTTGAAATTTTTGAAATTTAAAATTATTGAAATTTTTGAACGTTTTAAAATTTTTGAAATTTTTAATATTTGTTAAATTTTTGAAATTTTTAATATTTGTTAAATTTTTTGATAAACAAAAATTTTTCAATTTTTTTTTAAATTTTGAAAATTTTAAAATTTTTGAAATTTTTGAAATTTTTGAAACTTTTGAAATTTTTCAAAAACTTTCAAATTTTTGGAATTTATGAAATTTTGAAACTTTTTAAATTTTTGAAATATTAAAATTTTTGAAATTCTCAAACAAATTTTTGAAATTTTTGGAATTCTCAAACAAATTTTTAAAATTTTTGAAATTTTTCGAATTTTGATTGATATTGATTGATATCAATCAAAATTCCAAATTGATTGATATTCCATATTGATTGATATTGATATTGATATTTTTTAAATTTTAAAATTTTGTATGAAATTTTTCAAAAATATAAAAATTTTTGAAAATTTTAATTTTTAAAATTTTTGAAATTTTGTAATTTTTGAAATTTTTAACTGATTTAAAATTTTAAAAATTTTAAAAGTTTCAAAAATTTTAAAAGGTTCAAAATTTCAAAATATCAAAAACTCCAACAATTTCAAAATTTCAAAAATTTCAGAATTTCAAAAATTTTAAAAATTACACAATTTTAAAATTTCAAAAATTTTAAAATTTCAAAAAATTTTAAAAATTTAAAAAAATTGAAAAGGTAACAAAAGTTCACAACAATTTTAAAAAAAACTTTCAAATTTTTGAAAAAAATGCTGAAATTTTTAAAATTTTTTAAATTTCAAAAATTTTAAAAGTTTTGAAAATTTTTGAAATTTCAAAATTGTTAAAATTTTGTTAAATTTTTGATAAATCAAAATTTTAAAATTTTTTTTTAAATTTTGAAATTTTTAAAAATTTTGATCTATATAAAATTTTGAAGTTCTTTAACGTTATAAAATTTTTAAAATTTGTGAAATCTTCAAAATTTTTGATGTTTGTTAATTTTTTTTAAATTTTTGATATATATACAAATTTTGAAATTTTAAAAACTTTTGAAATTTTTAAAATTTTTGAACCATTTGGAATTTTTAAATTTTTGAAACTTTTTAAAATTTTATTAAAATTTTTGAAATTTTCAAACAAATTTTTGAATTTTGATTGATATCGAATTTTCATTTTTTTTAAATTTTAAAATTTTTAAAATATCATAAAATTTTGAATGATTTTGATTGATATTGAAATTTTTTAAAAATTTTCAAATTTTTTTGAAATTTTTCAAACATTTTAAAATTTTTTAAATTTTTAACAATTAAATTTCAAAATTTTAAAAATTTTTGAAGCGTTCAACAATTTTCACAAAATTTCAAAAATTTCAAAATTTCACAATTTAAAAATTTTTAAAATTACAAATTTTTAAAATTTCAAAATTTTATAAATTTCAAAAAAATTTGAAAAATGTAAAAAAATTAAAAAGGTAACAAAAGTTCACAAATTAAAAAAAATTTTAAATTTTGAAATATATTTTTTAAATTTTTAATATTTGAAATTTTTGAATTTTTGAATTTTTGAACCATTTAAAGTTTTTGAAATTTTTAAATTTTTAAAATTTAGAAATTTTTGAACATATTAATATTTTTGAACCTTTCAACATTTTTTTCAAGAATTTCAACAATTTCAAAATTTTAGAATTTCAAAAATTTTAAAAATTACAATTTTAAAATTTCAAACATTTTTAAATTTCAAAAAAATTTTAAAAATGTAAAAAAATTGAAAGGTAACAAAAGTTCACAAATTTTAAGAATTTTAAATTTACGAAATTTTGAAATTTTTGAAATTTTTGAAATTTATGAAATTTTTGAAATTTTTGAAATTTTTGAAATTTTGAAATTTTGAAATTTTGAAATTTTGAAATTTTTAAAATTTTTGAACCATTTGAAGTTTTAAAATTATTGAACGTTTTAAAATTTTTAAAATCTTTAAATTTTGAAATCTTTAAAAATTTTGAAATTTTTAATGTTTGTTAAATTTTTTGATATATATGAAATTTTGAAATTTTTGAAACTTTTTAAATTTTTGAAATAATAAAATTGTTGAAATTCTCAAACAAATTTTTGAAATTTTTTAAATTTTTCGAATTTTGATTGATATTGATTGATATCAATCAAAATTCCAAATTGATTGATATTCCATATTGATTGATATTGATATTGATATTTTTTAAATTTTGAAATTTTGTATAACATTTTTTTCAAAAATTTAAAAATTTTTGAAAATTTTTGAAATTTTGAAATTTTTGAAATTTTTAACTGATTTAAAATTTGAAAAATTTTAAAAGGTTCAAAAATTACAAAATTTTAAAATTTCAAAAATTCCAACAATTTAAAAATTTCAAAATTTTCAGAATTTCAAAAATTTTAAAAATTACACAATTTTAACAATTTTTAAATTTCAAAAAATTTTAAAAATTTAAAAAAATTTAAGAGGTAACAAAAGTTCACAAATTTTAAAAAAACTTTCAAATTTTTGAAATATATGAAATTTTTAAAATTTTTTAAATTTTTGAAACTTTTTAAATTTTTGAAATATTAAAATTGTTGAACCTTTCAACATTTTTGAAATTTTTGAAATTCTCAAACAAATTTTTGAAATTTTTCGAATTTTGATTGATATTGATTGATATCAATCAAAATTCCAAATTGATTGATATTCCATATTGATTGATATTGATATTTTTTAAATTTTGAAATTTTGTATGAAATTTTTCAAAAATATAAACATTTTTGAAAATTTTAAATTTTTAAAATTTTTGAAATTTTGAAAATTTTGAAATTTTTAACTGATTTAAAATTTGAAACATTTTAAAAGGTTCAAAAATTACAAAATTTCAAAATTTCAAAATTTCAAAAAATTCCAACAATTTCAAAAATTTCAAAAATTTCAGAATTTCAAAATTTTTTAAAATTTTTAAATTTCAAATATTTCAAAAATTTTTAAATTTCAAAAATTTCAAAAAATTGAAAAGGTATTAAAAAGTTCACAAATTTTAAAAATTTTAAAAAAATCTTTCAAAATTTTTGAAATATACGAAATTTTGAAATTTTTGAAATTTTGAAATTTTGAAATTTTGAAATTTTAGAAATTTTTAATTTCAAAAAATTTAAATTTTTAAAAATTTTTTTGAACCATTTGAAGTTTTAAAATTATTGAACGTTTTAAAATTTTTAAAATTTTTGAAATCTTTAAAAATTTTTTTAAAAATTTCATAAATTTAAAAGATTTCAAAAATTTTAAAACGTTCAAATTCAAAATTTCAATAGTTTTAAAATTTCAAAAATTTCAAATGGTTCAAAAATTTTAAAATTTCGTATATTTCAAAAATTTGAAAGATTTTTTTAAATTTTTAAAATTTGTGAAATTTTGTTACCTTTTCAATTTTTTTACATTTTTCAAATTTTTTTGAAATTTAAAAAATTTTTAAATTTCAAAAAATTTAAAAAATGTAATAAATGTTTAAAAGAGTTCAAAAATTTCAAAAATTTTTTAAAACGTTCAAAAATTTCTAAATTTTAAAAATTTAAATATTTCAAACACTTTAAATGGTTCAAAAAGTTCAAAAGCTTCAAAAATTTTCAAATTTAAAAAATTTAAAAAATTTCATATATTTCAAAAATTTGAAAGTTTTTTTTTTAAATTTGTGAACTTTTGTTACCTTTTCAATTTTTTTACATTTTTAAAATTTTTTTGAAATTTTAAAATTGTGTAATTTTTAAAATTTTTGAAATTTTTAAATTGTCGGAATTTTTGAAATTTTGTAATTTTTGAACCTTTTATAAAATGTTTAAAATTTTGAAATTTAACTGTTAAAATTTTTAAAAATTTTAAAATGTTTGAAAAATTTCATAAAAAATTTTAAAATTTAAAAAATATCAATATCAATCAATATCATTCAATATGGAATATCAATCAATTTGGAATTTTGATTGATATCAATCAATATCAATCAAAATTCCAAAAATTTCAAAAATTTGTTTGAGAATTTCAAAAATTTTAATATTTCAAAAATTTAAAAAGTTTCAAAATTTCATAAATTCCAAAAAATTGAAAGTTTTGAAAAATTTCGAAAGTTTCAAAAATTTCAAAATTTGTATATATATCAAAAGCTTTAAAAATTTAACAAACATCAAAAATTTTGAAGATTTCAAAAATATTAAAAATTTTATAACGTTTAAGAATTTCAAAATTTTATATAGATCAAAAATTTTAAAAATTTCAAAATTTAAAAAAAAAAAATTAAAAAATTTTGTTTATCAAAAAATTTAACAAAATTTTAACAATTTCAAAATTTCAAAAATTTCAAAAGGTTCAAAAATTTTAAAATTTAAAAAATTTAAAAAATTTCATATATTTCAAAAATTTGAAAGTTTTTTTTTAAAATTTGTGAACTTTTGTTACCTTTTCAATTTTTTTAAATTTTTAAAATTTTTTTGAAATTTAAAAATTTTTGAAATTTTTAAATTGTGTTATTTTTAAAATTTTTGAAATTCTGAAATTTTTGAAATTTTTAAATTGTTGGAATTTTTGATATTTTGAAATTTTGTAATTTTTGAACCTTTTAAAATTTTTCAAATTTTAAATCAGTTAAAAAATTTAAAAATTTCAAAAATTTTAAAAATTAAAATTTTCAAAAATTTTTATATTTTTGAAAAATTTCATACAAAATTTTAAAATTTAAAAAATATCAATATCAATATCAATCAATATGGAATATCAATCAATTTGGAATTTTGATTGATATCAATCAATATCAAACAAAATTCGAAAAATTTCAAAAATTTCAAAAATTTGTTTGAGAATTTCAAAAATTTCAAAAATGTTGAAAGGTTCAACAATTTTAATATTTCAAAAATTTAAAAAGTTTCAAAATTTCATAAATTCCAAAAATTTGAAAGTTTTTGAAAAATTTCAAAAGTTTCCAAAATTTCATATATTTCAAAAATTTTAAAAATTTCAAAATTTAAAAAAAAAAATTGAAAAAATTTTGTTTATCAAAAAATTTAACAAATATTAAAAATTTCAAAAATTTTAAAACGTTCAAAAATTTTCAAATTTAAAAAATTAAAAAATTTCATATATTTCAAAAATTTTAAAGTTTTTTTTTTTTAAATTTGTGAACTTTTGTTACCTTTTCAATTTTTTTACATTTTTAAAATTTTTTTGAAATTTTTAAAATTGTGTAATTTTTAAAATTTTTGAAATTTTTAAATTGTCGGAATTTTTGAAATTTTGTAATTTTTGAACCTTTTAAAATTTTTAAAATTTTGAAATTTAACTGTTAAAATTTTTAAAAATTTTAAAATGTTTGAAAAATTTCATAAAAAATTTTAAAATTTAAAAAATATCAATATCAATCAATATCATTCAATATGGAATATCAATAAATTTGGAATTTTGATTGATATCAATCAATATCAATCAAAATTCCAAAAATTTCAAAAATTTGTTTGAGAATTTCAAAAATTTTAATATTTCAAAAATTTAAAAAGTTTCAAAATTTCATAAATTCCAAAAATTGAAAGTTTTGAAAAATTTCAAAAGTTTCAAAAATTTCAAAATTTTTATATATATCAAAAGCTTTTTTAAAAATTTAACAAACATCAAAAATTTTGAAGATTTCAAAAATATTAAAAATTTTATAACGTGTAAGAATTTCTACATTTTAAAAATTTAAAAATTTTAACAATTTCAAAATTTCAAAAATTTCAAAAGGTTCAAAAATTTTAAAATTTTAAAAATTTTAAAAAATTTCATATATTTCAAAAATTTGAAAGTTTTTTTTTAAAATTTGTGAACTTTTGTTACCTTTTAAATTTTTTTAAATTTTTAAAATTTTTTTTGAAATTTAAAAATTTTTGAAAATTTTGAAATTTTGAAATTTTTGAAATTTTTAACTGATTTAAAATTTGAAAAATTTTAAAAGGTTCAAAAATTACAAAATTTCAAAATTCCAACAATTTAAAAATTTCAAAATTTTCAGAATTTCAAAAATTTTAAAAATTACACAATTTTAAAATTTCAAAAAAATTTTAAAAATGTAAAAAAATTGAAAAGGTAACAAAAAGTTCACAAATTTAAAAAAAAAAAACTTTCAAATTTATGAAATATATGAAATTTTTTAAATTTTTTAAATTTGAAAATTTTTGAAGCTTTTGAACTTTTTGAACCATTTAAAGTGTTTGAAATTTTTAAATTTTTAAAATTTAAAAATTTTTGAACGTTCTAAAATTTTTAAAATTTTTGAAATTTTTGAAATCTTTAAAAATTTTTACATTTTTTAAATTTTTTTGAAATTTAAAATTTTTTAAATTTCAAAAAAATTTGAAAAATGTAAAAAAATTGAAAAGGTAACAAAAGTTCACAAATTTTAAAAATTTAAAAAAAATCTTTCAAATTTTTGAAATATACGAAATTTTAAAATTTTTGAACCATTTGAAATTTTTGAAATTTTAAAATTATTGAAATTTAAAAAAAATTTTAAAGATTTCAAAAATTTTAAAACGTTCAATAATTTTAAAACTTCAAATGGTTCAAAAATTTTAAAAATTTAAAAATTTAAAAATTTCAAAATTTCAAAATTTTAAAAATTTCAAAATTTCGTATATTTCAAAAATTTGAAAGATTTTTTTTAAATTTTTAAAATTTGTGAACTTTTGTTACCTTTTCAATTTTTTAAATTTTTTGAAATTTAAAATTTTTGAAATATTTGAAATTTAAAAATTTTTAAAATTTTTGAAATTCTGAAATTTTTGAAATTTTTAAATTGTTGGAAATTTTTGAAATTTTGAAATTTTGAAATTTTGTAATTTTTGAACCTTTTAAAATTTTTCAAATTTTAAAACAGTTAAAAATTTCAAAAATTTCAAAATTTCAAAAATTTTAAAAATTAAAATTTTCAAAAATGTTTATATTTTTGAAAAATTTCATACAAAATTTTAAAAATTTAAAAAATATCAATCAATATCAATCAATATGGAATATCAATCAATTTGGAAATTTTGATTGATATCAATCAATATCAATCAAAATTCGAAAAATTTCAAAAATTTGTTTGAGAATTTCAAAAATTTCAAAAATGTTGAAAGGTTCAACAATTTTAATATTTCAAAAATTTAAAAAGTTTCAAAATTTCTTAAATTCCAAAAATTTGAAAGTTTTTGAAAAATTTTAAAAGTTTCAAAAATTTTATAAATTTCAAAAATTTCAAAAATTTAAAAATTTAAAAATTTTTATATATATAAAACTACTGATATTCGATTATTTTATGACCGAAAGTTGCATGGGGAATTAATCGAATGATAGCATAAACTTTTAAGAGAGTGTTAAGAGTTCGCCAATTTTAAATTTATCTTTTCCATTATTTCGGGTGTTTTTTGTTTAAATGGTAAGAATTGAATGGTTGAAAATTTGTTCTTTTATTTCTTGTGGCTGTGGTGTGATTTGGGGCAATTTTTAATTCACGTATGTATGTAGGATATTTATTGTTTCGCACAATGGTTTATCTTAATAATAGTTTTGGTTTTATAATAGTTTTGGTTATTATATTTTGGAATTAATAAAAAGATGACTCGTGACATCTCTATTGATCTGCGGACGTAAGACAACTACACAACTTTATCTTTCTCCGGACACGACAACTTTCGGCTTTATGGTCTTTCTTTTTTTCTGCACAACTTTCAACTCGCTTTTTTTTCTTCGACTCACTTCTCTAACGACGACATTCCCCTTACGATGACTATCGATGATCGTATATCGATAACTATCGTTACATTCGGCCATCCTGATCACTGTCGTCTGACCCGGACGACCATAGATCTTCATTTGTAGACGCGTATTTCCATAGCTTCATATTTTCTGCACATCTTGAAGTTATTGTAGGGTCTTCCACTTGAGCTGTTTTCCGTACATCGTAACGGCCTTTTCTTTTTACCTTAGTTACTTCATACGGCCCGAGAAAACTGCTAGCTAGTTTTTTGCCAGCCACAAACTGAGTTCGTCTAATGGCCACCAGATCTCCTTCTTTATATGTACGCTCGCCCTTGCGTTTGCGATCATAGCTGTCTTTATACTTTTGCTGAGCCTGCTGAATATGTGTTTTTACCTCCTTGCGTAATTTAGGGAGTGGCTGCAATAACGCCCACTTTAAAAAAGTGCAATAACGCCAGCGGGCGTTATTAAAAAAAAATTGAAATAAGGCCCACGAAAATTGTGAAATAAAGTCCGCGTATGTTATTACAGAAAAAAGTGAGTGCAATAACGCCCGCGGGCCATGGATTATAATATTATACAGTAATAAAAAAAATTTTAAAAATTTTGTTTATCAAAAAATTTAACAAATATTAAAACTTTCAAAAATTTTAAAGATTTTAAAACGTTCAAAAATTTCTAAATTTTAAAAATTTCAAAAATTTTAAAAATTTTAAAATTTTAAAAAATTTTTAAATTTCAAAAAAATTTGAAAAAAAAAAAATTGAAAAGGTAACAAAAGTTCACAAATTTTAAAAATAAAAAAAAAAATTTCAAATTTTTGAAATATATGAAATTTTGAAATTTTTGAAACTTTTGAAATTTTTCATAAACTTTTAAAAATTTTTGAAATTTATGAAATTTTGAAACTTTTTAAATTTTTTAAATTTTAAAATTTTAAAACTTTTAAAATTTTGAAATATTAATATTTTTGAACC
>JAEIFI010000318.1:0-10384 GCA_018901815.1 Zaprionus lachaisei
TCTTGTTAGTAGTGTTGGGTAATCCTAGTTCAATTTGAGGAATAAGTTCGTTCGTTCGTTTAAAATCAATGAACTAGGTCGTTCATTTAGTTCAATCGTTCATTTTTTAAACTTGCTTAAAAGTTCTTAAAAAAAAAAAAAAATTTTATGAATTTATTTCATACAATGCTGTCATTGAAAATTAATATTATTTATTCAATTTATGTCAGAAACACTTATACATAATAATAATAAGAAATAATAAAGAGTTTACATATTATATTGAACTAAGTGAACTAAATTGAACTAACGAACTATATTGAACTATAAAGACAGACCTAGTTCGTTCGTTCAGTTTGGTGAATAGTTCAATTTAGTTCGTTCGTTCACGAACGACACAACACTACTTGTTAGCTGACACGAGCACTTGGTTTTATGCACATATTTTCTTAAATAACTTCTGTGCTTATTATCCGATCGGATTGCAATTTCGAGAATACGTAGATATTTTAATGAGCTTAGTATATGTTGAAGTCAGAAAGTTGTATCTTTTATACAGCGCTTACAAATTAAGGTCAAAAATTAAATTATTGATTTGCGGGGGCGGTGGGCGTGGCACCTAACATTTGAAATAAACTTGATCAGCTTATAGTACACAGGAGTCTTCCTGCGAAATATGGCAACTCTAGCTTTTATAATAGCTGAGATCTGTGCGTTCACACAGACAGACAGACATGGCTCAATCGACTCGGCTAGTGATCCTGAGCAAGAATATATATACTTTATGGGGTCTGCCACGCCTTCTTCTGCCTGTTACATACATTTGCACAAAGTTAGTATAGTCAATATTTAGTTATTTATATTGTTTATATTTTTAACTGCAACACCAGCACCACGACTTGCTCTCAGCAGAAAACGTACAAGAAGGAAGGAAATAAAAAGTGTGACCATGCATGTAAAATATAAAGTAGTGTTGTTAAACATTATTTTTGTAGTTGAATAGGGGTATTCCAACAGTTCCGATTGGATGCGAAATTGAAGCTTGAGCATCCTTTGAGAATCCGTACACCACTCACAGTCGTAAATCCAATTGTCAAGGAGCGTTTTGAAGGCCTCGTTCTGGCTGACGAAAACTTCCACAAGCCGTCCACCATATCCATTGTCCTAGGAGCACATGTATATTCCGACATCGCTAGGGAAGGCTTCCATGCAAACAGCGATGGCGGGCCAGTGGCGCTACGCACAGTGTTTGGCTGGACTTTGTCGGGCACTTGTAGCTCATAATGTTAAAAGTAATCCTAGTTTTTACTACTAAGTAGCCTTCAAGAAATGTATATGAATTGTGTATGTCAATATGAAGTTTAAAATTGCATACTATGCAAGGGCGGTGGGATGTTCGTATCGAATAGGTAATTAATGGGTTAATCTAAAGCTTATGCTTTGAATACAAGCTTCCCGTTAAGCGAAGCTTTCACTCAATGAAAGCTTTCCCCTCTGCCACTCCAAGATGAGCTACTTTCATCTTTCAATGGTCCAACTGCGAAAAACGAAAACTAATTTTCATACAAACACATCTAATTATTTTCTTTTATTTATTGTTTCTTTTCGTTTTATCGACTTCTATACAGCCATCACTCATCCTACATTGTAAAAATGTCTCCTCGCTTTAACAATCGTGCCGAGCGCAGTAGAGGAACTAATTGCTTCCGATGCAGAGTCTGCCGAGGTATTCACCCCCTGCGAAGATGTAGATCGTTTTTGCGGCTTAATGCCGAAAAACGACTGAGAGCTGTCCTCATCAACAAATACTGTGCCAATTGTTTGGCTCACGAACATTCGGAACGGACGTGCAAAAGTAAAGACAAATGTCGCATTTGTCATCATAGCCATCATATTCTTCTTCACTTCCATGAGAAGGTCCGTCGACGCTCTACTCCGATTCAATCGGCAACCCAGATCCAATCACCATCTCTGACCACGCTGCTGGACCACCGCAATCCCAAATTGCTACCCACAGCGATCATTCTGATCGACAATGGAAACACTGTGGCCGAGACGCGCGCACTAATTGACCCATGCGCGAGTGTCACTGATCGACGCATCCTTTGCGTCTGCAATGCGTTTACTAAGTCTAAATATTGGACGGGAAGCGGCGCCTCCTCAAAATTAACGTCTACAATTAATAAACAAAAAAATATTCATTAGTAACTATCATATGTGGGTGGTGTGCATTCTGGGAAGTGTTAACTCATCCAGTATTCGCTGCGAGGATACGGGGAAAACCAAGAAAAACCCGATCAGATCATTGTGACAAAATATGTTTACAGAAATTAAATTAAAAAAAAATTATAGTTGTGCAATTTATTAGTCGTCTTGCAGCAAATCCAATTTGTCTCGAAGCTCCACAAATCTTGCAGCAGGTAACGGTTTTGTAACTATGTCAGCCAGTTGGTTCTCTGTAGAAATATACTCAAGATAAATCACATTATTCTGAATTTGGTCTCTTGTAAAATGATATTTAATATCAATATGTTTAGCTCGTTTATGACATGAGGGGTTGCTATGCTAATACAGCCTTGATTGTCTTCGTAAATTTTAATGGGGTTTTCTAGTTTAATGTTAATTCTAGTTAATAAAGATTTAAGCCATAGAGCTTCTCTCACGGCTTCAAATAGAGCCACATACTCAGCTTCAGTTGAAGCCTCATCATTGAAGCTACTGAGTTCTGTCTCTTCGTGTTCCAACAAATAAGATTAAAATCAAACATTTTGAATAAGTACCCTGATGTACTCTATCAATTTCACTACCACCCCAATCAGAATCCACAAAACCAATTAATTTATTATCGAATGCCAAGTTCTTTTTAAAAATTAATTTCATATCGATAGTGCCCTTCAAATATCTAAGAACTCTTTTTAAGTTCTGCCATAACTCTAAGTTATTTTTGCTACTACATATATCTACTCAAGATATTTACTGCAGTAGTTAAATCTGGGCGTGTACAAAGCATTATGTACATTAAACATCCTATAAGGTAACGGCATTGGGTGTTGCAGTTTTCATCGGAATTAAGTAATTCATAATTTATTTTGCTAGGTAAAGGAGTACTAACTGCATTACAATTTTCCATGTTAAATTTACTTAGAATTCTTTTAACATATGCAGATTGGCTTAAATAAGTTTTATCTTAATGCATTTCTATCCTAATTCCAATAAAATGTTTTATTTCATTTAGGTCAGTCATTCTGAACTTTTCCATTAAATACTTTTTGAAGTTATTCATTCTTGTCATATCTTCTGTAGCTATAACCACATCATCTACATATAATAATACATATATATTTTCATTAATGTTACCTTTGTCTAAAATATATATACAGCGAGCTACTGGAGAGTTTGCAAACTCACAGTCTTTCAATGCTTGCTCAAATACTTCAAACTAGCATCTAGCCGCTTGCTTGAGTTCGTAAATTGCCTTATTCAATTTACACACATTGTTACTACTGCACGATATACCTTGAGGAATTCTCATATATATTTCCTCTTTTAACGTGCCATTTAAGAAAGCTGTTTTAACATCCATTTGATGGACTTTTAAGCAATACTGTATTGCCAGTGATAATATGAATCGAAAACTTGAGATTCTAGCTACAGGAGCAAATGTCTCTTCATAGTCGACTTGGTACTTTTGAGTGAATCCTCGTGCAACCAATCTAGCTTTGTATCTAATTGAATTTCCAAGTTCATTATATTTAACAGAAAATACCCATCTGCTATGTACAATATTTTTGTTTTCAGGCCTTTTTGTTATTGTCCAAGTATTGTTAATTTTATGAGCACTTAACTCTGTATTGATGGCTTCTTCCCAAACAAATTTATCATCTCTGTATTGAATTTCATCAAATGAATTTGGGACATCGTTAAATATGGTGTGAGCATTTAGAACAAATTTTTTAAGCTATCATCCTCTTCATTATAGGATATATGAGGCTTAGTCTTTAATCTCTCACTTCTTCTATTAACAATTTCTATGCCACCATTTTTAATTGGATTCTTATCATTTCCAATTTCTTTTAAGTGCTATGCTGTTTCGCTTTCCCTACTCTCATTCGGGTTGCTCGATCCCTTACATTCATTCAGGAGATCATCGCGCTTTCTTTTCTTACTCTCATTCAGAAAATATTTATTACTTTCCTTACTATCTTTCAGGAATTCTGTGTTGTCGCGTTCCTTACTCTCATTCGGGAATTCTGTTTGTATTATTTCCCTACTATCATTCGGAAAATTTATGTATTCTCTTTTCTTACTGTCCTTCAGGAACACTGTTTTAAATTTAACAGCTCTAAAATTAACCATATTGGTTTCATCGACAACAACATCCCTCGAGACAATAAATTTTTCATGTACAGCATCCCACAACTTAAAACCATTGGGTTCGTAGCCCACAAAAATACTTTTAAGTTATTTATCATTAAATTTTCCTTGTTTGTTTTTAATATGCACATAAACAGTTGCGCCAAACACTCTCAAATGTTTTAAGTAGGGCTTCTTATTGTGCCACATCTCATATGGGGTCTTTGAACTATATACAAGTGGTCTGCTAGGAATTCTGTTGATTAAATAATTGCAGTTAAAACTGCTTCACCCCAAAAGCTTTTGTCTAGTTTTGCACCACTAACCATGGCTTGAGCTTTTTCTGTAATAGTTCTTATCATTCTCTCAGAAACACCGTTTAACTGAGGTGTATGTGGCACTGTTAAGTGATAAGAAATTCCATTCTTAACACAATACTGCTTCATCTCATTTGAAAGGTATTCTCTACCATTGTCAACCTATAAATTAACAACCGTTAGTTAAAATGAGCTTCACTCTTGGCTACAAAATCTTGAAACATGCTAAACACATCAGATTTGTATTTAATTAAATAAGTTACACAATAATGTGTAAACTGATCAACAAAGATCACAAAATAATTTTTATCATTTGTAACTGGAGTCATTGGCACACAGACATCTGAGTGTACTACAAAAAGTGGCCTTTTAATATGGGTCTTATCTTTGAATTGTTTAAAAAGAAAGTCTTGCTCACACAAATTTCACATGATAACTCTAAGTTGTTTAGAAGACTTTGATCGCTAAACATATTCTTTCGTTTTATTTCTAATAATTTGCCATTGCTTATATGGCCAAACCTCTCATTCCATAAACGAAAATTATTTTTATGCTCAGCATTTATAGAATATGCTTGAAAATTTATCATAAGTAGGTACTTTGTTTAACATACCTGAATTTTTGACAACCATCAGCCCATTTTTCAAAATGGTTACACCGCTTTTGTCAAATTCAATCGACATTCCTGCCCCTTGGAGACGCTTTACGGACATCAAATTACCAGCAGCTTCCTTACAAAATAGTACATCCGCCAGTGTAATCTCATGGTCATTTCGTAGCCGGACAATACCACGCTTAGTGGCATAAATAAACTCGCCTTGCTTGGCCACTGCAATCTTAAGTGGAGGCATCAACTCCACACTGTCGGTATATAGCGACTCATCATTTATAAGATGGTCACTAGCACCAGAATCAAGGATAAACCCGCAGTTATTCATCACTGAGGTGTTATTCACTTCTTTTAGCATGAACGCAATGCCGTGTGATGTTGCAGTTTGAGCTTGTTTTTCATTTACTTTATTTTTATCATTTATTATTCTTTTATAATAAAAACAGCCTTTTTTAATGTGGGCTTCTCTGCCACAATGGTGACATTTGACTCTATTCTTGGAATTTCCCTTGAATGTTTTTTTTTTTTAGTTCCTTTTTAATTTTTTTATAAGTGTTTTTTTGTGTGCTGGTATTTTTGTTGTATCGTTGTGGTTTTTATCTTATTTTTTATTTTTTTTAAAACGCATGTCAATTTTTTTTGATATTTTTTTTTTTTTCTATTAATATAAATGGTTTTTTCGTTCGTAAATGGCGTCCAAATTCTCAAGAATTTGACGCGCCAGAATGTCGCTTGTCGCGGAATTTAAAAACGAGTCGCTTAGGTCCTCTATTATTGTACTTTTTTCAAAACCCCCCCCCTTTTTCAAAAATCATCTACCTCGTCAGACATTAAACTGTCAACTACCTTAAGCACATCTAGTTCAGCTAAAAGAGCCCTGATTCTAAATTTCCAAATCGCGTACTTCTCGCCATCGAACGGCTTAATATTACGTTTAGCCTTATCCATTTTCCGCTCATACATACACAGCAATATATATATATAAAAATAGAAAAAAACCACAGTCGCGCTGCACGCGACAGTGGGATACCCTTCGACCTATGTTCCGGTGTAGTTTAATTTGTTAAATTCATACACATATACAAATGCGCATGCTTTTAAATTATTGCCGACAGATGGCGCTCGCGCTTTGCGCTCGCCCGCCTCTCTCGTTAGTAGTGTTGGGTAATCCTAGTTCAATTTGAGGAATAAGTTCGTTCGTTCATTTAAAATCAATGAACTAGGTCGTTCATTTAGTTCAATCGTTCATTTTTTAAACTTAAAAGTGCTTAAAAAAAAAAAAAAATTTTATGAATTTATTTCATACAATGCTGTCATTGAAAATTAATATTATTTATTCAATTTATGTCAGAAACACTTATACATAATAATAATAAGAAATAATAAAGAGTTTACATATTATATTGAACTAAGTGAACTAAATTGAACTAACGAACTATATTGAACTATAAAGACAGACCTAGTTCGTTCGTTCAGTTTGGTGAATAGTTCAATTTAGTTCGTTCGTTCACGAACGACACAACACTACTTGTTAGCTGACACGAGCACTTGGTTTTATGCACATACTTTCTTAAATAACTTCTGTGCTTATTATCCGATCGGATTGCAATTTCGAGAATACGTATATATTTTAATGAGCTTAGTATATGTTGAAGTCAGAAAGTTGTATCTTTTATACAGCGCTTACAAATTAAGGTCAAAAATTAAATTATTGATTTGCGGGGGCGGTGGGCGTGGCACCTAACATTTGAAATAAACTTGATCAGCTTATAGTACACAGGAGTCTTCCTGCCAAATATGGCAACTCTAGCTTTTATAATAGCTGAGATCTGTGCGTTCACACAGACAGACAGACATGGCTCAATCGACTCGGCTAGTGATCCTGAGCAAGAATATATATACTTTATGGGGTCTGCCACGCCTTCTTCTGCCTGTTACATACATTTGCACAAAGTTAGTATAGTCAATATTTAGTTATTTATATTGTTTATATTTTTAACTGCAACACCAGCACCACGACTTGCTCTCAGCAGAAAACGTACAAGAAGGAAGGAAATAAAAAGTGTGACTATGCATGTAAAATATAAAGTAGTGTTGTTAAACATTATTTTTAGGCCATGGATTTTAAAAAATTCATGGACTATTGTGTTTGTCGGAACGGAATTGTGCGTAACAGGCAGAAGGAGGCATCTCCGACCCCATAAACTATATATATTCTGAATCAGTATCAGTAGCCGAGTCGATTGAGCCATGTCTGTCTGTCCGTCTGACCGTCTGTCCGTCTGTCCGTCTGTCTGTCTGTATGAACACCTGGATCTCAGAAAGTATAAGAGCTAGAGTCATCAAATTTTGCGACAACATACGTATATATTGCAGTGTCTCAAAGTTTTTTTTAAAATTTGGACACGCCCCTTCCCGCCTCCGTAAATCAGTAATAACTATTTAAAAACTACAATATTAGCTCAACAACCAAAATTGTATATCTTACATGACAAATACTTTGCCACGGGCGTTATGTGAAAATTTCATTTAAATCGGACTATTAATAAGTGAGATATGATACGAATTAAACTCACTTTGAACATACATTTATACTTAAGCAGACCTAATTTACGCAAGCATACCGAAGTTCAAATCTAGACACACATCATTTTAAACTTTTTATTTGCATTGTATGGTAACAAAATTGGTTGACAATGCAGCTTTGTCGATGGGCCAAGGAGTGAGCCAATGGCCGAGTGGTTAGAGAGTCGGACGGCCGTGAGAGAGTGCGTGTGTTCGACTCCCGGTTGAGGCGGGTGCGAATTTTTATTTATTAATTACTTATTATTTTATTTTATTTATTTTATTCTAATAATATTCGGGCGGCGATTCCATACCGCGTCAGACACACAGCATTTTAAACTTTTTATTTGCATTGTATGGTAACAAAATTGGTTGACAATGCAGCTTTGTCGATGGGCCAAGGAGTGAGGCAATGGCCGAGTGGTTAGAGAGGCGGGCGGCCGTGAGAGAGTGCGTGTGTTCGACTCCCGGTTGAGGCGGGTGCGAATTTTTATTTATTAATTATTTATTATATTATTTTATTTTTTTTATTTATTTTATTCTAATAATATTCGGGCGGCGATTCCATACCGTTAAAATTTTTATTACGGTATAATATGATAATCCATGGCCTTATACAGTCAGCACCTGACTGTAGCGTTAGTATTTTTGTAGTTGAATAGGGGTATTCCAACAGTTCCGATTGGATGCGAAATTGAAGCTTGAGCATCCTTTGAGAATCCGTACACCACTCACAGTCGTAAATCCAATTGTCAAGGAGCGTTTTGAAGGCCTCGTTCTGGCTGACGAAAACTTCCACAAGCCGTCCACCATATCCATTGTCCTAGGAGCACATGTATATTCCGACATCGCTAGGGAAGGCTGCCATGCAAACAGAGATGGCGGGCCAGTGGCGCTACGCACAGTGTTTGGCTGGACTTTGTCGGGCACTTGTAGCTCATAATGTTAAAAGTAATCCTAGTTTTTACTACTAAGTAGCCTTCAAGAAATGTATATGAATTGTGTATGTCAATATGAAGTTTAAAATTGCATACTATGCAAGGGCGGCGGGATGTTCGTATCGAATAGGTAATTAATGGGTTAATCTAAAGCTTATGCTTTGAATACACGCTTCCCGTTAAGCGAAGCTTTCACTCAATGAAAGCTTTCCCTCTGCCACTCCAAGATGAGCTACTTTCATCTTTCAATGGTCCAACTGCGAAAAACGAAAACTAATTTTCATACAAACACATCTAATTATTTTCTTTTATTTATTGTTTCTTTTCGTTTTATCGACTTCTATACAGCCATCACTCATCCTACATTGTAAAAATGTCTCCTCGCTTTAACAATCGTGCCGAGCGCAGTAGAGGAACTAATTGCTTCCGATGCAGAGTCTGCCGAGGTATTCACCCCCTGCGAAGATGTAGATCGTTTTTGCGGCTTAATGCCGAAAGTAAAGACAAATGTCGCCTTTGTCATCATAGCCATCATATTCTTCTTCACTTCCATGAGAAGGTCCGTCGACGCTCTACTCCGATTCAATCGGCAACCCAGATCCAATCGCCATCTCTGACCACGCTGCTGGACCACCGCAATCCCAAATTGCTACCCACAGCGATCATTCTGATCGACAATGGAAACACTGTGGCCGAGACGCGCGCAGTAATTGACCCATGCGCGAGTGTCACTGATCGACGCATCCTTTGCGTCTGCAATGCGTTTACTAAGTCTAAATATTGGACGGGAAGCGGCGCCTCCTCAAAATTAACGTCTACAATTAATAAACAAAAAAATATTCATTAGTAACTATCATATGTGGGTGGTGTGCATTCTGGGAAGTGTTAAGTCATCCAGTATTCGCTGCGAGGATACGGGGAAAACCAAGAAAAACCCGATCAGATCATTGTGACAAAATATGTTTACAGAAATTAAAAAATACTAACGCTACAGTCAGGTGCTGACTGTATAAGGCCATGGATTATCATATTATACCGTAATAAAAATTTTAACGGTATGGAATCGCCGCCCGAATATTATTAGAATAAAATAAATAAAAAAAATAAAATAATATAATAAATAATTAATAAATAAAAACTCGCACCCGCCTCAACCGGGAGTCGAACACACGCACTCTCTCACGGCCGTCCGCCTCTCTAACCACTCGGCCATTGCCTCACTCCTTGGCCCATCGACAAAGCTGCATTGTCAACCAATTTTGTTACCATACAATGCAAATAAAAAGTTTAAAATGCTGTGTGTCTGACGCGGTATGGAATCGCCGCCCGAATATTATTAGAATAAAATAAAATAAAATAATAAGTAATTAATAAATAAAAATTCGCACCCGCCTCAACCGGGAGTCGAACACACACGCACTCTCTCACGGCCGTTCGCCTCTCTAACCACTCGGCCATTGGCTCACTCCTTGGCCCATCGACAAAGCTGCATTGTCAACCAATTTTGTTACCATACAATGCAAATAAAAAGTTTAAAATGATGTGTGTCTGATGCGGTATGGAATCGCCGCCCGAATATTATTAGAATAAAATAAATAAAATAAAATAATAAGTAATTAATA
>JAEIFI010000033.1:0-104363 GCA_018901815.1 Zaprionus lachaisei
TGATTGGAATTTAAAGGTTTCGTTATAAAAGTTAAAGTTGAAGTTATTCTGATGAATTTGTGTAACGAACATTTGTATACGAAATGGTGATGATTTAGTATTTTCTATTATCGAAGAATCGTAATTAAAAAGTTTCAATTTAACGAATTGAATCCATAAAAAATTATTTGACTTCAATTTGAAATAGAAAAAAAGAACTAGTCCTTTTGTGACGACCAGCATTTTTCGAATTGTCCGTCAAACTCAAGTGTGACTTTTTCTTTGGTCCCGATTCTAAAATTTGATTTTGATCTCGACTTTGGTTTCGAAAAATGTCAGGAAAAAACGATTAACTATGCGATTTATAATACGTGTCAAAATCAAAAGCTATTGCGACAGTGACGCACAGACCCACAACAATGACCTAAACAATGTCGGGCTCGTTGAGAAGCCATCAGACCGCAATTTGGACACTTCAAAGGACACGCCCGGGGCCAAATCAGGCGAGCGTAATGCTCAGTTCAATGTGGATGCGCATGCGCCGAAATGACCTGGAAATGATCTCATTTGACATCCGTGTCAGGCAATGAATGGAAAGAAAAAACATGAGTGTTCTCCGGTTGACGCCCCGGCGGCCGGGTGGGACAGCGTGAAAATCGCATTAACAAAATCAAAACAAAGCAAAAATAGAGAGAATGTTACTTGGCGGGGATGTTCAGATATCGTTTTATAACATGAACTACACATTGTATGTATGTATGTAGTATATTGATTTAGGTACATATGCATGTATGTAGGTTATCTATAAACATCTATAGTTTCTATTATTTAATATTATAGCAGAGCATGTATAGAAATACGTTAATAATTTAATATATAATACATGCATACTAAAGATATATGAAACACTAGTTTATATAAAATATTTAGATTATATATAGATGTATACGAATTACTCGTGAAAGACTCAATGCGTATAGGAACTACATGAAGACATAAACGATTTTTTTTTTTTTTTTTTTTCTTTGTTTTTTACTGCCATAATCCCAAATAATTTAAACCACTTAAGCGTCATTCGAAATGTATTTTTTATGCACAATTAAAGCCTGTCAAGCGCCACTCAACTATTTTAAAAATTTTAGCCTAAGCTGATTATAAATAATTAAAAAAAGGAACAACAACAACCAAAGCAAGAGGAAGGGTAACCAAAAAGGGGAAGGGTTTACGTCCCTAAATGAGGGTCGCTGAGGGTGACCATTAAACGGAACGCCCAACATTGCGTGTGCACTGTGTGTACGTGTGTGCGTGCGCTGTGCGACGCGTGCGCATGCGACCTTCGCAGGATGTTTTCAGATGACTTTGTCTGCAGCATTTTAAAATGATATTTGCATATATGATGCATGCAACCCTGTGCAAATGAAAACATTTCGTAATGTTGTGATTTCGTTTATGTTAATTTTCAGCAATAAATCAGAAGAATAGAGAGAGAGAGAGAGAAGCGTGTGCTTCCTGTCGGGCATTTATGTATCTAGGTGGATGGGGGACTTACATGATTTGTCCTCCTGACTTTTGCGACTGCGCTTTTTGTTATCCCTTCCTGATATGACTACGACTATTATGCAAATTACTTGCCCCTGTTCCCCCTGCACTTTCTCTTCCCGCTGCTCACCTTTTGTAATTCTATATTCGCGCGAAAATGATCTTATTTTGCACTGCGGTTGCCAGAAGGTATCCCTGATCGGGGGTTGGAATTGAGTTTACGCAAATTTGCCAGGCTAATTCAATGCGAATATCTCTCGCAATTTGTACATGCTGCTTTTTCGCAAAGGTTCTTTGCAGCTAATAAAGCTGTTCGTATCGATTTGATTTCTTTATTCGATTTGCATATTTAGGTCTTTCGATTCTGATGTAGTTTCTGAATTTATAAGGTTTTTGGATCAAGGAACAATTTTTTTTTAACTTGAGTAGGATGTGTTGCCTAATAAAATATCTATATAAAACATATGAGGAAAATTGTTGTTTTTAATAAGTTAATTTAAATAGAAAGAAAGGACAAAATTTGCATATACATAAATGTATTTAAATATATGTATGTATGTACATATATATGTATACTCAAAATGTTATGTTATTAAATCTTAAAAATTTTAATGCGCAATGCCAGAACAACTTTGTATATAGATATATGACAATATTTCTTAAGTACCTAGACGTTATCCTTATATTATAAATATTATATTATTTACACAGCTCTCTGTTATACGCTTGGGACAGGGTATATACTAGTCGAAAACACTAGTCTGTTAATGAGCATTAAGTATTTTTGTATCGCCACGAAATCACAGTGAACACAGTCAACTGAGCTTAGCAAGTTTCCTTTTCCATATAGGGTTTGCTGTGCTGTATTTTATTCAGTGTCGAGAATCGACAAAACCCGATCAAAACTCCACAAATTTTCCATATTTACATAACATAAATATATAACAAAAAATTTTTCTATTTTCTATTTTCAAAAGTTTATTTTTCCAAAAGATTCAGCATTTGTTTAATGCCGCCTACGCGAAGGAGGCAGAGGGCGAATGCTCGTCGCAGCAATTCTGTATCCTCTGCCCCCGTTATAGGAACGTTGCCCCGATCGTCGCCGCCTAATCGTAGAGGTCGCCCACGTGGCCTGATACCGGGCTCAGGCATTGCTGATCGTGGACTCGGACATGAAACTGGAACCGCACGCGTATCTGGGCGCAGACCACGTCTTCGTAATCCGGTAGATGTGAGCTCCAGCGGACGCGTTAATAGACGCAATAATCGGCGTGAGGAAGTATCGCGTGTATGGCGCACATCGCGCGAAAGCCTTGACATATTGCGTGAATATCTGCTCGAATGCGAGCGCAATCTAATCGAGTGTCAGCAGCAGCGCGGCAAATTGTCCGACCTGGTGGAGCAGCTAGTCAAGGATGATGACAAACCTGGTCCGGAGGAGGAGCTACATTACCATCAGTTTAACAATGCGTTACAGCACGAATTGCAGGAGTTGTTAAACGAGGGTCGCCAGATTGCCGAGCAGCAGTTGCCCAATTCCGAGCTGCCGGATCTGATGGCCAGTGTTCGCTTTATGGCCGAGCATCGTGGCGAGGAGACTGACCAGACGCTGAACGAGCTAATGCGACGCCGCACGGAGACTAACCCGCTGGCCATTGAAATGGATCAGGGGGCCGGCCGATCGCCATCTTTTGGCGATGATATTGTCGATATTGTGGTGCACGGACAAGATTACGATGCCGTCAACCAGGTGAATGGCATCCTGGCCGTTGTCTTCGGAATGGGCGAAGACGAGCGCGGCAATGTCATTGCCGGATCGGACAATGGCTCCAACCCATAGGGATCGCCTGCATGTTGTACTCTGAAGATTATGGGGCTATATTGGTTTGGGAGCCGATTTCTTCACTAAACATACTACATTCAGTTCAAGAATTATTTAGCTTTGTGATCGAGTTATTCGATGTACCTTGTGTTAAATTTTACAAAAAAATACAATAGGCCTGTTCCATGTATTTGCTAGGCTATAGCAAAAGGGAAGGCAATAAAATTTTTCAGGGGAAATAATTCTATACATGTATTTTCACTGACTCGATTCCATTGAATTTCAAATATTGTATATAGTAGAATCGATTTGAAGAATGTAATATAATATATAAGAATATTATTTCGTTTAACTGAAGGCCATTCGAGCTAGATAAAATCGTCTGTCTGCACGTTGTATTCCCGGATCCGACCAATATATGATATAACTGATGTAGAACTTATCTAGGAAAGAACCTGTTAAAAATAAAGTTAAAAGGTTAATCGGTCTCTTCAAAATAATAGAGCCCATTACAAAAACTAGACTGATAATGAAATTCTAAGTTTAGCAGGAGTACAATTTGTCTTATAGGTCCCAGTGAAGATCACCTTATAATCAAAAAAGCACAAAATGTTCGTTATTTGTATAGATATCGCAACCAAACTAAGTACATTAGCTATTTAATCTGTAAATAATAAGCTAATAAAATTTTATTAAGTTTGGATCACACTAACATATATTTATAATAGAAACAATAATCCGAAATGAGAGTTTTAGTGCGAAACCCGCTCTTTTCAAGATAATATTCAAAATTGACCATTATGTGCTTGTAGTTGTAGTAATAAATCCAACACATTTTATAGGAACTAAATGATAGGAACAATCTGCTGAAAACTGTATTTGTATATGAAGTTGGTTAAATCTAGATCGAGTTTGTTTAAAATATTGGAAAAGGTTGTCAAATGTAAGTATATCCAGTTTCTAGCAAGAATTTCATTTGAATTCAGTTTACAAGACAATAAACAACACACGATTATTACTTTTATTTTTTCAACAATAATTTAAATTTGGCTTGTGAAAAAATAAAACTTTTCAGTTTAATTTTTTCAAATTTTAGAATGGGACGTTTTCGAAGACAAGTTGAGGGTGAGGCAACAAAACCGCACGTTGCCAGGAGGTCGCGACGCAAGATCGATAGGGAAGTCCCCGTACCGTTGATCATCAAGTGCGAGAGCAACCTGTGCGAGGTGCTGCTGTCTAGTTTGAGTGACGTGAACTCCGATAGGTCCAGTAGGCCGATGCGCATCTGCGAGCAGTGGCGAAACAGATCGATCAAGGTACCACCAGTCTCTGGCCGCCAGAAGGCAGCAAAGCGGACGAAGCCGGGTGACCAGAGGCGGGTTAAACAGAATCAGCAGCGCTCTCGTCGTCGGCCAGTGACAGTGAATCAGCCCATGTGTAAACCCTTATTGCCCAATAGACTGCTACTCAGCCTGGCCCAATCGAAGGTCACTCCGATGCAAGAGGGTAGTGCATCATCTAAAGACCGCTACCGTATCTCTCAGGCATTACTCGAAGCCATTGGAGCTCCCATTGAATTGTTTTGTCCCCGACCGCGGCCAGTTGCCGCCCAAACCTCAAACCTGACAGTTATGGTGACCCAGCAAGACATGTGCGGTACCATATACTCGTGGAACGAAGATGACAATATGGAGCTGGAGCAGAAAGAGGTGCAGCCTGATCCTAATAATATATTCAATCATATACGCAACGGCTTGGCCGAGTGCCGATTGTTTGGTCTAATGCCGTTCCAAGAGCATGAAAACTTTCTGCCGTTACCGGAGTCGTCAGAGATTGAGTGCAACATGTTGCCACAGGTCGAGACAGACCCCGCGGGATCGACCTTAGATATATATAAACACGTCCGTAAGCTATTAAGCGAAACTCCGATCGGTGATTCCTCTAATCAGATGTAAGTTCAGCAACTGTGTCGGTTAATAAATACCCTACGCAACACATGTGTTTGGTTTCCTATTTCATGGGAAATTGGGTAAGGGTTAATGTCGAATTTGTATACTGTGCGATATCGGCATTTGCATAAAATACATATGTGCTATATTCCAGGGACCGTAAATAATAAGTATGAAATTAAAAAAAAAGCAAAGCTCTTAAAAGTCTCTGAAAAATGTGGCAAAAATCCTACCGTGCTAGTTTTTTTACGGCGAATTCAAAAACCGCGTAAACTTTTCTTCCAATTTTTTATTTAATTGTTTTTCAATTTTTATATTTGATTTTAATAAATAAAAATCAATTTATAACTTTTATTTCTGATTTTTAAAATAAAAATCAAAAATAAGAGATGACTTGATTTTTATTATAAAAATCATAAATAAAAATCAATGTATTTTTTAAAATCAAATTTAATAATAAAATATGATTTTTTCAATAAAAACTATAACCGTTACGGTCTCTGCTATATTCACCTGATAGACTTAACAAGGAGTTAAGTTAGGATTGCTATCCCACCAGAGATACATGTCAGCTGTATTTCTCGGATGAAATCAGCAATTTAATATAATCTGATATATAATAACTTCGTAACATTGCATGCCAAATTTCAACGAGAATAGAATTGATGTAATACGATACAATACTTAATAATATTAAATACAAATAGTTCTATAAACCATATAGTAGAGATTTTGCGAGAGTGATTCTCTTTAAATATCTGCTAAGCATATTAAACAAAGTTTTTTTTTTGGAATTTTGTTTGAATTTTGCCTCTAGTATTAAGGTTAATATATATATATATAAATTTATTAGTTTTATAGAACATAGTATAATGTGTGCGATGTTATATTAATGTTCTTGTAGAAACATAGTAATACAATACACTTGAGGTTCCATTGCGACTTATCTCTGTGGCTGTGGCTCTCCAGGCTGATTCCTTGAAAAGGAATCGCATAGTGACAACCCAACTACATATACAATATATAAACTACAATATATAAACTACAATATATAAACAAAATATAGTTTCATTTTCAATCAAAAATTTTCGAGCTTTTATTATAAAAATTCATAAATAGGTGGGCTTATCCTTCGACGCTTAACACTATGCTACAAATTAGATACAAAACTTATCTAGGCATTTAGGACTTAGGTTACAACTTTGGAATAGCTGAGGGGGAAACAAGTGTCCCGACTTGGGGAGCTTGGGGAAACATGGGAACATTGGAAACATTGAAAACATTTGTGTACAAATTGAAGACAAAAACACAACAAGGAAGAAAAGGAAAAGGGGAAACGGGACATGGGTTGGGGGAACATAACTTGATGGTGCAATCAACTAGAGACTAGAACAACGCTTGAGTGTGATGAGATCCTCGCGGAGAATTGATTAAGGTGATTAGCAGAAGACGCCCACAGTGGAGTCGACGCTGTGATATGCTGAGCCTGTTGCTGCTGCTGCTGGCGTCGCTGCTACAGTCGCGTCCATCTGTATATTCCACACGTTATCCACGCCCGAGTTGCTGTAATAATAATCCGCAGTGTGTTGTTGCTGTTGCTGTTGCTGGTAGGACACAGCGTAGGCTTGCTGCTGCTGCTGTTGTTGTTGCTGCATTGCCTGCTGGTGATAGGCAGTTGCCTCATCGTACATCAGCTCCACAGTGCTGCCTGCTCCGCCGTTGATATTCGGATCAAAGACACTGAAGATCTCCGAGTTGGGCGTGTAGAAGCTATCGGGACTGCCACCGCTAATGTCGAGTCCCTGCGACACGTAGCCATTGTAGTAGCCGTAGTCCTCGGAGCTGTAGCCGGAGCTGCTGCCGGTCAGGCTGGAGGTATCATCGCAGCTCTCGTACAGCTGCAGTCCGGCCTGGTAGCCGGCATAGCTTGTGTTGCCTGCGTTAGTCTGCAGCGGCAACTGTTGCTGTGGTGTCTGCAATTGCTGCTGCTGCTGTTGCTGCTGTTGCTGCTGCTCTGTCGCATATCCCGTGTAGCTGTTCGTGGAGCTGTTGGAGGAGAGCGGCGAGTGCAGCATGTCGTAGCTGGCATAGCTGTAGCCCAAGTTGGAGGCATCTGGAGCTGTGTAGGCGTACGCAGAGTTCTCTGCCGTCGTCGCTGTCCATTGCTGTGGCATGTAGCTCTGTGTCTGGCCAAAGACGCCAGCAGTGGCTGCAGTGGGAGGGGTAGCAGCTTGGCTGCCTTGGAAGTCCACCAACTGCTGTTGGCTTTGCTGCAGCAGCTCCAGTTGCGCCGATCCCGTCGTGGTCACCGCCGAGCTTAGCTTCCTCTTCTTGTCTGCCGTCTGGCGCTTTGTCGGGCGCAGACTGGACAGTTTGTCACTGAGTGCCGCATCCCTGGCCAGCATCATGGCCAGACTGCGCACACGTCTGCCTCCTGCAAGCAGACGGCGCGCCTCTGTGGAACCCTTCGCCTCGGGCCGGGGATGATCGTGTGTACCCTTGGCCTGGAAGTAGATGGCGTTGCCGGCGCGACGCCAGAAGTGCGTCACGGGGTAGCCACAGTGGCCGCGACAGGGCTGTATCTCCAGGCGGCCAGTGCAGTTTCTAGAGGAGGCAAACGAGGGATGAGGTTAATTGACTACATCATGGACACAACTCTCTCTCTCTCTCTGTCAGACTTACCTATTGGGACACTGTTTGCCCTGTTGCTTGCGTCGGGCCTTGTCGCATATGGCTGGACGCAGATGCACGCTGGCCCCGTTGGGCAGGCGGCACTTGGCGCTGCAGAGGAGCACGCCCAGGCAGCTTTTCTTCAGTATGTTAACATTGTGATTATTTGTGTTGCGCATTGCCCAGCCGCTGGCATGTTTCTTGGCATCCTCGCTCTGCCCGGCATAGACCAGACGGCAATGCCCGTTCGCCCAGTCGTTGAACTCATCGAACTCGTGCACCGTCGGCACCACAGTATCGTTGATATCCCACTCGATCTGCACACGTGATTTGCTTGCCGGCGGACTGGCCAGCGGCAATGGTAGGCACGCGTTGAGCACCATCTTCTCACTATCTCTCTCTGTCTTCTTCTATTTGTATTTGTATTATGATATTTGTGTCAGTGTTTTCTTTCGCACTTTTCCTCGATTCGTTTTCGGCCACGCGACGTTTGATGGACACGTCCGTTCACAACGACTGCGCAATGTTGACTGTCTCTGGCTGCGGCGAGCAGCGCGTTAAGTTCCTTTTCAACGAAGCGACTACGACGGCAGCGTCGCATTTGCTCTGCCTCTGCCTCAGCCTCTGCTGCTGCCACTGCTGCTGCTGCTGTTGGTGGTGGTTGTTGCGCTCTCATTGGCTCAGCCTTCCAGTTTATCCGGTTTATCCGCTTATCCGTTTATTATCCGTTCGAGCACAGACACTCGACGCGCACGCTCTCTTTGCTGCTGCTGACGCTGCCAGCGTCGCTGCTTGCGTTTGATTGGACAAACAGTAGCTCTGCTCTAGCATTGCCACACCTGCGCCGCAACTCCCCCCCGCCCCCCTTAACGCAAAGCTCTCTTTCCGCTCCAAACCATTCCCCCGGCAGCACACGTCGTTTGCTGAGTAGCGAGCAGGGGCAAGAGAGACCGGGGTAATTTTATTATAGCAGCCAGTCAAAGCTAATTAAGTCGCAGCTCAAAGCAAAGCAAAAAAAACCAACGAACTGTTACAACAATTGCGACTTGCGGAGCACCTGGCGAAGGCAGCAGGAGCAACAGGAGCTGAAGGAGGTGCAGGAGGAGTTGCAAGAGCAGTTGCAGGAGGAGGAGCAGTTGCAACGGCAGTGGCAGCCGGCACAGCAGCTGTATCGTTTGTGGTTAAGTTTTGTATTGAAGTTGGCGCCCAAAGGATGGTGGTAGAGAGAGGGAGGGAAGGAAAGAGTGAGAGATGAGGAACACTCAAAGTCTTTTAATATAAAGATTTATAAGGACTTGTTTAAAATAAATATAGATCGTTTTACTAACTAATAAGCATGAAAACAGTGAAAATTTTGATATTTATGTTGTAGTTATTAATAAATAAAATAAACAAAGGATTTGTGATGCCTACGAGAGAAATTTCCTTTAAGATACAATAACTATATAATAATATATGCAATATAATACCAAATATTAAAATAAAATATTGTAATAATGTATAAAAACATTATTTAAGACAAAAATTCATTTTCAATATAAAGATAAAAAATATAATATTGGATTAAAATATTATTTTACTTAGATTAAGTTTTAATTTAAGAAACTCAAATATTGAAAATTAAAATAATTAATAACATAACTTTGCGTAAATTCCATAATATAAAAACTCAAATTTTCATGGAAATTAAGAACATTAAAATCAATAAGTATATAAAAATGTTTCGCTCAATTTTTTTTGGTGCGGGTAAAACAATGAAAACCAAACTCACTTAATAAAGAGAGTCATAAAAAGTTATTATAACAGTTTACCTTAAGCGATGCTCTTTAAAAACTGATTTCAAGACGGATGCCGTAAGCAAACCTAACGGCATTACTTCTCACGATCTTCCCGGAGATAAGCTTTATTTGTTTGCAAAAAAAGGAGGAAGAAAGAGGAAGCAAAAGAAACACGCAGACGGAACATAACTCTGACGCTATCTACAAGAAAATCACGCAAGATCATAAAAGGAGGAGACGCGGAAGCAACCCCCCAAGGAAAAAAAAGCAGAAAACCCGAAAAGGATACAGCATGAAAACCCGAGTGAGAGGCCGAGCAAGAGGCCGAGCCATGCCATAACTCAGGCATATGCGACAAGGTGGCAAACAAATTGTCGAGTCGATCTTCGAGAGAAGATAAAGAAAAACAAATATAATCATTAAGTGCGCACGTCGAAGGGTTGCACGCAAGCAAGGAAGGGGAAGGGTAAACCCCATAATTTTCACACTTCTCTATGAGGCAACGATGAGGAAGAGGCAGAGGCAGAGGCAGAGGCAGAGGAAAAAAACCATGCAATTATGACACGTCACAACTCGAGAAGAGAAGAACAAGAGAAGAAAAGGAAGCAAAGGAAGCTAAAGAAAGGCAACCCGCGGCGCCTCAATAGATTGAGACGCCTCGCACGCGATAGGCCTCACTCGGAGGACCCTCAAAGGATTGAGGATTACGGGGGGCGTTGACTCCCGAGAGTCATGACTCTGCATATTCATTTCGAGTGAGAACTTTTGCCCCGCACTGTGTTGCGCTGCCTACCTGACTGCTGGTGCGAGTGCGAGTGCGCAAAGTGGGTGTGGCACTTTAATGATGCCTTAAATTAACTGTTTCGCTCACCGCTCTCTTTCTCTCATCTCTCCACAATTGCAACACAATTACGAGAGTCAAATTTATTTGACACTCTCCCCGGGGAGGATCTTTGCGCGTTCTCTGTTGAAATTTAGACCAAAAATTACGCATAAATGTCATCGTAAATTCGACGCCCCAAACAGAAACCGATTACAATGGGAATCATTTATCCAATGGGGTATACTCTATAATAAATACCAACGGCTTTCTGCTTAACTCACTTTCACGTACTTTCCATTCGCAAGAGCAGTTAGTGGTAATTTCGCATAAGCGGGTTTGCACCGGTTTTTATCCAATTATTAGTTTTTCTACTTGGACCCATTGCATAGTTTAATCATACATTTATTTATATATTTAATTGAAAAATACTATTTGAGATTAAAGGGAGTATTAAAATTTCATTCCGTAGTTTATAAAATAGAAGAGAAATTATTTAGAAAACATGAATTATTATAGATTGTATAAAAATATTAAGCATGTAAAGTAATATATGTACATTATATGTATGTATATATAGTATATACAATGGGCATACTCTCTGATCATTATTTCTATAAAGCGTGCTCAAATAATGTGTTTAAAATACACCAAATATTTTGTTAAATTGTTATACTCGCAATATTCCAAAACGTGAACCATTTGACTTGTTTAAATTCCATCATCACCGAATAACTTCACATAAACTTCATAAAAAATCCTTTCAAAATTAGAAAGATATTATATATTTCACATTATAATCCAAGTATGTTTAATATTTAAAATAATATATATATTTTATTCATCATATAAAAACACACATAAACATTTTCCCTATTCATCGATCATAACATTTTCGTTTTCCTTTAGCACTCCCTGCTCTTTTCTATTCAGACACTGTTGCGGCAGCTATCAATCGCAAGTTTCAACGATTTCGTGGCTTATCTAAGCAGAGGCATCTCTGGAAAACATGCGAACAACAATTCACAGTTAATTAACTGTACTTTTCATTACAGAAATCAACTCTGTCGGCCGCAATTAAAACCGCATATAGGAAATCATTCATTTGGCAACATGAATATATCCGTTTTAGACGCGAGAGAGAGATCCTCTTGGTGCGATAAGGTGATTGAGGAAGTTAGAACAACCCTGCGACAGGGCTGGTCCGACTGATTGGACTTAGGATCGATGGTAAATGATTTAAAGCAAGTCTCATAATTTTCCATTGTTCAGCTGAGAAAATACATACATATACAGCTCAGATCGAGTCAAACTGATAATACCTTTCACACTCTGCGTGAGCTCGTGCGTCCTGCGGTGCACAGTGACAAGATCGCTGACCCACGATACGATCTCGAGCCAGAGAATTGAAATGTTTAGCCTGAGGTTCAGTGTCGATTCTGAGGTTCAGGTGGTGGTTCAGCTCGGGGTGGGGTGGGGGTAGAGCTGGGCAGGGTAACTGCGACCTCGATCGCTCGGACAAGTGGCTGCTAAGTAGCTCGGACGACTAATCCGAATGTCCAAACAAATCGCCAGATAGTCCGATCATCAGCTAATGGGCTTAGGGCTCACATTCCATTGTAACACTTGGTACAATTGGGAAAACACGGATTAGTAAAATGTGTGTAAACTATTTTGTGAAATATTTTCAAATATATTTGTAATATTTGTAAAATATTTTCATAATTTCCCACGCGCATCTTTTGTGCGTTTTTCTCATCTTTTTATTTGCATTTATCGTGCATATTATTTGGTTTAGGTTCTGTTGAAATTGCCGCATTGGATTTCAATGTTTTATATACAAATTTCTCCCACAATTTGAAGGGTTCTATCGGTACCCGCATTGCCTAATCGTAATGCGTCCGACTCACCGTTCCCATCGATTTAGTAGGCAAAGTTGGGAGAGTGGGAGAGAAATAGAAAGAGAGATTCTCTTGCTGCGTAAGCGCGTGGCAATTACAGAAGCCGTGGATGGATTTCTTCGAAATTTTAAAAAGCCTCAAATATTTTTTTATTTGGATTTTGTTTTATTTATTTAGACGCCTAGGAAGCTTATCAGGTTTGTATACCCGCTACCCATAGGGTAGAAGGGTATACTTACTTTGTGTCAACCGAAAATATATGTAACAGGCAGAAAGTGGCGTGACAGACCCCACAAACTATATATATATTTTTAATCAGTATCTATAAACGAGTCAATTTAGTTCTGTCCGTCTGTTTATTTGTATAATAACCTAGACCTCAGAGACTATAATCGCTAAGGTTATCAAATACCGTGTCAATATGTGTCATTACATTATTTTACGCAGATCAAAGTTATTTTAGACTTTGGAAACATCCCCTTCCGGCCTCGTAAATCGTTAAAAATAAAATTCTTAGCGTTATTTAAATACAGCACAGTTTATTTTTGGTAACTTTCAACGCCAACAATCAAAATGCATTTGGTTGCATTCGGAGAATTAACATGGAAGTTATTTAAGAAACAATTTGTAGTAGCCTTGAGTGTATATATTATGGATAAAAATTGTATATAGGCAAAGGTAGCATATCCACATTGTATATAAACATTACAAGTATGCTTAAATTGTTGCTCGCTTTCGGGGGGCATTTCAATGTTTGGCAACGTCGTCTCTCCCGCAACAAAAAGAGATGCAGATCACGAAAACCGTTTTGGCCAGGGGGTTAGAGGGTATATTGCTGTCGAGCTCACTCGACTGTAGCTTTCGTGCTTGTTTTTTTTAACACAGCATTCCATTCTTTTGCGTTAGTTTTCACATAAATAACCCACATACTATATGTATGTTAGGTCTACGTGTATTTCGATCGTGGCCTCCGACATTGAAATGCACTGAGAGACTTTTCAATGTTTTGTAAATTTAATTTATTTAATTCATCATTTATTTGAATTTATTGCTAGTATCAGAAAAGAAAACCATGAAATTTGTGATTGAAAATCGAACTACTTAAAATCCCATTTGTACTGCTAGATATATAGTATATACTTTTAAGCTATATATACTGATAATCAATTGAAATATTTCGTGTGTATTAAATATCGATCATAATAAAAATTCTTTTCCAATGCGTAGCACAATTTTCTGCAAAATGTTGGCGGTTTTTTTTAACAAAAACAGTAAAGAATAAAAAACTAAGGATGATTCTCACCATAAAAAAGCGAATTATGCACACTTGCCTCAAGGGACAAAGCGATTCGCGCTACGCAATAAAATCTAATTAGTAAACTCAATAGAAACCCCGAAAAATAAAAAGAGAGAAAGACAATTGAAGAACAACTGCTGGAGAATCGTGAAAACCGAAAGTGAAATTGTAAAACTGTAAAATTTCAGGTACTTCCATTCGGGAATTGGACATGGTGACGACACTTGAGCACAACACACAAGGATGCGTCGAACAAAGGACACACGCGCGCACGCCCCTCGATAATGCAAACAACCCTCCCCCTCCTCTCTTCTCTGCCCTCTCTCTCGCTGCTTACTCAAGCGCAAGGACGTTTTTTAGAAATGTTGCGAAATGGAAAATTTTGCGAATTGTGATTTTAAAAAATCAACTGCCACATAAAGTGGCATGTCCTCTCTCTCTCTCGAGTGCCGCGTGTCGAATCGCGACGAATATTTCCGGTGTGTCTAATGACAAACGCATGTTTACACGAGTGCGAACACATCCGGAGTGAACGGGGTGCCGCCCGGAACATTACACGGACATCAGTCGCAAGTCCCGGACACGTAGACGGCAATTAAATGGATTTACTCAAGCGTTTGCTCGCTCGATCGGCCAATTTATAAATGATGGGCGCGAATTTTAAAGTTGCCAAAGATGATAAATGATCCTGTGGGTAAATATTTAACTGAATTGCCTTGGGGAGAGAGAAAGAGAGTGAAATATAGTGACTGGTACAGCATGCTGATAGTTACTCAAGGACACACAATACCATAAATTGCCTGATGAATGATTTTTTGTTAAAACTAAACTATTTATGGTTACTTTTTAACTAAATTCGGCTTATGGTACGAGAGTATTAACATAATTATAGCACATTAGTGTTAATAATGTTGTTAATAATGTTACATATTTGCCAAAGGAGTTATGTCAGAGTGAATAGGATTATTATTATGATACTCGTACCTATAAACACAAGTCTGCATGCAAATCTTTAATACTAGCAAATTCTTTGAGGCAGCCTAACTGAGACTTAGTTTACTTCTGTTTCGAATAGATCTTGACAACCATTTAACTTAGAGCCGTGAAGGTTCCTAGGTGGATTCATAGAGGCTCTTCCAATCTTAAGTATATTTTTCAAGTTCCAACTAATGCTTAAGTATCGTATAGTATCTGGTTTATTGTGTATCTAATACCAACTGCTTCCTGCTGCAGTAGATGGACAATAAAGCTATGTAAGTATTTGAATGTATTCACCGCTCTCGTTCATTCACAGTCGCAGTCACAGTTTATTCAACTGCATTTGAATGTCAATTAAGTTAAATTGTTAGTTTTGACTTACAAAGCAACCAAAAACTATTAACAGCTCGGCCAAGCACACGCACAGGCCAATAGACCAATTAAGGGCCACACTCACAAATACTCACACACTCACTAGCACATTCGAAATGTAGCCGTAACGAGCGCCGAGTGCATTCACCTCGCATCGTATTTGATTTGCATGCATGTGCATGTTGTATCTTGCAGCCACAGCTACAGTTACAGATACAGATACAGTTTGAACTTATATCTCGCATCCGCATTCAACTCCGCCACACTCAATTGAATTTAATAAACATTTGGGAAGGGAACCCTCGCATCTATTTTCGGGGTGCCCTTTTCTAATTATTATCAATAATAATAATAATAATAATAATAGCAGTAGTAGTAGTAGCTTTTCTCTGGCATTGTGCACATAAAATGGCCGACAATGTTGTTTATTCAGATCGGACGAAGGCATAACTTCAATTAATCTCAATTAAGTGGCGAAAATGCGACGCTGAGACGAAGTTTCTCGAGTTTTGGAAAGTTTTTATTATGTTTTTAGGGTTCAGCCCTTTTTCGTGAGTAGAAGGGGCAAAGGGGGCGTTGGTTCTACCAATTGAGAGTTAGGCTCTGGGCACATTAATTCCCATTGTATAACTTGGCAATTGGAGTTGTAAATGTTGAAGCATCAACTTTATTGGCATGTTAAGGCATAAATTTATTTGTAAAGCCGATGAAAACAGAAATTCGTTTGCCGTGGCAATAAAATTTCCCGAAAATTAAATGGAAAATAGTCGTGTGAGAAAAGATCATTTGCTTGGGGATCATACGAATTTATATGGTTACAGATAATGAGTTAAAATCAACTTTTAGACCCGATACTCATAGCTTAGATGGGTATTATACATATCTAACGAAGTTTCTGCCTCTACGAAACAGTTAATATAGCCATGTTCGGCTTTCCTTCTTTATGAACACCTTTATCTCAAAGACTATTCGATCTAGGGCTACAAAATTTGGCGAGAACATGTCTTACGCATATCTTTTAGATAATATATAATTTCTTTCTCGATTTCTATAACATAATATCTAATTTCTTTTCGAATTGCGCCACGCTCCAAACGCCTACTTAGTTGAAAAAAGTAGCAAAAGAATCTATTTGCAAAAGTAACTTAAAGCTTAACCTTCATTTCACACCTACTTAAAAAATATCAACTATTCAATAACTATTAAACTATTTAATAACAAATATTAGTGAGGGAACAGATTGTTATATAACAGTTGCTATCTTATTTGTTTGTATTTTATTTATATTGATTTAGTTAGCAGTTAGAAATGTCACGCATTTACACTGAACACTATCGAATTCCTGCATAAATTATTCATTATAATTTGCAAAATGCATCAGCGATAGTCGCATTATAATGGAAATTACACGAGGGAGGTGAGGCGCAACCGCAACGGGCAATCCTACCCTGCTCAGGCAGCCAAGTGGTGTGCAAATCTTCGCACAAAGCTTTTGATTGGAACACTTGAGCACAGAGAACCAACAAGTAGGAATGAGATTAGGCCCTATTTACACAACAATGCGTATGTGTGCGAGTGTGTGTGTGTGTGTTTGTGCAGTGGTGTGAAACTCTTGTCACATTGTCTGCGGCAAAGGGGAAAGGACACTCAAGATGCCGCGACCCTTCCTCGTTGCGGTCGAGGCTCTCCTTCGAGGCTCTTCTCCTGCCCCTGCTTTGTCTGGCTATAATAAGACGTCACGCTCATTACAATATGTATCACAATGGCAAGGGGCCTCCTGACAACCCCTGCCAGAAGTTCGCTTTTCTTCTTCTTCTTCTTCTTCTTCATACTACTTCTTCTCTTTTTTTGTTATTTATTTCACATTTTGTGCGTTTTGCTCACTTGAGCGAAGGATCGCCGATCTTCAAAGCAGCCCTCCATGCCTCGCGTATTGATTACCAGAATATCAGAAGTAGATGTTATATGTTCATTCCATATTCATATTCTCTCTCTTACACAGATTAGGCGCAATATGTTGTGTGTGAGTGTGTGTGCCCACTTTTGTGCTCAAATTATCGCTGAGACTTTGGGATATTGGTCTATTGTTTCGCCTAACATTTATGCAAAATGTTGCAGCCCCTCCCCCTTTTCGAACCCGAGCTCAACACGATACCATTGCGATAATGCTCGTCTTTAAATATTCATTACAAGGGCTCGGGGGTTTTCGTTTTTCGTTGTATATCGCTTTGATTGATTACTCAAGTGGTTTTATCGTATTCGTGATTGTTGTTCGGGAATTTCCTTTTTCTTTTCTTTCTCTTTGTTCCAGCATTCAGGGCCCAGCATGTTGGTCACTTGAGAGTTGCCTGTGGCTCTGTTTCCTTTCGGGTCATTTCAATAGTCGCGGCAACATTATTCTAATATCTTGAAATTTGCATGGCTGCACATGCCTTCTCTAGGACCTACATTGAATCAATGTAGCAGCAACGGCAGCTGCCAAATGTGACATAAGTGAAATCGATAGCTGAGGCCACCAGAGGCGTGGCATGTGCTAAGTAGCGTCCGCTATGAAAGGTCTTGACTTCGGGGCGAGCCTCAAGATTGCGACATATTCCAGACGTCCAAAATGAAAACAATATCAGCTCGACCCGGCCTCAAGTCGTAGCATTCTATGGAATGTGGTTGTTATCAAATATAGATATAAAATAAAAATGCTGACTATATAAAGTTGTAATCCCATTAAACTTTTAGCAGATTTAACAAGCTAATAAATGGTGTGGATAAGAAATATTGTTGGGTTGTCTACAATCCTCAAGAACATTTTTCTTCCACCCCCAATTATGCGATGCTGCTCCTACCTCACTTTATTTTCCTCTTATTCTCTCTCACTCTCTCTCTCTCTATCTCGGCGATCTTTCAATTCTATGCAACATCTGCAAACGATGCGTGAGAATTTTGTGGTGCGTCGACGTCATCAAGCCACAGGAAGCTTCGATATGGTGCGGCGCTGCCGCAAACAATACACAATTCGCCACTCGAGGGGCACAGTTTGAGCTTGGTTTGAGCTTGGGCAACGGCAGCGATGACGACGACGACGACGGCGGAACTATGTCTGTCAAGAGGCCACTCATATAGTTGCAACAACTGAAGAGGCACCCGGCAGCAGTACCGGGTGGTTGCCGCGTCGCTTCGTCTGCCACGTCGACTCCTGCGGCGCTGCGGTGCGCGGTTGTACTCTCAAGTATTTCATATTGCGATAAGCTCTACAGCGCTTTCCCTCTTTCCCTCTCTCTCTCTCATATTTGCAGCAGACTGTTTCAATTTTCTCGATTAAAATATTGCAAGTCGGCGATGTGTGAAAAAAATGTCGCTTAGTTTTCATAAACCCTCTTTAGTTTTTTATTAAAAAGGTTGGAGGAGGAAGAGATAGAGAGATTTTCAATGAATAAAGTGAAGTATTAAGAAAATATTTTAGTGCAAATTAAAAAGTAAAATACGATTTATTGAAGCTAATATAAAGTTGTTCTATATTAAAAGTTTTTCAGAATGTTCTTCATAAAAGTATTTAGGCAAGCTCTTTTGAGTTTAGGTATATAATATGAAACTGTATGAAATGTATAGTAACCAGATTTTGATGCATTCAGAATTGCAGCAACATTGTTCAGTATACATTAAACATATGACTTTTGTCACACTCAATTTCAATGGAATGTGCTTTACTTATTTCTTACTTAATTATTCGATTTGGCCAGATCTTTGTTGTTTCATTTCCGAAATCTCCCACAATTGCATCAGAAAGAGCCATAATAAATTCAATTTACTTAACTAAGGTCATTGTCAGCTCCTCACACAGAGAAAGAGAGACATTGGAGAGGGGGGGAATTGAGACTGAGATCAGAGCACCGCCATAATTTTCACGAAGAAATCAAAGTGCAGCCAGGGTGAGGAAAAGTGTCAGGGTTCCGAGTAATTACCACTCGGCTTATATCAATCAATGTGCAGCTATAGACATTACACTACACTACTACAGATACACACACATACACACACACACACACACACACACAGTAATACTTACAATTGCGACCGCCTCGTGGGTAGTTTTAATTGAATATCACAAGAGGGATGTGCACTAATAAGGAAATCAATTTAAATCTCAGTTCAAAACCCAAACCCATGAGAAAAACAACCGAACGAAACTCTAAAAAAATTCTGCGGGCGTAGGATCTGCATTTTTTGGAGGGGGCCGGCTCTAACTCCTGCGAAATTAAAACCCATACCATGCGAACCGATCGAGTACTTGAAAATGAAGCAATAAGTTTCAATTGAAATGGGTTCACTACTCCAAGGTCAGCCCATAAACTATCAAGCAAATGGTGGGAGTTGAAAATTAGATGATGGTATGCGTAGAATGGTCAAGAGAACTGTAAGTTGGAGGAAAGAAACTCAAATGGAAATTTAAGAAACTTGTTCTTTATGGAATTAAGTTTGAGGATGAAATATTTCGCCATGTAAAGCTCGACAATGAAAACAATTAATTGTTGATTCGAACTTTTTATGCTGGACTAGTACATGTACAATATAATGGGTATAATATACATATATATATATTATACCATATATAGTACATATAGACACAGCACACTTATATCATGAACTTTGGACCTCTTCGAGTAATCAAATTCTTTAGAAAGTTCTCTTTTTAAGATCACAGCAAACTGTTAAAGCAACTAGTTTAAAAAATTGTCTTAAAAAATTTTCAATGTGTTTTTTTAATAGTGTTATGTTTATTTTGATATTGATTTTATTGGTTTATCGACAATTTGTAATCGTACAAAGGCTTATCGGGAACAAGCCGGAGAGCGCTTATCAACGCAACCAGCTACCAATGCGATAGCAAACGGACGCCGTGAGAAGGTAACGGTTGAAGTTTACTTCGAGTTCGACAGGCAGTCGTTGTCGGAGATCTTAGATGCGGGTGCCGTGCAAAAGCAACACCACCACCACCACCACTACCACCCAGCAGGAAAGAAGGAGCGCATTCACGCACCGAGGGACTTGCGATCGATGCGAAATATCTAAAGTCAAATCGGAATTTTCACATCGAATACGAAGAGAAAATGAATCGCATGCTGCAACGAGTATTGCCACTGCTGCTGCTGGTAGTGCAGCTGGTGCAAGGTACTGCTGCAAGTCAGGAGGAGGAGGAGCCGCCCTTAGTGAGCACGAGCCTGGGTCAAATCCAGGGTACATTAATGCACAGTTTTCTAGGGAGAACGATCTACGCCTTTCGCGGCATACCCTACGCACAGCCGCCAGTGGGAAATCTGCGCTTTGAGCAACCCAAGGCAGTGAAACCGTGGGGTAAGCAGGTACTGCTCGCTCTTGAGGACTCCCTGATCTGTCCGCAACGTGGCCTGACGCAGCTGATGAGCGAGGATTGCCTCAAGCTGAACATCTTTTCGCACAACTTGACCACGAAGTCGCCCGTGATGGTCTACATACACGGCGGAGCTAATGTGCTGGGCAGCGGGCACAGCGAGTACGAGGCGGGTCCCGAGTACCTGCTCGATCATGATGTAGTTCTCGTTGCCATCAACTATCGCCTGGGCGCCTTGGGCTTTCTCAGTGGCGGCAACTATGGGTATCTGGATCAGGTCATGGCCCTCGAGTGGGTGAACTCGCACATTTCGTATTTCGGCGGAGATCCCGATCTGGTTACACTGCTAGGCATGAGTGCCGGCTCCATGGCCGTCAGTCTGCATCTGGCGTCACCCCTCTCCGCCGGCCTCTTTCATCGCGCCATTCTGATGAGTGGCTCGGCCACGAACCACTTCAGCATCCACAACATGTTCTGGACCCGATTGCTGGCCCGCCAGGTGGGGTGTCCCATGTACGACAGCTTCGATATGACCCAGTGCCTGCGTAAAGTGAGCTGGCAACGCATCGTGGAAGTCTGCGCCAACTGGGAGCAGTACAAGTTCGTCAACATGAAGTGGAACTACGAGATCGATGGCTACTTTATGCCGCGACATCCCACCACCCTCATTGACCAGGGTGGGTTCAATCGGGTGCCTCTGCTGGTCACCTTTACTGAACATGAGCTGGACTACTCTCCATTAGGTGCGTAAAAAACATATCGGGGATTAGTCGAACTTAAGAGATAAGCTCTTGTCAGACATAAAAATAACTGCAGATCTTATCATAGATTCAATTTGACGGGTTGCTTGCTTGAGTTCTTATCTATGAGTTCGATTTTATAGGGTATATGAAATGAAAATCAAAGCTATACGTTGCTAAAGTACTCTATAAAATTCGAATCATTTATACTCTTGTCGAGGGTATATTGATTTTGATTCTGATTGTCAAAGAATACATATGCGACACCGTAAAGTATGTTTTCTAGATTCAGAACAAAGTTAAACTCATCGCAAAATTTCATTTGCTCTGGGTTATCAAGAAGATTTGAGTATGGCGTCATGTAAACAAGAAATTATTGTGTAGTTGTAATAGATTAAGTGTTAAGCTACACACTTAATCTATAACTACAATAAATACACAATATATCATGTATATATTGTACATATAATTCTGTTCTTAAAATGTATTTCTCTTCACTTGTTACTAGTATAATATATTACTTATTCAATGATCAAACGATTACTTTTATTCACCATAACCTTCTCGATTCTCTGACACCTCTTCAGTTCAAAAGGACAACTATTTGTTGTTGCACGACATCAATGCCAACTTTCACGATTATGCGCCCGAATTGTTCCTCTTTGACTACAATCCGCATAAGAGCAGGAGACTTAAGAGTTTCTATTTTGGATTTGGGTCGAACGAATTGGTGCCCGCTGACATCGAGGATTTGGGAATCATGTTTTCGGATGCGATTATTGGACATGGGATTCATCGGCTTGTGGATATGGCGCGTAGGTTTACCCCGGTCTACTATGCGCGCATGGATTATGTGGGCCAGAGGAGTCTGTCGGCGCCAATGGGGCAATATCAGAGACCCGTCGGAGTGGGACATGCCGATGACTTGCAATACATAATGCCCAGTCTGTGGTATGGCTACCGGATGGAACGCAATCACACGGATCTCTTCATGATGGAGCGCATGACAGCTTTGTTTACGCACTTTGCCAAAACGGGGTAAGTAGTGGGGGCAGAAAGAGAGGGAGTGTTCTACAATATGGTCAACTCTTTTAGGGAGTCCTTGCATGAGACTGAGGCATGGCCACCCTGCAACGCTACATACATGAGGTTGCTGTACAACAATCGTGTCGCCAACTTGGGTTTCCCTTCCTACACGGAACGCTACGCTGTCTGGGATAAGCTGTTTCCCAAGCCGTCGGGCCAGGCTGGCATCACCCGAGGGGGACAACTGCTGCCAGTGTTGCTGCTCGGCTTGCTGACCAGGCTAATGTAGGGAGGGGCGTGGCAGCGTGCAGCTTATCAATGGGCCGTTTAGATAAGCCTAATGACGACGCAGTGCCAACGCCTCCTCCTCCACCTTCTTCGTCTCCACCTTCTCCTCGCCGTGCAACGATTTTACTTTGATTAATTAATCAACACAGGCGTGAGATTTTTCCCGTCTCTGTGTGTGTGTTTGTGAGTGTGTTTTCTTGTGCGCCTTGAAGCAATTAGTCTTCTCGGCAGCGGGGGGTGGGGGAAGGGGCAGGGTGCTGGCGCAGAGGAGCAGCTTAAATATACATTAATTTCTCTTTAAATGGGCTCCAAAACCGAACAAACTGCTGACCTTTTTCGTTGCCTTAACTGGCCGTAATTGTGCGATAAATTCCATTGTAATTGCCAGGTTCGCACATGTCAAAAGCTTTACAGCAGCACTCTCCCCCTGCCTATAACCTTCCTCCACCTCCTCCTGGGTCCTCACCCCATACCCCTTCCACAGTGGCACAATCCCTTTGCCCTGTTATTGACATTTGAGATTGGCAGCACTTAAGCGGTTTGTTCTTGCGTGAAAATCTCAGTCAGGGTGAATGGTCTACAAAAAGGATTAACAGCCCCCTCTCAAGGGGGGTTCAGTTTGCCACATTACTAGGGTTGTCGCCTTACTCACACTATGAGTTAACTTACATTTGATGTGTAAAATGTGTTTAACTATTTAATAATATATAAAATATATATTTTAAGTACATTTAAAATTGTGGTAAGAATTATTTTATACGTAATCAATAAATTGAATATATAAACCTATATATATATATATATATATATATATATATATATATATATATATATATATATATATATATATATATATAATATATAAAATTATCTTCAATCTGTTAAAAATGAAACTAAAAATTAAATGTTTAAATTGAAAATAGATTTTTGTAAATGGTGAGAGTTCTGATTTTCTTTCCATCTGTAATTCGGGTATAGAGTTTCATCTGTAATACAATAAGATTTAACTTAACTCTCAACTCTTATAATATTTATTATTGTTTCAATATGTACACAGCTACAGTATTCAAGACATCAAGATTTAATTATCAAACAAGAAAATGTTACTTCAATTAAATATGCATTTCTTTTTAAAGAACCTTCTGCATAAGGGCATATAAAATCGGTTTAGCACAAACATAGATCCCTAATTTAGACTCGAAATTTTCTCTACTATGTAGTCGTAATTAAATTCCCTAACTAAAGGACTCAAAATCTTCTCTTCTGTATATGAAGTCGTAATTAAAATGCCCAACTAAAGGATTAAAATCGGACGACGATAATCTAAGCTTTTGTTTGGTTTCAGCCTTAGGTTCTTTCACAATTTACACAACGTTTTTTTGCTGATTTTCCTATCAAGTCTGCTGCTGGAGAACCCAAGTAATCCACACACGCACACACACATATATCCCTCTTCCTCTTTCTCTGTCTCTCTCTCTCTTACACACATACAGCCCTCTCGACCACATAATGACTTTGATGTAGAGTTCGTGCAAAGTTTTGCCAAAGAAAATATGGAAAATTAACTTGTTAGCCTGGCCGGCAACCACACGGGAAATTATATGGGTGTGCGTGAGAGTGTCTGTGTGTGTGTGTGGGTGTGTATGTTTGGGGGGCATGAGCAAACATTAAACTATACGCATTCTCTTTTGGGACAAAAGGCCACACAAAGGTGGGCAAGTCAACTTGACAAAACGCATGACGAGGCAGCAGAGAGAAGAGAAGAAGGGAGAAGGAGAGGAAAGGTGAAAAAGAAAGCGCAGACAAAGCAAGGAAAACCCCCTGACAGATTTGCGAAAATTTTTAATTAAATTACGACAAGAAAAACCGTTGGAAAATGACATGTAAAATTGCATTCAACAGCAAGAGCAGCTGGAAAATTGTGGAAAATGTGTGAGAATTGTGAAAGAGTTGCGATCGGATATCGAGTGACTCGATTGTGACTCAATTACAATAAGTCTATTAAACTTGTGTTCTCGTCTAGACGTGCCAGCAATGGATTAGTGTGGGCATGGGGTAGGGGCTAAGGGTTGGGGGTCTCTCTCTCTCTAAGGGCTGCTCGATCCGTTTGCGGGGTTGAAGTGCAAGTCGAGAGCGCGTGCCCCTTTTGACTTCCCAAACAAAGGACACGCAGACGGAATGATGATGATCAGGATGAGGATGCGATGAGGATGACTATGAGGATGACGATGATGTTGGGCATACGAATGAGAAGGTGTTCCAGCTGCCTCCTCGACCAGGACTCGGTCTCGATTTCACTTTCGTTACGCCAGATATTTCAGTTGAAAAACCGTGTGGTTTCTCGATCGCGATCGTTGTTCTTTTCACGTTCACGTTCACGTTCACGTCTGTTTTCCTTGTTTTCTCTTTTATTTTTTGTGGTTTTGATTACGTATTTATGGAGTGCACACAAAGGACACAGGGGAGCGCAGGACAGGAGGCAAAAGGAGTAAACATTTTGAAGTAGCGCCGTTCGAAAATGTTTTATAGGCTTGTCAGCGATCGAGCCTCTCGGTCTGTCTGTCTGTCTGTTCGTCTGCCTGTCTGTCTGCTCGTCCTTTTATGCGTTTTGTCAACATATCGTATTACGCCCAAGGACCAAAAACAGGCCCATAATCGCTAATGACAATACAAATTGAGTGCGAGCGAGAGAGGGCGACAGCCAATGTGTGTGAGAGAGAGAGAGAGAGAGAGTGAGCGTTCGTTCGATCGTGCGCTTTGTTGGTTTTTCTGGGAAGCCTACGGACAGCCGGCGGAGCGTGCTTACAAAAATTTGTTAAACCACATTTTCGTATTTGTTTGTGCATTTTAAGTGAATTCCCTTTATTCCCCTTCCCCCCTCGCCGCCTTGGGGTTGTACACCATGGCCACCTTGAGGCAATTGATTGATATTCGTGGAAGGGCTGGCGAGAAGCTTTGCCTGCAAGAAGATATCGATGGTGAGTCACTGGCTCATTCTGTGCTGCTCTGTGGCTCTGGAACTATAGGTGCCAACTAGTTTATATTTGGTATGTAGATTCTGGAATGATATATACAGCTTGTGGCATTTTAAAAATGCTTATATCCTTTACCAGAATAACATTTTTCAATAGTCTATGCTATACAAATGCCTAGATATATGGTACAAGGGCACCTAGCTTAATAAAGTATGGGACGTAGATTCAGGAATGTTTGAAGTTGCTTGTAACTCTATGAAATGTAAATATCCAAAGTAAGTTTCACATTTCTAATAGTTTAAACTTTATAAAACACCCAATTCTCTGGGAATATGGAACACAGCTACACTACATTTTGAATGTAGGTTCAGAAACGTTAGACTGAGTTACTTTGTAAGTAATCTTCCTTCTTTTTAAAGAAATGTGATAAATAGATACATATGAAGCAGTATTTTTAGATTATAAACAATTCTTTTATTATTTTGTGCAATTGTAAAATGTTATAGAACTTTTTTTATCATCTGGAACATGCTGTTTATTGATAACCATAAGATACATAAGAAGAAGATATATGTATATAAATGCCTTTCCTGGTAAAGCAGAACATGCCATTCGATTCAATTAATTAACTTGTCTGGCGCCCAAAAAACTGACAGGCTATCCCAAAACAGACAGCAACAAAAAAGAGACCCAAATCGAATCTCTTAATTAAATATTTATACAAATTTTACTCAGATTGTAAATCGCCTTGATTAATGATTGTCCCCGTTGCGCACTTGCAGTGACTCCCAGGCTCCCACACACACACAGACACTCAAAGTGGAAGATCAAACAGAGAATTTACAGCAGAAAGGACACTCTGCTCGACTGCTTTCTCTCCCTTTTCCTTTTGTCTCGTCCTCTTCCCGGTTCTGGGTGAAAGTGTTCACATCAAAAGCGGCCTCAGATTAATTGTTTTGCCTTTTTTCACGTTTTAGTTGAGCTCGATAAACAATTTGATTACGTGTATTCGATAAACAAATAAACACTCGCAGACACACACACACACACACAATCACGCCTCATATGTGTGACTCTCTGGCCTGCCCCCGAGAACTCTCTGGCCCTGCCTCTCCTCCCCCCTTTCCTTGTGCCATTGTCTCGCTGTCTGTCACAGGCCACAATGTTGGCTACTCCATGATATGTTGTGTGTGAGTGTGTGTGCATGTGTGTGTGTGTATCTCAGTTGTGTGTGGTCGCCGTTTGAGTGTCTTTTGTTGTTCACTCGCTCTGATATCGTCGCTTTTGTTTGAAGCCACAGCGACAGACATCGACAACAACAAGAACAACTTGATTGTGCTGTTTGGGGAACCCGCGACCCAATCATAATTATGCATGTTTCTTGTTTTGGGACCTTGTTAATAATGGCGTTAATGTTTATGCTGATGAGAACAGCTCGGACCACCCTCGCATTGGGTTCCCCATTCGAAGATTCAACTTAAATCACACAGATATTTATAGCATCACAGACAAAGGACTAAAGTAAGAGGTAAATATATATAGAGAGAGACGAGGTTCTCATGTGTGGGAAATTATAAATAAGAATATAATAAGATAATATTATTTTATTCTCGAAAAATCAAATTCTTTTGAAAATTGTATTACCTTTTTGGTAAGTGCAAATATATATATATAAAATATATATGTACATATGCTTAGAATATTTTACAGAACTCTGCCTGCGGGTTATGTGACGTCTAAGCTAACTTATTACGTACAATTTCCTAACAACCTACGCACTTTCCAGAACTTATCAAATTTGCAACTTATTTGTAAGTTTAATGCGCCAATTATACCAATCATAAATATTTCTAGAAAGCTTATCAATAGCTTACTAAATCTTAAAAGTATTGTACGATGTATACAAAAGACGGAATTGTTGATATTTAGAAAAATTCCCCTATGCCACCATACCTAAAGATTTCAACAAGTTCCAGAACTTAATCAGTAACTTATCAAATTACCAAGTTATTTGTAAATTATGTTTTACCTCAATTTAATTTCCAGAAATCTCATTTAATAGTTTCAAATCTATTTTAGGGCTACATGAGGGAGGGAAGTCTTTTTATATTTCCAAAAGTGTATTTTTTTCAAGATTCTGCCACGCCTTCTTCTGGGTGTTATTAACCTAGTAAGCCCTTTCAGTAATATAATCAATGCCACTCAGTTTTTGTCTCTAAACGCAATCACCGCGGGCCAATTAGATCTCGGAGCGGGGAGTCAATAAAAGTGCAACGCCCACACAGTCGTTCTTTTAACTGATAATCTCCCGAACCCAATTGAAAACCCATAAAAAGCGCAATCATTGACAACACCACAAAACGCGTCCGGGGAAATGGCCCAATAATTACAGGCGTGTTAAGTGCCTGAACCTTCCGACTGCCGGATACCTCGCAACACCCTGTGCAAACACTTGGATTTGTTTGCCAAATGCGACTCCTGTCAATATTGTTTCTCTTGTTGTTGTTGTTATTGTTGTTGTTGTCAAATGTGATTATTAATGTGCTACGAAATGGCAACAACTCCACCCCACATCCAGCACCCTGCACCCTGCACCCCACACCCAGAACTCAATAGCATCAGCTTTAGCATCGCACCCTCAACCCAATCTCAGAGCTCAAGGACTCGAACGTATGCTAGTTGTCTTGTCGGAGGGTGTGACAATCCGTGGAACCCAACTAATGAGTGTAAACAACGCACAGTGGGTCGCAGGCTTGGAATTCTAGAATTTAACGTAGAAATATAAATTATTTAATACCTTTAAATTGTAATTATTATTTTTTTATTTAGGAAATAAATATTGAACTATATTATTATGTAAGTTCAGTAAAGTATTTTAGATAATCATATTATAATTATATATATGATATTATTTAACATTCTTATTTTGTTATTTTCAATAAAAGTTCAATAACACTTATAATTATTGATTAAAATTTTGTAGAAGCACACAATAAAAAGAAATAAGTATTTGTCTAAGTATTTTAGTTTTAAATTTATTTAATATATATTTAAAAACAATAAAAAAAACTTCAAAAGCCTATATAATTTACCTTTATTTATTATTATATTATTATTATTATTATTTTTATATTTCCTAATTTCTGCCTCAATAAATAGATGACATAAATAAATAATTATCAATATCAAATTTTAGATATTCTCTTTTATTTGAATTTTCCAAATTTAACTTCTATTTGGAGACATTTTAGCCCACTGTGCCGCATGCTGGGAAAACAAAGAAGGAAGCGGCAACAAAAAACTGCCACAAACTGTTTGATTTGTCGCTTAGGACTAATGAAACCAAACATTAGAGCGAGCTGGCACCCTCAATATGTTTCTGGTTCTGGTTCTGGTTCGGTCTCTGGTTCGGTATAGCCGGGGGTAGTGCCTGTGTGCCTCGACAAAAGTGTTGCAATTTTTTTTTTTGTATTTTCATTTCTCCGCTATAAAGGGATGTTTACTATTTTGGAAGGACGGACGCGGCTGGCAGAGCGCCAGGCAGGCTTGATGTGTTGTAAGTTGATTACGTGGTTGACGTTGAAGCTGACGCTGCTGCGGCTGCTGTTGTTGTTGCTGTTGTTGTTGCTGTTGCTGCTGCTGCTTCTGCTGTTCGAGTTGCAATATGAGGGCGCATGTTGCTGCCGTGGAATCGGCAGCTGTCTTCACGTGAACTGCAGCCGCGATACTCGCGCTCTCCGCCTCCAACTCCAACTTCGAGTTGAACTTCATTTTCAATTTTAACTGGAACTGGTGGATGTTGCAGGCAGTACTCATTGAAGATGCCACTTAACTGGCATATTATGTAGGTGCTAAGACAAGGTAGAGAGCATTTTGTAAGGTATATATTCCAATTTTGTCTTTATATAAACTTCAGTCATATGAGTTTGTTTCCTATAGATCTTAGTTCCAAGAGCAGCTTGAGCTATGAAGTTTGATATGGAGGTACCTTAGTATGTCATGCATCTAGAATAGTTTGCAAATTTTGAAGTGCCACGCCCATTACAACGGAAATCGAAATAAACAGTTTAAACAAAATACAATTGTAATGGTATTATATACAATATTATAATAATATATTAATTTAATAATTATATTATATTATAATAAATATAAAACATACAGTTTATTTCAACTGATTATGCCAGTCCTCAGTAGGGTATCTGACAGTCGAGTGCGCTCAAGTGCAGCTAGATACTACGTGCCTGGACTGGCTAATACACTGTGGCTGTGGCTGCCACCTGAGCCCCGTTTCCACTCGCGTGTTTCGCTAATAGTAGCGCCAGCTCTCGGCTCCGGGCATGGTCGGTTGGGATCTCTCTCTCTCTCTCTCTCTGTGGTCCGATGGGGTCGGATCGCACCCCGGGCCTTGGTCAACATGATGAGCTGCTGTCGCGGCCACCGTGGCATTCCGTGGGAAACTCTCTAAAACGGCATGCGGGTGTGGTTTTTCCTCTGCACACAAATTAATGAAATTGTTGTTGTTACCCGTTGCTGTTGTTGTTGTTGTTGTACTTGTACGCTACGCTACAGTTTCGGTTTTAGCTTTAGTTATAGTTTTGTATCTGTTTTTTCTGGCTGTTGATTAATAGTTTGCGCCATCGCAGGCCGCCTGAGAAATGCCGCAAGGGGAGCACATTTGTTGCATGTTGCACTTGTTCTAATGAGAGTTGCCCCAACTCGGCTTGGCTCGAGCCTTATTGAGCAATTAGTTAAGTGGCCGTTGACAGTTAACGTTTTATCAATTGGTTTTCAAACTAACGTTTTTCTTTCTATCCATAAATCAATCATTTTTTGGGGTGCAACTTTCACATGGCAGAACAATTTGTCAGCGTTCGTTCATCTTATAAGTGATTTTTTTCCGTTTGGATCCCTCGATGACGATGCCGATCGACCACCAGTAGAATTTTTGACATGCTCATTAGAGTTGCCTTCCCCCATCTACCACTTGCAACCTTTAAGCAGCTTCCTCATAGATCCCCCACTATCTGCGACTGCGACGAGTCACTAAGGTAAAACAAATAGCTCGTGGGCCCAGGAATGCGAGGGCTGTCCACGGGGATAAACGGTCGCAGATAGCCCCAAATTCCTGGGCTAGCCTAGCTGGAGGTTTATACTTCATGTGAAAGGTGATGAATAACTTTAAGAGTTTAATCGTGTTAGATACAGTGCATACAGTACAGTGTATCTTGTTAAACAACCCAGAGGATTTGGGAATGACAGTCTTTCATTTAAATCTTCGATCTTTATACTTTAAGTACACATTATATGGAAATTTGTTCAATAAAGGTGTCAACTTATTTACAATAATAAATAAATGTCCCTATATTCTTGCATGTAAAATACAATTCTATCAGATTCTTCTCTTTAATCTTTCTAAATTAGTTTACATTTATAAGGAGCTTAAGGAAAGTTAGCAACAATGTGAGTACAATGTTTTTCAATTTGAATACTATATAACTGCATTTTATATGCTTATTATTTACATCTGGAAAACAACCCCATTTGCAAGATTTGAGTTACTGATTTTATATATCCAACTATATTTTGAGTCACAGGCGAGTCGCAACAAAACCGCAAATTAGAACGCAATTGAAAATTGCCCTTTATCAAGTGGATAAATTTCAAGGCCAGCATTTGTTTAAATTTAGAAAAAAAATATTTGTGCGTATAGTATAAACTATATACAATCTTATTACTTCAATCATAATAGTACTCGAAATGGACTGTAGGCTTATTTGTTTTACACAGAGGTTACGAAAGAAAACAGTAATAAAATTCGTGCCGTGAAACAATGATATTCGTAAATAAAAACAACTATAGTTATACATTAATAGTATAACATATATATGCATATATTTATAGGGAGTATAGTTGCAGTACTGTATCATCATGTTGTAATCTTTATTTAAAAGTATCTTTACAATAAAGACATACATTCATAATGATAATAATCCTACGATTTTTAAAATATAAGATAAAAAGTCTAAGCCCAAATTTTGTATATATTATTAATATCAATGATAATGATAATAATAATAAAAATAATAATGCAAATAATTGTGAAAATAATATTGATTTCAAGCAATATATATAAATTTCTTATTATAATGTAATTTCACCCTAAAAGTTTTAATCGTAACTACTACGATTATTATAATCAGAATTTACTTCTCAGATATGTTAAATAAATATGTTAAATTTAATCTAATTTCAATGTACAGAAAACTTATTTCAGGTAAGTATCGGAACCAGTTAAATGATTACTCCTTGCTAATATAAAATATTTGCTTTACTTCGATAAAAACTTCGTAAGTATCTGCAGCAGGCTGTCTGAGCCCTCCTCATAGAGAAGGCACCCCTCCGGCGCTTGCAACCATCAGTTAGTCAATAAGCGACACCGTGCAACATGATCCATCATCAGTTGAGTTGAAAGCTGTAGGCAAACAAGAAGGAGGAGGAAGAAGGAGGAGGAGGAGGACGAGCTGAAAACTATTACTGAAATACGATGCGCGATGACAACAGACAAAACAAGGCATAGACAAAGAGGGAGGGAGCCAGGGAGAGAGGAAGATCGCATTGCGACAAGGGGACAACAGGAGGCAGCAGAGAGCAGTCAGCAGGCAGCAGGCAGGAGAGACAGGAGTCATAAGGCAGTTTGACTGACAGATCAACGGCAGACAGCCCACAGCATGAGATGAGATGAGTTGCCTCAGCTCAGCTTGCGATCGGCACGCGACAAACATAAAGCTGCTCCCTCTCTGTCGCTGCTGCAGTCGCGTCGCTGCCACACTTCAACTATTTTTTTCAATATGCAACGCTGCAGGAACTCATCAGTTATTAAAACCCAAAATGATGTTGCAGTTGTTAATGGTTTTCTCGCGCAGAGCTTATCGCACCCACGTGCCACACGCACTTTCCTATGCTAATTAGAAAATGTAGAGGAAAAGGCATTTTCCATTTTCCGTTTTCTAACCCTCGCCATGCACCATGAGTTCGTGTAATATACCCGACTCCAAATTACTCGAAAACTAAACGAAGTAGCACACATAGTATATAATTTGGCATGTGGGTCGCCTGCGGTTCGGCTCGATAAGGCCGACGATTCCGGCACGTACCCACCAGAGATTGCGGGTGACGAATACAGTCGAGTTCAGCTCAAAAAGTGCTATGAATCAATTTCTCTCCTCTTCTTGCCTTCCATTATTCTCCATCTGCAGTTGTTTCTCTTCCCGAGTTATCTCTCTCACTCTCTCCGCAGATCTAACCCACTTAAATTTAGCACACACAACATTTCCCACACCCACGCGAATCCAACGATCATCTAAGCTCAACTGTGGTAAGAGTCGAGTTTAACCCAATAAATAGCTGGCATAGCTAAGAGAGCGGGCGAGACCAAGAGAGAGAGACAGAGTGAGAGACGAAGAGAGGCGCGCAGTTGAGTCATAAATTGTGAATTGCAATGCACATTATTGCCAGAGCGAGATAGCAAAACGAGTCAAACAGTCGCGCAACGGTTGGGCCTGCTGTGGACACTTTCTGCCCAACAGTTTTGCATCTCAATTGCATTTGTTGTTGTTGTTGGCGTTGCAGTTGTTGCCTCTGCTGCTGTTGTGTTATTTATGAGTTTTGTGATGTTTCTGCAAATTTTTCTATGTAAGTGAAGTCTCCTCTTTGTTTTTCTTAGCTTAGTTGAACTTGTGCTCTGTGCTCTGCGCGCTCTTATCGCACGTCAATTGCGCAGACAACTTCATTGTAAGCCTGAGATTGCTGCGCATTGATGTTGACAGCAGGAGTTCGCTGCGCTGCCGACGCGACGGCACTCTCTGTCTGTGTGTGTGTGTGTGTGTGTGTGTGTGTGTGTGTGTGTGGATTGCGTGGATCGTGTTGGGACACTCGTGACACGCGAGTGTACGAAAGCTCGTTTGCTGCCCTCCATTTGAAGTGTTAGCGGAATAAAAATTAAAAAGAAAAGAAGTATGTGACTGGAATATACCCTTGCTGGGGAAAGTAACATAAACTGCAGATATACAAATAGTTGAAGTTCTGTTTGATTTTATTATTTAACAGGTTTTATTTAGTATTACCAGTATTTTTTCCATTTTATTATTATTTCAAATTATAATTATTGTTTTACATAATGATAAAGTTAGGTATGAGTCTATAAAATACCCTATATAAAGAATAGTTATATGACAGCAATAAATTTAAATTAACTAGTAATACACTGTTAAATACGACAACTTTTTTGTTGAAACCTAGCATTTATTATTTATTTATTTTTTATTTTTTGCCTTCTATAATTTTTGCAAATTGATTACATTTATTTAAACGTTATTTTAAATTATTTAATTTATTTATGTTAATAATTATAACATTATTTCTAGTTTTTATACACTTCGCAAAAATTAAACTTTTATATTTCTTCCGATATAAAGTGTAAATATACAGATTTAAGTATATAACTTGATTAACATTTGGCTCTCTGTAGCACGCTGCCATCTTCAGCTGAAGACGGACGTTCTCCGGGGCGAAACCACAGAAGGAAGTCTCCCTCAAGTCGCCTGCGGTTCGCCTTGCACGCCTGCCTGCTCCAAATGCGAAGACAGACAGAGAGTTTTTGGTGCCTGGCGGCGAAATCTAATTAGATTTTGTGGCCAAAAGGTGCTGCGAAATTTCAATAGCTTTTTCACGCCATTTGCTGCGACTCTTGAGCGATTTCCATCAGTCAATAAAAACTACGGCACAGTCGAAGGCGCAGCTCGTGTGCACTCAGTGTGTGTGTGTGTGTGTGTGTGTGTACACAGCAGGCGAGTTGCATCTGATAGCAGGAGGAGGAGGTAAGTCTCAGCTAGACTGACCCAACTCCCCTCCCTTCCTCCACCCACTGTAGGTGCCTCACACAACTTTATTTGCATTGCATTTCGTGGAAAAGGAAATCGAAATCTGCACGTCGAAATATTTCGCTGGAAATTGGAATGCCAAATACAAGTTTCCCTCCGTCACCCTGTCCACACTCTGCTTGGCTTCAGACTTCTAACAAATTATGGCAACGTGCAGAAGGAAGACAGACAGACGGACAGAGGGACAGAGGGAGATGGACAGACATGTGGCATATGTTGCGCTGACAGGGAAAACAATTAAAACTAAAGTGGAAACGATCAAAATGAGCGACCCCGTTACACATATGTAGAGATCTATTGCCCACAGATAGCGACAAGCAAACCGCATTGCCCTGGCAATTTGCATAAATTAATATATTAAAGTGCAGGGTATGATGAGTCCAACTGGGTGGCTGGAGACACCCTCGCCTCGCTCGCAGGACGCAGTAAGTGATGATGCTATGGCGTGACTCATCATCAACGTGTTGGAATTCTGAGTTGCCAATTGGATGAGGACCACGCGTCATGTGTTGCCTTATGCGCCCTATGCTAATGAGGCAACTCCCCCTCTGCCTTCTCCCTTCCCCTCTCCCTTCGCTCAGGACACCATCCACTCCAATACGATCGGCTTTTGACATTGTCATGCTGTCAAGCGTAACCAAACTCCGATAAGAGCAATAAAAATGAAAATAGGTTGCGAGTGGCGGCAACAGCAACAACAACAACAACAGAAGCGGCAACAACTAAGTCAGCTTTTCCGCAGCGAGCAACATCTGTGCGAGAAGGAGCGTGCGTATGTGTGTGGCAATGAGCCAGAATTGCACACTGAAAGAAATCTGAAAGAAAAGATGAGCTCACAAATAATAAATATATTGAGATGCATCAAAAATAAACCAATTGAATACAAAGAAAATAATACAACTTAAAATAAATTATAAAATTAAATAAGAGGCAGATTAAATAGATATTTAATTTAATTGCTCAATTTGATTAAAATAGATTTTTAATGAGAATTGTTATAAGTTTTCCATAAACTTAAATTTATTTATATTCAACATATTTCTCGCCAGATGTTCCTTTATAATTTACAAATAAACTCTTGAGCTCTATATAGGTGCATGAATACATACATATATTTTCAAACTCTTTAGCAATATTCAACTAAAAATCTTGTAATTTTGTAAAATAATTAAGATTATAGCATTAGAACAAATGATATAATAATAATTATAAATAATAAATAATTTAAGCTTCAACTGAATAAGTATTTCTAAACTTTTTAACTATTAACATTTTATTCTATTATACATCAACCTTCAACCAATACTCTTGTTTCTCTCAGTGCATGCCATGGCACGCGATCGGTGGCTCGACACGTACCAATGCTATCGACTCGCCTTAATATATGCACCCACACAGCGATGACATGCAGAGCGAAAGGAGGAGCGAATTGGAACTGAACATAGGAAATTATGCCAATTGGTTTATCACGTTGGCAACTGGCAATGTAGAGGGAGAAAACAACAACAAGTCAAGGGAGGAAAACAGAAAAACAAATTAAAAATGCCAAATTGTACGAATTTTAATCGACACGAAAAAGAGTTACAAATTGCACTCGAATCGCACGCAAGTACAGTAGAGTCCAGGGGAGCTAACCCTCTCTCTCTCTCTCTGTCTCTCTCTGGGCAAATCTTCTCAGAGCCAATGGTCCCTGGTCTGACGACGCCAGTTGAGTGGAAAGAGACGCTTCCAGATCTCATAGCGTGCAGCATTGAGACCCTCCTCTAGCAGCAGTTCCTTGCCAATATCCAGATAGTATCGCTTCTTGAAGCCAAAAGGTCTCCAGCGTATGTTACGAAGCTGCTCATCGCTCGGTTTGTTGGGATCCCTGTGGGAGAGTTGGGAATATCATTATTATCTAGATCTCACAGTTTTTGATAGGTTAAAACGTTAAGCTCATTTATTATTTCTTATTTTACAGTTTCCAAATAATTTATAATCTATGTTATTATTTGTTAGTTCTCTGTCAATTCGATAGTTTTCAGTTCCCAACTATACGATAGTTTAAAAATTCCCCTTGCACTCACCCCTTGTAGGCAAAAGCAGAGAACATTCTGGTCATAATATCGACCACGCGAAACTCTTCGTCATCTTCGGTGAACATGCGACTAACCGAGGGCTCTACAAATAGATACATAAGATCATCGTGATGTACGACACCGTAGGGTGCATCTTTCGGAAAGTGGATGTGACTGCGTTTGCCCTGATAGGCAAAACGATAGTAGTAAACCTTGGTGGAGCGTGCGGCCAGATGGACAAAGCGATGTACACCAAATCCTGTTAGAGCATCCGAAAAGAGTGTGGCCAGAGATTGAAGAGAACTATTCGCCTGCAGAGGCAGCTGGCCGAAATAATGATCGTGCAGCTCCCGACTGATGTTCTGGACACGAGGATTACTCGCATTATAGAGGAAGCAGATGGGCGCCAGTGCATCGAAGTTCTCATTGAAGGCCGTCAAGAGAGCGGGACTTTGTAGGATAGCTGGAATATGGTTAGTGAAATATGTTCAGATCCTTAATGGAATATCATCCTTAACTTTCAAATATCGCAATATCTATCTATATCAACCATATCCATCCTGTATATATATATTTGACATAAACTCACATATCGCTGGTCCCACAAACTCATCCTTGGTCATGCCCGTTATGATGGGTATCTTCATGAAGTCGCCGTTCTGATAACTCCGCACGGGATCCTCGATGAGAAAACGTTCCTGTCCAAAGTCGGGTTCAATTACAGGCTTCCACAGCATCAAGGGATTATTGTGCCCAAAGTCAAACATGCGTGGTAGACTATTGGCATACTCTAGATAGTGTTTCTAGAAGCATAGTGAATGATTGGACTGATAGATAAGGCGTGAAATTATAAAGTTATAAATAAATAGATAAGCTCAAGAGATTACTATAACTATATTCTATTCATAACTATAACTTTATTCTATTAACTATTTCTATAACTGAAATAGATAAAGATTAAAGAGAAAAAGAGTAGATAAGGATATGATGAGCAACAAAGGAATCTGGAATCTTTTGAGAAGAGAATAAAATATATTCTCAATTCAGGTAGATCAAAGAGAATTGTAAGGATAGTATTGTATTCAGGTAGTAGTTGTGATCGTTCATCAACTTACCCCGCGCAGACAGTGCAACATATCGTTGAGATCCTCCGTGTTGCACTGCAGTAAGGCGGCCTGCTTCTTGGCCACGTCCATTTGATGCTGTGGCAGCGACCACTGGCCCGTTGCGGCGCCACTCATCACGATGGCTCGATGGAAGAGACCCTGCGACATGGGCGATACCATGTGGAGAGTGACGGCCAGAGCACCCGCTCCATAGCCGAGCAGCGTGATCGCATTGGAGTCGCCGCCAAAGCGAGTTATGTGCAACTTGACCCAGCGCAGCAGCTGCACCTGATCCTTCAATCCCATATTGCCTGGGGCTTGTTCCGTGCCCGTGGCCAGAAAACCCAGAGTGCCCAGGCGATAATTAAAGGTTACCAGCACCAGATTGCGATCCATGAAGTACTGTGGGCCGGCAAAGTTCTTGCTCTGCCCGGAGAGGGAGTAGAAGCCTCCAGGATGTATAAAGACGATGACAGGCTTCTTGGGATTGGGCTGTGCCTCGCTGGGTAGCTCGCGTGTGTAGATATTCAGTTGTAGGCAATCCTCGCTCACATCGTCGCTGAACAAGCCCGGCTGGGGGGCACTTGGGTCCGTCGAAGGTGGCATCCAGTATGTCGAACCATTGTTCGATGGGTTCGGGCGGCTTAAAGCGCAGATTCTCCACGGGTGGCTTGGCATAGGGTATACCACGGAAGGCATAAAAGTTGCGTCCCGCCTGCGAGGGCAGTATGGTGCCCCTGATCTTGCCCAGCGCTGTGGTAATCACCAGATCCGACAGTTCCTTATCGCTGCCAATGGGCAGATCGTCATCGTCCAAGATCTTGGCCAAGTCGCTGCTGTTTTGGCTCCAAACCAGTAACGGCAACAACAGCAGAAGGAGCAGCTGCATCTGTCCAAGCAGGCTCCACATTTTCACAAGACTGTGCAGGCTGACTCGCCAGCTCGCGGCTTTTATAGCCCTCCAATTGGAGGAGCGCGATTATGTAGCATAAAATACCCAAATTAATGGGATTCGCGCTGCAGTTGGACGTGGGCGTTGGCCTGGCCTGCTCTGGCTTGGGCTGATTCGCTTCCTTGTTCTGGAATGGCCTTCATTCCTCATCATCCCAATTGTCTGGCCATGCGCAGAGGCGCAGTGCATCATTTTTAAAGGGGTTAGTAAAATTGAAGATGATACTGCGTTAAGTATTCTTGGATTGAAATGCAAAGACCTCTCCTAGAATAATGAATATTTGAATAGATTTTTTTTGCAAAATGAAAAATATTAATCAACCAATTACTATGTTTCAAAAGTTCAACAAAATTAAAGTAAAATCCTTTTTAATATTTAAGTCATATTGATATACCTACTGTTTATTTAATTTCATACTTAAATAATCTGCAATATATTTTAACTTTCATCAAAGCTTAATATGTTTTATTGAATTGCTAAATCATAATATTCATGAAATATTAAAGAAAATATAATTAATGTACCATTATATATTAACTATATATAGTGAGAGATACTGTCTTGCTCAATTCTACTTAATATTCCCATGCTCAAGATCATCTGCGATTAGTCTCACTTTTAACTAAAATTTCCTACGCTTCCCGACCTGACTACGCCCTTGTACCTGGGGTGGGGAGGGTCCATAAATAACAAATAGTTCGCGGAGTCGTGGTGTCTTGTCCGAAGAAGATCTTCCCACACACGCCTTTCGCTGCCGACGTTGTCGGGCTTTGCCTTCGGCCCACGCAGGCGAGGCGCTGTTCTAACTCGGGTATTACCGTTATTGCATTGTCTATCAATTTGTTATTGCTCCAATTTTCCCACGTGAACTTGTTCGCGTGTTTGCGGCTTATTAGATTAACGCCGCATTTAGACACCCTACCCTACTCGACACTCGGCGAGGTTAACTCTGTGACCTACCCAAAAGCCCGAAAAAACAACAACGAGACGAAGTGAAAAACGATCCTTAAATGGTCGCTAATAGCGTTTAATGGTTGAGCACAAAGGTGAGCGCAAGTCATAAAGTTTTCGAGCGCACCGCAAGATGATGATGACGACACACCCCTCTCTCACTCTCTTACAATCCACGCGAGCCGAACCCGAAGAGAGACAGGACAGAGCGAGAGAGAGGGAGGGAGTGAGAGCCTTAAGTGTTTCTTTGTGCACTTCTTCTTCCGTTTGCGCTTCCTTTTTTCCCTTCCTTTCTTTCGTTTTGTGCAGACAGACAAAAGCGTGCTAATTGGATTTATATTGAGCTATTGTGGAAGAACCCAAGTTGGCAGCAGCTTCTTCACTTCCTTCACAGTGTGAACAATTATCGTGGCTACAACGACAGCAGGGCTATGTAGGGTTTCCTCTCATACATATGTATAATATATATCAATCTTATAATGTTCTCTCTGAAGGGTTTTCGATGGGAACCAATGGCTTAGGGTAGCCCTGCAGGAATTTACTAAGCAAGTCGAGCAGTTATAATTATTTATTCAATATTTTATCAACAAAAGTTGCAAAACAATTACGCACTTGAAATAAAAAGAAAAGGTTAGTCATCAGGGTTTTATTAGTAATGCGAATCAATGTGGATTGCATAAAAAGCGCAATTAACTGCGAAAGAGAATTGCAATAATGTCCACACTGCTGTCGGCACGTAGGTGTTAGAGTGAGCCACAACGATGTCCACTGCACGTGCAATACTTACACATATACAAATGTGTACATGTATATATGTATGTGTGCTTTATGAGCTGTTATTAAGTGGGAGGAGAGCAGACGTACGATTAGCAGAGCTAGAGAGAAACGGTGCCCACTCTTGGCGCAAAATCAACATGTGTATGAATGTATGTTTAGTGTGGATGGTTATCAGAGTGAGCGCATAAGTATGTATGTATGCACATGCACAGGCTCCACTACAGACATGTGATCCACTTCGATGTGTATTCTAAGCAGGCCTTGCGTACTTGCATGTATGTCTTTGTGTGTATCTTATAAGGTGACTAATTACAGCTGCGTGTGGATTGCATTAATTCAGTAACAATTAAATAAAGCTCTTATTGCAAGAATAAATCTAATAAATAATTAAATAAGTATAAGTTGTTAATGGAAGTGTTTTATTAGCTTAACATTTAGAGCACAACACTGCCAGCAAGGTCAAATGAAGGTAAAGAGTTACAACTGCCGTTGTCTGCTGTAGTCGTTCTCTTTTCCCCCCTCTTACCTCTTCCTCTCTGCATAATTGATGCTCTTGCACTCTACTCTTGCCACACCCAAGTGGACGGGGCACATGGCACAAATGGCACAAATGGCACAAGCTGTGCCGTTGTTGTTAGACATTCTGTGGTCGTCGTCGTGCGCAAGGTATTACCAGGTATAATTGTAACATCTTCACCAGCCCAGGCACGAGCACGAGCACGAGCTCGGCAGGTGACACAAGAGAGCGCAGACGCAGTCGCCTCCGGTGCTGCTGATGCTGTGGCGACACTAATGACCAGACGGACGTGGTGCCAATGCGCCACAGGATGCGTCTGCAACGTTGTCGCTGGGTGTGAAGTGTGTTGTACCAGTGTGCGACTGTGCAATGTGTATGTGTGTGTGTGTGTGTGTGTGTGTGTGTGTGTGTGTGTGTGTGTTTGATTTTATGACTCCTGCCGCGCCTCAAGACGCTGCCCCGCGGTGATTTTGTGGGTTTTTCCTATTAAAAAATAGTGTTCTCTCATTTGGATTTAATTAGTTGGCACATGTAAACACGCACAGGGTGTTCTGTGTGGAGGGTCCAGGGCGACCTGTCTCTATTATTATCTAAGTGCCAAATCTATTGGATATCAATCAATGATGTTCTTGGAAAGACACGAGTGTCAAAATAAATAATTTATTGCGAATAATCATTAGAGATAGAAAGGGATAGAGAGAGAGAGGGAAGACAGCGAAATTAGCATTCCATTCTATTTGGCAACCCCTCGTTGCATCATCATCCCTCCGTTGCATGCCACCACCCCTCGTTGCATGCAACCTTAACTGCACACTGACTAATGCAATTTTTGGTGATTCGTTTTCGATTTCGATTGCCATTTTCCTTTTTCCGTTCTCCGTTTCGAGTGTATCCCGTTCTGAGGTCGTTCTGGGCCAAATGATTCTCATTATTTATGGGCCACAAAATCTCGTGGCTTTTGTTTATGGTTTGCCACCAAAAAGTACCTAAACTATTCGTGGACTATTCATGTTTTTCATTTGTTTTCCCTCTATTTGATTGTGCCTCCGTTCGGTTTCTGTTTCTGTTTTATGCCAATTTGCATTTGATAATACGCCCGCGAATCGAGAAACTAATGCTGGCTAATTAGTTGGATTTGTTTGTCGGGTTTTTATGGTCTCTGATTTCTGATTTTTGGTTCTATGGAGCGTGCTGGGCAGTGTGCCTCGTATGGCCACGCGACAAAGGTGTTCCACAATAGATATCACCAGGAGAGGGGGCGCGATGTCCCTTGAAATTTATTGCCAACATTGCATAGTAGACTGACAAGCGTGAATAGCTATGAATATGGGTACGAGGAGGTATGTATATGTATATGAATATTCAGAAAAAACACAGAGACTCGTACGAAAAACAGACGAAATTCTACAATATAAAGTTGTTTGTTTAGTACGATATTACTAATAAGAAAACATTTACTTATGTTTATAAAATAAAAGAAGAATACTTTACTTTTTACTTTAAACTTTAATCTTAGACGTTTATGTTATTGATAAAGCTCAATAGTAACGGGTTATTTACCATAAGATACTTTGATATTGCCATAATCTCAAATAACCGCATAACCTCAAATAATATTAATAGGGTATGGACAACTTCTATACTTCTTACTGGTTGTTATTATTATTATTTATACATTGTTAATATCTTAGCCATTTCTATTAGATTATATTTAATATTATTATTACTATATATTTATTTATTATCAGTTTATTATGACAATTTCCTAGTTATTCCAAAGAATATTTTAAAATTTCTATAAAAATGCAAAGAAATACTTAAGAAAGATCACATAATTAAAACATATTTCTATATTTATTAAATTATAACAGTTATTTTAATCTATCATTGTCTTTTAATTTTCTAATCCAATTTCTGCACAGAAAATATCCTCGAAAATGCCGAAATGTCATTAATGGCAATCGAGTGCAGTCAATGGGATTGTAATGGGACTTGAGCAGCTGCCGAAGAGGAGGTATCAATCAGATGAGCATATGCAAAATGTAGAGACAAACAGTCACATACTCGTACACACTCCGGGCCAGACAGATAATCCTACCCTTGGCAAATAATCAGGCGCGACACATAAACAACAATTGAGGAAAACGGTAAAAACTGTCAAAGGCAATCGACGCCGGCTTTGTGCGAGGAGGCACAACAAACTGACAGACAGACAGACAGACAGGGTATCTGGTGATTGATCATATGATGAGCTGCAGCAGAAGAGGGGCAGGGAGTCTGATAGTCGTACATCAATTTGGAGTGGGCCAAATGAACGTGGGAGTTTCACGCTTTGCACCTTGAGGAGTCGAAGCGTTGCCAGGCGAAGCACGTGCCACACGAGGCAGCCTCGAGAGTTGCTGCCTAGCATGTAAATCTGTATGTGCCACTTGCAGCAGTTGCAGCAGCCAACACAGTCGACAGGCAACACAGCAACAACAACAACAACAACAACAACCGCCTGCATAAGGCGATGTGCAGCTGTTGCAGCTGAGCGTCTGTGGCAGCCGTTGGCGGCTTGCCACAGTCTTTGCCACTTCCTTTTCGTGGTCTGCTTGAGAATCGGAATCGGCAATCGAATTAAGAATTTAGCCCGTGCCGTCTACGTGCGCAGCGTCGCGACGATCCTCGACGACAGCGAACTAAATTAATTGTTGTTATTATTTACTTGCCTGCCCCACACACTCCTTCTCTCTCCCTCTCCCTCTGCCACAGTGTTGCACCTGTTTGTGGCACATTAATTGAATATTAATAAATTGTTTGGAATCCTTTGATTTTGCCTCAGCACTTTTCATTTCTATAATCGCCTTCGACTCCTGAGCCAACATAATGATCAACATAATCGTTATCGCAATCGTAATCGTCATCGTAATCGTAATTAAGTTAAACGTCTCTGTATGAACAACTGTTCCAGTTTACTCTGGCGTCTGCTTAACCGGCTGCAGTGTCCCACTGTCCCCTGTGCCCCCCCTTCCAGCTGTCCCACTGTGCTGCCCCCGCCTCCAGCTTGTCGTAGGTCATGCGTGCATCTGCCCAGGTCGCACCTTGGCGAACTGGCGCTACGCTACTTCTCGGTTCACTCTCTCTCGACTTGATTGCATTGATTTTTATGCGGGATGAAGCCAATTGCTGCCTCCACATTGCGCACATCTTCGGCCTGATTGGGCCCGACTCGGACTCGCAATTGGACTTAACGAGTGCGTCGAGCCACATCGACGACGAGTGACAGCTGACGACGACGAGGACGATCGTGTGTCGTAAAGACATCATTAATGCCAAAAACAGCGTGATCTGTTCCCGCGCAAATCGCTTAAGTCAACGCGATTTGTTTATTCTACAGAAATAGCATAAACTAGCTAGAAATAAACAAGCTATTTTTAGCCAATTTAAGTGCAGATTTATTATTATGATTTATAAAGTAAACGTTGTTTTTTCATATATTTGTTTAACCCACTTTTAAATGGAATACTAAGACTTAAATAGTATATAAAGTTAATTTTCCCATATTCTTATTGTACAAGAGAAGATACTACAGTACATGTATAATAAAGCATTACTGAGTTATTAGTATTTGATATCATTATAAGCTTTGTTTATGACCAGATTGAACGGTTTTATAATAGATTCAAACTAAATTAAATTGAAGGCGTTGAATAATAAAATAAATATATAAAGAAATGTTCAGAATATTATATCAATTTTATATTAAAGATAATTTTCTACAAATTATAATCATTAATATTATGATCTTAAATCTAGAACATAAAAAAAATCACAACATTAGATAGAATTCTATTATAATATAATAATAAAATTGAGTTTAAAGTGAAATGAATAAGAATAAATGGATGACAGTGACACTTGGCAACATTACCAAACTCCCACCGACAGACGTCACAAATACCTACAGACGAGCTTTATTCATTGGGTCGCATCTAATCGTATGGCTTAATCAATATACCACAGATGCTGAGTGCATCTAAAGGAGAAGCTTAGCCCGCAACGCCACCCAGTAGTCAAACAACTTAGTTTATCTTATCAGGGTATCGCGGATGGACGCAACTCCTCTGCACTGTGGAAAGGAATTTAATTAATGCACTTGCGATAAGGCTCGATGAACAGAAGAGACACAACAAAGAGCAGAAATGAGGATTGAACAAGGAGAAAAACAGAACAGAAACAGGGTTAAGCAACCTGGTCAAGAGCAAGGTCATGGTAAAGGAACCGGCAACAAAATGTGCAAAAGAATTCATCGACGAAACGATGTCAATGTGCCTCGGGCTTCTAACTGCATTTTGAGAGAGACAGAGAGATATAGAGAGGGAGAGAAAAGAGAGAGAGAGAGAGAGTGAGGGGCGAAGAGGAACCAAGAATGCCCGAATGATGATCGTACCCGGTTGATTTCCTCATCAAGTACTGTATTTAAGGCAAGTTCCTTGACTCGCATGTGCGATAATCAAATGTTTCGGGGCCCCGAAAACACATTAGTGTCAAATGGGTTTTTGGCCAGAAGAAGAAGAAGCACCTCGAGAAGGGACCTGCAAAAGATCGGCTGCCTGCTTATTGTTTAAACAGGCGCGACACAACGCGTGGCCAAGCAGCGAGATTCGGGTATCGAGTGAGCCCCCGTCATTAAAATCATTATATCGCAAATGTGGCAAATTTTCAACAGTTCATTTAACTGATTACAAGTGAGGGGCACCTTCAATGCACTCCGAAACCCTCTTGTCCAATTTTTGCCTGATGAAGAAATGTGTGGACTCCAAGCCCGAACCGAACCCGAACCCGAACCCGCGGCAGAGAAGAGCGTTCTTTAAGCTGCAGCGACGAAATTACAGTCCATGAGAATGTGTAATTTTGGCACCTTCTGCCTTTTTATACCCAGCAATCTGTCGGGCAATGGGGTATGCTGGAGATAAGTGAATACACGAGCGTGTTAGCAAGCAATTTTCTCAGCTTACTTTATGCACTGTATATTGAGATATTTAAGGATATATAAACCACAATATCTTCAGATTGCGAATATATAACATTAAATAAAATCAGAGAAATCGCATCATAAAATAAACAAAAACACCTATATAAATTGAAGCAAATTTGTAGTACTGAGTTACTTAGAGACTACCCCTACTTTGTTTAACTGTTTTGCTCACGATCATGTCGAAAGAAGTCATAAAATTACATTTATGAGACGTAATTTTTATAATCAAAAAGTCTTTTGTTTTAAAGCGTAAGTAGAGGCTCATTTGAGCCGAGTACAAGTCATCTTTATAATTGGGTTCTAATCGCGTTCATTTACGATTCCCCCACTAGCGCGAGCACTCCACCTCCTCCCGTAATCTCCACTCTATCTTGGGGAAACATCATTAGCCTCAACCTTTGGAAAGACATTTGTCAAAAAGGTTCGTTCGTTTGTTCGTTGTGGGTGAAGGTGTCTCTCGTCTCGTTCGATCTGTGTTAAATATTAATCAGTCAATGGGCAAAATGTTAATCCGCATTCAAGTTATTGTTGTGTTGTTGTTATTTCCCTTGATCTATTAGTGGACCGCCCAGTGAGACGACCAATTAATTGCGTAAATGGAAAAATTGCCTTTGGTCTTTGTCTTTGTTTCGGTGCCACAAGTCGCACTTGGAATATGCCCCAAAGTTGATCTTAAGACAAATTTTACACTGGAAGAAATGCAAAAAATTCAGTGCATTGATTTGAGGTTGTTTACAGGAAAAATCTTGTGGAAACCTTATAATTGAAACAAATTCATAAAAAAAAGAATAAAGAGAGAAAATATAGGATTGCGCTGTTCAAAAATATAATTTTACAAAGTAAATGATGTTTAAGGCTGTTGATAGATGTATAAAACAGATTACACTTTCACTTAGCTTGTCATGTAATTGCAAAATGTATAAGTAGATAATTAATCATATGTTTTGTCCTCTTTTCTTGCAGTGCATTAAAGAGTTAATTAATTAATAATATTTCTGCTCAAAAGCGTTAGAAATCCATTTCAAACTATACCAATTTTTATTTATTTTAACAGCAAAATGATTAATTTGTTGCGCTAAAAAGCGAACAAAAATAGACGAGGGATGTAAAGCAATGATAGACTGCTAAATACTCTATATATTTGCTTTGTTAAGGCCTAAATACAGCTACACTAAATGTAGACGTCACTATCATAATAAGATTTGTTTCATTAGACCTATTCAGCTTTTTAATTTGACCTATTTTACAGAGTTGATGACTTTAATTGAATATGACATAATTTTGTTCGAATAAGATATAAATTTAGAGTATATTGAAAACTGTTAGACTAATGCTGCATAATTCAAAATATTTAAATGGCTATGCCACTTTAACACTCGTATTTAAGAGTACTATCTACCTTAGCACTTCTAAATAATTCTCTTCAACAAAATTACAACAGTTTTCCTATTTTCATTATCATATTTTTATCTCTATTCGTATTTTATGTTTCAATCTAGATAACTCTTCTTTTAAAGGGTATCGGAAACAATGAATATTTGGGATTTATTACGACTGCGTTGTGGTTCCATGGTCTCCTCAATGACAGGCCCTTTTGGGGGAACAGCTTGAGCTTATTGGAGTCGTAGAGCACGCGTTCATTAGAGCACAGTCGGGAGACGCTGTTGGAGTCGCACCTGGAGAGTGTGTAGGAGAGGCTGAAAGGTAGCTGGGATGGGAAGGAAATGTGAAAGGGGAAGGGGAAGAGTAGACCACACCGAGAGCGCGTATCTACATTAAACAAGGCCTGATTATAATAATGTTGAGAAATTAATTGCGAAAAGTCAAGCGAAGCGTGCGCAGCTGCAACAAACTAAACATTTACGAGTTGTAAACTAATGTGTGCGAGTGTGTGTGTGTGTGTGCGAGTGTATGTGTGTGCTTCTACCATTTTTGTTGCGTTGAAATATGTTTTTGTCACCCGTATAATTTGCCGAGTGGAGCGTTAAAGCGACAACAACGCTGCCAACAGGCCCAGAGCGGGAGAGTGACAGAGAGAGAGAGAGAGAGAGAGAAGGTGAGTAAGCAGAGAAGAGGAGAGGGGAGTGGGTAGCCACTCACAGTGGCTGTTAACCGTATTGGTAGTACACACATCTTGAGGCCCAATCCCGTATAATCAGCTCAGTTGACTGCGCTGACTCCGCGACTCTGTCGCTGCCCCTTTTAATTATGGGTCACACTCGATGAGCAGCGACAAGTCGCATTTCTTCAGCATTTCCTGTCAATTTTCACTTTAACGCCTATTTGCCAAGTGCTTTCCCGCTCCCCGCCCCTTTCTACATTCCCCATTCCCCGCACTGGTCTAGTGCCATCGGGCTCTTAATTGTTGCCCAACTGCAACTGGACGCATAAATTTGTTTTATTTTCATTTGTTTTGTTTGTTACTTCTGGCCTAAATGGCGATGCGGGCCGATCAGGTGAAAGACCGAGAAACCCGAGAGCCCCGAGAGCCACGAGAGACCCTCTTGAGACTTCTCTTTCTTCTCTCTGGGGCATATTATTATTCTTCATTTGTTTGCGCTTATTTTGTACATTTACAGTTACTTTTCCACTCCTCTCTCTCTTCACTCATATTTTGTGGCAAGTCCTTTTATTGGCAATTCCATAATTATGTCATTTATAGCAGCCCGATGGCGATTCCTGGCCTCCCATTTAATCAAAGTTCCTCGAGAGAAGCGTGTGCGAATTATTGCCACAAGAAATTGCTCTCTGGATGCGCCGTGTTGACTTTTGTGCCGTGATTAAGGTCCCCGATAAGAATCGACTAATGAGAGCCCACTGTGTGTTCCCAGTATATCGGCTCTAATTATATCGCCCATCTGTGGCCAGACCCCAACATAAGCCATCAAAATGTTTGTCGAAGTAAATTTTCGGTGAAATCAAAATAAAGAAAATGAAAAATATATAATTGCAGACTGGCAAAAAGATATAGAAGAGACCTTCTGAAGAGAAATGGCCGTTCGTTTTGAAAAACAAATACAAAGGGGAATTGAAATGGGACTGTATTTTTGAGAGAGAAAACTTAACAATTTTCATAATGATACAAATGTTAATATTATATTCAACTCTAGTGTAGAAATATAAATCACTACTGATTCATAAAAGGTTAAATTGAAATTTCAATTTCATTTGAATTTTCATTTTTTATAGATAATCGAATGTTATTTAGTTATGATCCAGAATCTGTCTAACAAATACAGTATACACGTATAAATATAAAGAAATAAAGTCAAAAATTTCAAGGATGGTTAGACACTTATTTATAAAAAGTTATTCTAAACTGTTATAATAGTTTTGGTATTAAGAGATTTATCCGAATAAAATAATTTTGCATATTTAGTTATATATTAAACAATACTATCTAAGAAGCAGTCTTCAAAATAAATATAAATATTCATACAATTAATTATTAATATAATATAATAAAAATAAATACTAATTTTAACAAATAAATCATTTTAATATAATCTTAAATAAACTATACAGTTATTTACTCATAATATCTAACAAGAAATAATATTGTAAATATATACTATCTGTAATAGTTAAAAATGTATATTAATTATAGTTTAACTGCCATCAACTTTAACATATTCTTAAACCTTTAAACCTCTAACCAACATTTAAGGAAATTTTCCAGAAGGCCAGCTCCCATTTGCCTTGAAACTCAAATCAAATATTGATCGATTATGGCAGACGTATGGACAATATCTCTCTAGCCAGTGTGGGCGGGCGAAAGGACTCCCTCCCTCTCTCTCTCTCTCCCTCCCTTTCTTTCTCTCTCGCTCAGCCTTTGCAGGCATAAAACAATGCACAAAGTGAGCGATAAGCGCGCATAATAAGTACGTAATTAAATGTTCAATGATATTTATCAGGCGAGAGAGACAAAGCACCCGCTCACCCCTCTCACTCTCTCCCCATCCGCCACACTTCAAAACTCTCTCGACACACACACGCACACTTGCGCGCAGATAAAGAGCAATGTCGACTCACTTCAGAGAGCACACGACACACACAGCGTGCCTCTGTGTGTGTGTGTGAGACTCACTGTTATCCGACCAATCAGCTGCGACTGGAAGAGCCGTGGAAGTACCAGATAAACACACACTCACGCACACAAAGCCAGTCGCAGCTGAGAGCGTTCGTAAGCAGCCGTAGCTCGGCAGAGGCAGCGACAGCGACTGAGGCAGCGACTGTGGCTGTGGCTGTGGCAGTGGCAGCTGTGTCTGCTCGCTGCTCCCAAATTGCTCTTGGAGTTGTTGGCTGCGTTGATTATGCGCCGACGTCGGAGGAGTTTTTGCCAAATTTATGCGGGTGTACGATAGCTCCCGCTAACTGTCCCATCGTGTGTGTGTGTGTTGTTGTTGCTGTTGTATCTCTATTGTAGGTGGAGCCAGGCACACACACACACACACACACTCTCATTCGCATTGTTGACAAAAACGCAGGCAGCGTCGTTGGGTTTTTGTCTCATTTTTCCTCATCTGATGTCGTTCTTTTTGTTTTTGGATTTTTGGTTTGTTGTTTTCCGTTTTGTATCTGGCAGATACGTGAATTTCGCCCTGCTGCAAAGACACACAGAGCGCGCACAGGTTGCCGCAGTGAAAGGTCGTCGTCGTCTGCGTCGAGCGTGAGCGTTAACTAGCGACGGATACGCGTCTATCCATCAGATACAGCTGAACAAAAGATACAGCTACAAATCTCGGGCAATTCTAATTTCAAATTCACAATTCGATAAAATGATTTGTGTCGTGTGTGCAGTGCAAACAGTTTGACAAGTTCGTGTCGCAGCTCGGCAATTGGATTAACCAGACACAAACACACTCTCACACACTCACACTCACACACATACACATACTTACCGCACACACGCTCTGGGATTAATCGCCTTCACTCTTGTGGAATATGGTTGTTTTGTAAGTTCTGATCGATCGCAGACTCTCCGACCCAAGTCCCCTGACACTCACTGCCGATAAAAACAGCTGCAAAACATGATTTTGAAAAAAATGAAACAACAGAAAAATCACCAATAAGTTGACGATCGTCGTGCTTATACCTCTTATATAGCGATTTCACTTGCTGAGAAAGTCTACAGACTTTCATTTCATTTTATATTTATTCGGAATTTGTAGCCCATAAAGAAATAATAGAAAAATCCAACCTTAATTACTAACTATGTATGGAACCTAATGGAATAAAACACATCATGAACTGCTGTTGACATCCTAACTTTACTACATATATCATTATCTTTGTACCACTTTCACAAACAATTCTGATTGCGTTAGCCTTTTCACCAAGCTATTGTGCTATAAATTCGGAAAATATAATAGACAATATGATAAGAAGGATCTAAATATGAGAAATCTTGGAAATAACTTAAAAAACAATTTCTCCAAATTTGTCTTAGAGTTTTCCGACCAACTCTATTCTAATTCTCTCTCTGCTCTATTTGACTACTCATACCCCATTATTTTGAGCTCCCTTTCTAGGGTAACAATACCCAACGACAGAACCTTATAAAGTAAAAGAGTTCTAAGAACTTGATAGCACTCTTCGAGTGCACTGAGGCTACAAAATATTATATAGGCCTAAATTTCACAACTTTCGGTGAATACATATAATAATATAATATATAAATAGAGTTCTTATCGTAGTCGTTAGTCGAAAAGTAGGTATTAAAACATAATTAACAGTTTTATAAATTCATTCTTATTATACAATTGCGTTCGGTTATAATAAATATATATATTAGAAAAAAATAAAATGAATAGTATTATACTTTATTGTATATATTATTGTAATATTTCAAAATAAATTCGACTTAAGATTTTTTTTTTCTTTTCCAAATATTCCGTTCATGACACAGAACAGAAACGACGATTCTTAGGAAATCAAATTACTTTATATAACTTAGCTATAGCATTGCTCCATCTGGAATTAATAATACACATTTTTGAGCCTTAGCAGAACCCTGTTTTATTTATAGTATTAAACAAGTACTTGTTGCGGTTAAGAAGTTCCAGAGTGCGGGTAAAATCAAGTTAAAGCAATGCGTTGAGAACATTCTGAAAAAATGTACCCTGATTTAAGATAACACAATGCATTGGAAATTAATAAAATAATGGAATTTTTCAATAATATTTACATGCGATAAAACAGTATACCGCAAATATCAGCAGACGTATATGGTGCGACATTATCCAGGAAAGAATCTCAAAATCGAACGAATTATATGTTTTTCTATCCGATTTCTTGGGAACCATTCAGTCTGTTGTATGATACGTTATCTGAATAAGTCCAAATTATTAATCACTTCCTTTTATTTTTATTTTTAAATTTCAATAATCCTAACTCCATTTCTTTCAAACTCAGATTATTTTGAAAAAAGTATTGATATTGAACAAAATTATTTATATAAGAATCAAAAGTTCCCTCTATTTTGCATTCTTATACTCAAAAGTTCTCTGCAACTTTTCCTTTATTATGTTCTTATACAGCAGTTGAATTTCTTATAAGTCACGCCATATACATACACATCTAATCTTAATAATATTATACTACAGTAAACAAAATATTAAATTTGTATACCCTTACTGTATATTAGTTTTGTTCAGGAGTTTGCAATGCACCTTAGATGACATCTCCGATCTTATAAAGTATAATATATATACATATTTTGAATGAGAATCAACAGAGGAATCAAAATAGCCCTCTCCGTCTGTCCTTGTGTCGGTGTGTCTGTGTGTCTGTGTGTCCGTCTGTTGCAACGTAAACTCTCTCAGTTTTAAAACTATTTTGATGAAACTTGGTACGCTGCACGCTGTATATATTCATACAAAAACCAATATACACAATCCCATTCAATTCTGCACCATTATGTATAGCTAGTATTGGAACGATCAAAGGGTATAAAAACCTGCAAGGGTATAAAACCTTCGTTCTCGTTTTAACTTGACGTACGTATATTATAAAAAGCCATAAATGTCAAGAACACTGGAACAGAGAGCAACGCATATTTATAGTCCGAAGATATAATACCCCCGAGTAATATAATTTATTGTATTTATTTCGATTTCAATCAAGAGATAAAGAAACCAAAAAAAAAATACAGCTACAAAAATTTGTTTGCGAAATTGTGATAAGAAATTCTGATTGATCTTGAGAGTGTGTTGGGAAAGCTAAGCAATATTTAAATTATTGATTGATTTTTGTATGTATAACATTTTCAAGAAATCATTTGATGTAGAATTCCAGCTTACTATATGATAAAAGATTAGGATAAGAAACAATGCCAATCGCAAAAAAAAACCCAGGGCAATAAAAAGAAAAAAAAAACGAAACCAAAAATATTTAAATTATTTCCAGCCCTGCCCATTACAGAGCCGGAGAGAGATTGAGAGAAAGAGAGGAAGGGGGGGGGGGCAGCGCCATGGGATAGACCTGGGTTAATGGGACTCGAAAAAAAGCCGCGGGGGGAATCGTCATGGACCACACACGCAAAGGTCCAACGCGGGGGCCGATCAATCTGGAGCGGGGGTCAGTGAAAGGGTCCATATAGAGACATATTTTGTAGGTGACAAAGTTATTATAAACACAGCGCGGGGCGAAAGAGACACAACGCACACAACAATGCGCTATCGCCAGATCTCAGATAAGCACTACGAAGTGTCAAGCGGTCAATTTACGAACCCAAAACAAAGCGACAACCGACAAACGACTAACGACGACGACGCCGCGTCGTGCAACAGGTTCATTTCGATCTTGTGGACCACCAAGCGATCGTTCAGGTAACGCGCTTCAGTGGCCTGCTGACTTTTCCCAGTACGCACATAAAAAATAGAGAACACACAGTTCGAGTGGAAGAGAACCAGCCACATATGAAGCGCCCTCTACTTGGGCCCTCTACAGGGCGCCCGGCCTAATGAGACGCTGTGCCGGACAAATTTATTGCTAATTGCAGACCGATCGTAGCGATCGCACCGATCGCCTAAACGTTTCACGCATAAATCTCCAGCAAAGCAAAGCTCCCACACAGACAGCAGAAGATCGAATCGTCAGTCTGTCTCTACGATCGCCTCTCGGTCTGTGTCTGTCTCTACGATAGTCTCTTGGTCTCCCCGTCTCTCTCCTGTCGATCAATCTGCGCATTCGCTTCTAGGCTGACTCAGCATCTCAGTCTCGTGCCACGCTTTAAGTGTCAATAATTCTGGCGCTTAAATTACATGAGCCTCAGTCTTACTGGGCTAATACCAATAGGGTTAACGGTACCAGAATCACAGCTGAGTTATGCGTTCCATGACATGACATAAAACCGACAGAAACTTTTCATTTGATTGTCTCACGCAACCCACACAGAGTATAATAAAGCTCACTCGGAATCGTTTAGATGTCTAATTAAGATGGGCGTATTACCTTTTTGGGTGCGTTATATTTGGTCAACTGCAGTGATGGGTAACGAAAAGATCGTTTAAAGAGACTGTAATTGCAGTGAGGAACAGAAAGTATTTAGGGAATTTAAAGTGCAAGGTATAAGATCCTTATTTCCCAGAAAGTCTTCCTGTACATGCAAACTTAAAGGTATTGATATTTATTGATTTAATTTGATTACGTCAACATACTTTATGCGATCATATTTTAATGTGTCCACTCATAGCAACGTAAGCATGGATACAGGGTTCAAATCCCAGGGGAAGGCATGGCAACGTCATAGTGTGAACCAAGAACGTCATAGTAAAGTTAAAAACGTCGTAAAATTTAGCTATTGCCTGATTATAAATATAAATTTAGTAAAGATAGGAAACAAACTAGATGAATTTAATGACTATTAAAGGAGTTTCTTTGCATGCAAGCTCAGCTTATGGTAGATTATAAATAGATTTAGCTTCGATTTAGATTTTTCTAGCTAAAGCTTTTGTTACAACTCAGACCGCATTAAACTATAAATCTTTGCCAAATTTTATATTTTCATATCTGAAATAAATAAATATAAAGAAGAAACAACTTTATATTAACTTTATAACTTTAACTTTATACATGTAACTTTATATATGTATTAAAAAATAACCTTCATTGTTAGATCTTTGAAGGCAGGTGACTGGAATGAGTTTTCTCGCCCTGCACTGGCATTCACAAGTGCACTACTCTATTGCTATGTTAGGTTAGGTTGGGGAACACCTTTTAAAAGAAGTAGTGCCCAATAAATAGGAGCATTTAGATTAAATCTGAGGTTACCCGCATGCCCAGCGAAAGCTTTGACCTACAATTATTGAGTTCTTGAACAGTTTGTTTCATTGTAGTTTGGTTAATTAATCTCGATTCTGCTCTCAGCTTTATTCCATACGATGAATCACAGCGTGAAGTGAATAACTCAGTTAGAATCTTATTTAAAAATATCTTATTGTACGAAAAGTAAATAGTTTTCACTTTGAATAGAAGTGGAAGTACTAAGAATATTTTGGGATTTACCCTAAGATCATTGTTATTTAAGACAACATGATGATGTTCTCTTATGTAAACCTCTTGATCTCTGTTCGATCCCCAGAAATGGCTACACTTTCAAGGCGCACTACCCACAACTGTCGCAGTATCAATCAGAGCAACACATGCCGCATCCCCCTCAGACTCATCCCCTCCAGCAACAGCAGCAGCCGAGTCAGCCAAGCCATTTGCCGTGCACAGCCGGCACAGGCGGAGGCATGACGTCACACAAGTCCAAACGGGACTGGGACATCAACGATGCGATTGTGCCCCATGTGGCGGATATTGAGTTCGATGAGTTCAGCGAGTGGAGCGACGGTCATGTGCGTCTGGTCTACTCGGTGCACAACGAGGAGGCCAAGAAACACATCTCAGGCTGGGCCATGCGCAACACGAACAACCACAACGTGAACATCCTGAAGAAGAGCTGCCTGGGCGTGCTGGTCTGCTCGCAGCAATGCACCCTGCCTAACGGAACCAAGATCAATCTGCGTCCGGCTATCTGCGACAAGGCGCGTCGCAAACAGGAGGGCAAGGCCTGTCCCAACAAGAGTTGCCGCGGCGGACGCTTGGAGATTAAGCCCTGCCGCGGACACTGTGGCTACCCGGTCACCCACTTCTGGCGGCACTCGGGCAATGCCATCTTCTTCCAGGCCAAGGGCGTACACGATCATCTGCGACCCGATCCGAAGAACTCCAGTGTCTCCAAACGCGCTTTCGGTCGCGTCTCGCTGGGATCCAGTAAGGCAACGACGACCTCTGCCCGATCGGGTGGCACCTCCAAGAAGTCTGTCATTGCCGGATTGGTCAAGCAAGTGAAGGTGAGTTAAACAACCCTAGAAAGTAGCTGCAATCATCCTCAACTCTCTTCAAACTCTTCAAGCAGCAGCAGAATCTCATGGGAAAAGTTCTCAAGCGCAGCACTGCCAACAATCCACTGGGACACTCCGCTTTGGAGATATATCAATTGAATGGTGAGTTAAATAATTAAAACCATTTCTTAGAGAGAGGTAGAGAAGAAAGGGTTCTCAAATCTGACCATACTTCCTTCTGATCTTGTAAAAATGGGACTACTTTAAAGTAAAATAAATAATAAATCCAAGGTTTTTCAAATATTATATTATATCCCGTTCAAATTTTACACAAAAATAAAGACGATAACAATAGGCTACCTTCGGCATGCTGTAGGTCTTGCAGTTCTTATGTGCTCCGATCGATCCTATACTAATGATATATAATGGTGCAGAATATTATGTCTAACTTTGATTGGTACTGATGAGTTAAGTTATTTCTCAAATTGAAACTGGTCTTCATACAAAATCCTGCCTTTCGGCCGATTGTTCCTATGGCAGCTTGCAATAACATATAGTATACAGCTGTCAACAGCTCATTCACATTGTGTTATCATAGCTATATATGTGTCTTCCCCGATTTCATGTTGTTAAAATGGAACCAACATATCATATCTTATAGATCAGATAATCAGATCAGATCAAATTAAACCTTCGTGACACATTTAAATCATTTAATAATTGAGTTATTTTTTATTGTATATTCTTTCGTCACCACTATCGCTTTCTCTTTCTCGGTTGCAGCCTGTGGCAAGTGCAGCACTTACAGCCACTGCACGTGCAGCTACCTGGAGGACACGACGCGTGCGCAGCAGCTGAGTCAATCCTCCTCGGGGGGCTACGTGGGCAACTCATGGCCCCTGGGCACACCAAGTGGAGTGGAGGCGGCTGCGGCGGCGACTGCCTGTGAGCCGGGGGCAAATGTCTTCACCGTGAACCATCAGCACATCACGTACAACTATCCCATTTACCATGCCACGCCCACTGCAGCAACAGCCGCGCCCAGCAAGTCGCCCAGCTTGCCCTACACATGCATCTCCTCCGAGCTGACTGGCGCATATCAGCCGCAGTCGCAGTCGCTGTCACTGCCGCAGTCGCTGTCGCTGTCGCAGTCGACGCATCATTCGAGCTACGGCACTGCATCGAGTTGCCAGTTGGGCTACGACTCCGGCTCTCAGCTGGCCACGCCGGAGCCGGAGTTCATCAACTATTCGCAGATCAAGCATTTGGGCGGCGAGTTGGGCTGCAAAAGCGACGCAGCCACGCCCACAATCAAATACAACGCCACCGTGGAGACGCAGCCATTGGCGGGGTATGGGGAGGAGAATTACGAGTATTATTACAATCCAAGGGAGTCCAAGGCGGACTACGAGCTGCAACAGTTCAACGCTGCCGCCGGCGCCGGCGCAGGCGCTGGACATTACTACGAAGCCGCGAATGGCTACGGCGGCGTCAGCTACTTCGACACGGGCACAACGGCGGGCAACGTCGACAGCGGCAGTGGCAGTGGCAGCGGCAGCGCAGCTAATCTCGAGCAGAGCAGCGGCTACGGCAGCTACTACGATCATTATGCCAACTATGAACAACAGATGGCGGTAGCTGGCGCTGGTTTTGCCGCTGCTGGCGCTGGCGTCGGCGTCGGCGTCGGCGCTATGGCTAGCGGTGTGGCAACTGCAACGCCTACACTCACCTACCACCACCACCATCATCATCATCTGCACCATGCGGCAGCGGCGGCACAGGCGCAGTCAGCGCACGCAGCCCATTGATAGTACTTAACGATCGTCTTATTCATAGTTCTCTTCTAGTTGTAAGTTCTCTCGGTTTGAAATCTTAATTTCATGTTTCATATTACTATATGATTATTGTTTTCCTGACGCAGCGAATAAAAATAATGAAAATGTTGATTGATTTGTAAGCGATGCCTTGGCTATTTTAAAAGAACGGCAGCTTTATCAATGAGCGCGTGTCTCATTCATCGATAAGCCTTAATTTACAGCGATTAATTGTGAAACTCATATGAGAAGTGCCCGCAATTCTCATGCTAGCGCAGGCAGAGCGCCGGTGGCTCCCTCTGTGGTCGGCTGCTGACAGAAGTCATGAGATTTTGTAATGTCCATTGTCCCAGATTATGCTTTATGGGTTTGTGTCATGGGATTGCACTGCCATGCAAGCAGTGTACTGCTTGCCCAAGAATGAGAGGGCATGTACTGGCGCCGTCTGTTGGAATTGTTTAGTTCGCAGCGCCATCTGTCATTATGAAATCAATTGTACTAAAAATGTACTAAATTTACATTCTTGCCATCTAGGGATGAATAATGCATACGACTGCACAACATTTCTTTAACCTATTTGACTATATGTGGCGCCAACTGTTGGACAAAACAGCAAGTATCTCGTTAAGTTTGCCCGAAATTTCGAAAAAAACTGTCATGATTCCAAAGGGAACACTGCTTGGCTTTTCGCTGGCAGAGTTCTGTTCCCAAGACACGATCCCTTTTGTGTTCCGGTCCACAGCATTGGGTAAGCAGTGCACTGCTTGTTTATGCTTTAATTTTATCTGGGAGATGTGTCTTGGATTTATCGTCCTATCGATTTTTTTTTTTGCATTCAAATAGAAATATATTGTGCAAAATATACCACAAAATAACGAAAAGCATAAAAATACTTGACTTTACTAGATGTTGCGAAAAGTTACAAATGCGCCCATTGTACTTGGTTTTATATAACAATTTTCACTGCCTTTGCTAGTTACAACACGATAGATCTAGTGGGAAAATATCTAAATTGGCAGCACTGCAAGGAACCCGAAAATAAAACAATTTGTTGCTTATGTTTTTCAAATATTTATTTATGCATAATATTTACCGTTTGTTTTGTTTTCTTTCGGCCTCGACTTTACATATGTAATAATGTTTTCGTTCTTTTTTTCTTTATTTCGAAATTTTCTTTTGTTTTATTTGTTTCTGCACTACTTAAATATGAAACGTTGAAGTCAAATGTTGTTTGCTTTGTTCATTAACGGTTTAATTGAATTAAACTTTTTATTCGCTTTGTGGGTGCATTTCGCTTCCGGTTTGTTATCGTCTTCTCCTTCTTCTTCTCCTTCGTCGTCTACTTCTTTCTGTTCTATTTTTACTCATAATCTACGCAATTTGCTCCACAATTTGTACATTTTATTTGCATTCTGAATGTCACATAAATAAATAAATAATGATCGATAATCGGTAATCGATAGTAATAGTAATAATCATAATGTTTGACAAGACGCGGATTTGTTGTTGTTGTTGTTGTTGTTGTTGTTGTTGTTGTTGTCATAGTTTAACGCTATTTATGTAAATGTTTTGCTTATTCGGTAATAATTAATGCCATTATATGTTGTTGCTGTTCTTGTTGTTGTTGTTGTTGTTGTTGTTGCTTAGCCTTTGCACATTTAAATTTGTAATAAGTTGTAACAATTTCAAGTTGTTTCTTCTTTTTAAGCATTATTATTTCATTGATTCTCTCGCAGGCGGCGCATTATAAAAGTTTGTTAAATATAGTATTTGTTTTTATTTATTTTTAATAAAATGATTGTTTTTGTTTATCTTTTCTTTCTCTTTGGGGTTGTTACCAAAAAAATCATAGAAAAAACTGCAAATTCCCTTCGGATCGGATGTAAAATTTGGCCATTAATATAAAATTGCTGAAAACCGTTTTGATTAACCTTCAAGTTGTTGTTGTTGTTGTTTCTCAACTCTCAACGCTCTCTCTGTCTCTCTTTATAAGGTAGGGTCTGTTTATTTTATATTTGTATAGGTTACTTTTCGTTCTGGTTCTGTTTCAATTTCAGTTTCTGGTTCTGGGGTTTGGTAGAAGTCGCAAATGTCATAAATGAAACACAAAATCAACACAAAATTAATGCACAATAATTTGTATATTGTTTTTTTTTTCAATTTTTTTATTTTTTTTTTAAATTTGTTTACTTTTGCATAGCAATTTGTAATTTGCATTTTGTTTGTTTTTGTTTTTGTTATTGTTTTCTTTTTGTTGCGTATAATTTATATAACTTTTTAAATTTGAATAACAATTGTTTATGTTTTTTCGCTTACTCTCTCACAATTTAAGTTGTTAATCATTAAACGTATGTATACATATACATATATATTTCATCATATATATATATAATTAATTCTTGTTGGGCTTTTCTTTAATTTATCATATTTATCATATTTTTTATACAATTTTACACATTTTCCGCTGGCGAATCTTACGAACTAGTTGAATTTTGGTTTGAAGTTGTATCTCTTATGTTTTTTCATCTTATCTTCTTTTTAATTTCGAAATTCACTTTGGGCAATAAACAAAACGGGGGATTATCGTACTCGTGTTCTTTTAGAAAGTACAAAACACACAGGCGCAAATAACTTATATGAAATATGTTTAACAAAAAGTTTATAGATTTTTGAAATCTCTCTTGGCTTGGGGGGTGGGGGGGTCTACTATCAACTTCCTCATTCCACTTTCCTTTCTCTTTCATTTCATTTTGTATTTCCAAAGAATAAAATTCATAAAAATTCACAAGGTGTTGGCAACAAAATCAAAACGTACGCTACGAATACGAGTATAGAACATATCGATGTATCGATACATGCATGCCTATCGACAGAAATGATATTTACAGAAAACAAACGACGAGTATTTGCCATTCATATGGTACAAAGACAGAGTGGGTAACTACTTACGAGCTACTCTAGCGTTTGTATGTGTATGTGTGTGTCTCAGTATTATTTAAATACTAGATATATGTCTGTAATTTATTTTGTTTGTTGTTTAAAACTATTCAACTAAATGCCTACAAAAAGCAAAGCTTACAAGGGAAACAGAAGAATCTACGTTTAATAAAAATGTTGAATTAGGCGCTACAATAAATATTAATGTATGTGTATGTGTTGTAGGCGTGTGTGTGTCTGTGTGAATACATATAAATATGCTTCAATTATCCATATATGTATGTATATGCTTATATGTATGCATACGTATGCTGTATTTGTATTTTCCTATTTTGTATTGTATGTATAAACTCGATCGCTTTAACTCTGCAACTCTCCAGTGTTGTAAAATGTTTTTAGTAATAACGTTTATTTTTCTTTTATTTCATATTGGATTTTTGTTTAGCAACTTGTTAATTGTTTTGTTGTTTTCTCAGTGGTGGGTTCATTTTGTGTGTTCATTTCATCATCTCTTCTCTTCTCTCCTCCTTGCTCTCACTTTCGCATTGTTCTACACTGCTCTTCTGTGTAGAATTCTCTAAACTAATTTAAAATAGTTACAATATATCATAAGTGAAAAAAGGGCAGAAGAATGTGTTTTAGTAAAGGGGCGGGGCAGGTGATATTGAAGAAGCTTTGGGAAGAAGAAAGAGAAATTGTGTGTATATGTGTATTAAGTTTATGTGTGTGTATATGTGTGTGTGTGTGTGTGTGTGTTTTCAAGCCTCGCTTTGAGTTGGTTTTCTCTTTTAAATGTCTTCGAAGTTTTCATTCTTTTGTGGTGGTTTCATGCCTTAGCCTTATAAAGTATAATCACTAATTAGAATTAGCATTAGAATTAGTCGTTAGAATTAGAGTAAACTGTAAGGTTTAATTATAATAATCATAATGATAATAATATAATCATAAAACACACGCATAAAATGTGATTTCTCAATGTTTTTCTTTTTCTTTTTCTTTTTATTTCTTTTTATTTCTTTTGTTTTTCGTGTTTATATTTTTAAAGCTTTGGTTTCAATGTTGATAATATTTCTGCAGCAAAGGCGACGAAATACAGAAAATATATATAGATAGATTGGTACAGATCATATATATGTATATATATATATATTTATGTATGTATGTTTCTTTATAGCGAATTGGAAGCCTAACAAATTTTGTGTTATACGTGAGATCAAAACAAGCTAAAGGTGTTCATAGAAAGGTCGCTTCTACTTCTTCTTCTTCTTTTCCTTCTTCTTCTTCTTCTCTTTCTTCTTTTCCTTCTTCTTCAAATTGTGCGTCTTCGTGTTGAGCGTAAAAGTTAAAGAGAGTTGGAGCGAGAGAGATGGAGATAGAGTGGCTGTGTGTGGGGAAGGGGGCAGAGCGGGACGTAGCTTAAAACTAATTAGCAAAACGTCTTAGCTAGTTTATTGTGTGCGAGAAAGAGACAACGCTATGATCTATACTGGCTAATGCGATCAATGAAGTGGCCCAGGGGGGAGGGGGGTTGGGTGGGGCAGCTGCTTAGGCAATTTCCTTTTTGATTTGTAATTCGCAGTTCGTTGTTATTATTGGTGTTGTTGGTGTTGTTGGTGTTGTTGCTGGTGTTGTTATTGTTGCCAGTGGCGTCGGCGGCGTTGGCGGCGTCTGCTTCTTGCTCGCCTTTGTCGCCATCAAAACGGGCGGCGCCGCTGCTGCCGTTGGCATCTCTGCTGGCGTCGTTGTAGCTGCAATTGTTGCTGTTGCTGTTGCTGTTGCTGCTGCTGTTGTTGCCGTGTCGCATCGCTGACGTCGTTGCTGCTGTTGCTGGCGCTGCTGCAAAGGCATCTCATCATCGTCGGAGTCCTCCTCCGCCTGCTGTCGCTCCTCATCTGCCTCCGTTTCCTCCTCCTCCTCCTCCTCCTCGTCCTCGTCCTCCTCCTCCTCCTCCTCCGTCTCCTCGTCTTCATCCCTGGCTGCCCTTATAGCGACCTCATCGTTGTTGCTGCTGTTGTTGTTGTTGCTGCTGCTGTTGCTGCTGGTGTGTATCTTGGCCAGGGCTTGGCAGGCTGAGAGCTGTGCCTTCTTCATGGAGGCCTCATCGCTGCTATTGCTGCTGCTGCTGTCGAAGAGTCGCCCCGCCTGGGCAGCGGAGTCTGGCGAACGGGGCGTGCTCGCTGTGGGCGGCGTGGCCAGTGCGCTGCTGTGCGGCGCCTGCCCCGTTCTCTCCATGCGATCCTCATCCATGTCCGCCTCATCAGGCTCCAGCTCCATATGCTCTTCCTCCTGCTCCTGCTCCTGCTCCTGCTCCACCTCCTGCTCCTCCTCTTCGTCATCCTCCTCCTCTGGCTCGCTCTCGTGACTGGCGGCACTTGGACTTGGACTCTTGGCATGCCCATTCGCCATGCCGGCGCACTTCTCATCCTCCTCCGCAGGCTGCAGCTTGATGCGCTTGCAGGCAGGTGCCACTTGCTCCCCCTCCGCCTCTGCCTCTGCCTCTGCCTCCACCTCATCCTCATCCTTGAGCGGCGTGGGACTGCGTCGCAGTCCATTCACCTGCGGCTTCAGTTCCCCATTGTTGTTGTTGTTATTGTTGTTGGCCTGATCTTGGATGAGCGTCTCATTGCTATCTGCCTCGAGAAGATGTTCCTGCTCTCGTTGCTGCTCCTCCTCCTCCTCCTCCTCCTCCACCTGCAGCTCTTCTAGCTGCGTCTGCCTGTGCATCTTCAGCTTCTCGCTGGCCTCCAACTGACGGCGACAGCGCTGCAGCTGTTCGCGGAGCTCGGCAATGTGCGCCTCCTGCTTGTGGCAGAGCTCGCTGAGCTGGAGGTTGTTGTAGCGATACTGCTGGTTCTCCTGCAACAGTCGCTGCAGCAGATGCAGCACACGCTCCCGATCCTTGGGCCGCGTCTCTCGCAACGCCTCCACCGCCTGCTCCCACGGCGGCAACATGGCGCTGCTGTCCGGCTCCCCATTGAGGCTGTCGTCATCCGTGTCCGTGGACAGCTCGAACTCGCTGCCCAGATGAGGCTTCCCATTGCCATTGCCATTGACCAGCGGCAACTGTTGCTGCTGGTGGTGCTGCAGTTTGGCATGTGGCGAGCTGACCACGTTGGAGGAGTGCGTGCTGAGGTTGAGGCCAGCGCTGGAAGACTGCGTGGGGGAGTAGCCAGCCGAGGATGGCGTCTTGTAGTGGATGCTGCCTCCAGCTGTTGCCGTTGCATGTGGCAGCAATGGGTGCAGCAGCAGCGGCTGCAATGTTGCTCCCACTTGGCTTTGGCTCATCAGATTCTTGTTGATCCTGATCCGACTTGGCTCGCTCTGCTGGTGCTGGCTATGGTGGTGGTTGCTGCTGGTGGGCAGCAGCTTGGCATGCTGGTTGACGGTGGCAATCACGTGCGAGTTGCTGCTGCTGGCGGAGGCTGCTCCCGCTGTTGCTGCTGCCGGCACTGGCGATGTGGAGGAGGTAATCTCATTGCTGCCCGCTGAGAACTCCTCGGCGGGACTGCGTGCCACATGACGCGCTGCAGCAGGCGTTGCAGCTGCAACTGTTGCTGCTGTTGTGGGTGGGGCGGGCGGTGGTGGCGCGGGCAGGTGGGCGGGAGCTGGCTTGGGCATTGGCGAGCTGCTGTTGGAGCTGTTGCTGTGATTGCTGCCGCAGCTGCTGCTGCCGCCGCTGCTGTGATTGCTGTTGCTGCCAATGTGCGCTGCCTCTGCTGCTGCTGCTGTCGCTGCTGCTGCTGTTGCTGCTGCTGTCGCTGTTGGTGGGGGCGGCGTTGCAGCACGCTCCTGCTTTATCTGCAGCGGCTCCTGCACTTGCTGCTGCCGCTGTCGCTCCATCTCCCGCTCTCGCTCCCGCTCCCGTTCGCGCTCCTTCTCCCGCTCCTTGCTGAGTATGTTCTTGCGCGGCGCCAGCGCCACATTCGGCTGGAAGGTGCGCTCGAAACGCTCCCGATCCGTGCTGCGCACCACACGCTCCGGATGCTGCAGCTCCGGCGGCTCCTGGCAGGCGTACGAGAGCGTGTTGTAGGCGTGCACGGCGCGCCAAGGCTGAAAGGCGCTGCTGGCCACCGCCAACTGTTGCCCAGCCACATTGACTCGCTCTCGCTCGCGCTCCCTCTCCCTCTCCCGCTCCCTCTCGCGCTCCCGCTCCCGCTCCCGTTCGCGCTGCTGCTGCTGTTGCTGCTGCTGCTGTATGCAGTGGGCGTACATCAGCTGGTAGCGCTGTATGTTCAGCGGATGATACGCATCCAGCCCAGCTGCCTGCTGCGACGCCTTCAGCGACGACGCCCCCTTGCCCCCCTTCCCGGAGAGCTCCAGTGGATGCAGCAGATGCTGCTGCTTCAGGCTAGCCGGCAGCGTCTGGTGCGATGACGGCGGCTGCGGCGCCACCAGACCCAGCAACGTGTCCTCCATCTGCTAGAGAGAAAGAGAATGAAAGAGAGAGAGAGAGAGAGATGCTGCGTGTTAGTGCTTGTCTCGACATGTCTCTGCGTGGTTATTAGAAAATTGATCGGCCATAAAAATAGATGCTGGAAAACCAGTAGCCCCTGCTATTAATTTGAATTGCCCCGCCCCCTGCCTCCCTACACCTGCCTCCCCACCCCTTTCCCACCTCTTTTTGAGTGGCTAATTATAAACAAACAACTACCCGGTAGGATCACAGTCCCACTGCCAGGCAGTGCCTCATTCCCATCCTCCTTCCCCCCTTCCCCATCATCCTCTTGCTTCGATACTACGATCTGGCGATCTTGCGATCGTTCGATCCTCCTCAATCACAACGCCCCGCGGTTATGGCGCCAATTGTCATTGAGAGAGACGGTCGACTAATTGCGGCGACTACACTGCAAGAAATTGGGCTGGCAACAGTTGTGGAGTGCAATGAGGAAAAGAAAGCAATAGAGAAATATGAAGGAGTCATATACAGAGTGAGAGAGAGATAGACAAAGACAGAGATGTGAAGATGGAAAGACAGATAAGTAGACAGAGAAAAAAAGAAAGAAAGCTCGTTGACAGAGAGACAGAGACAGAGAAAGAGAAAGAGCAAGTTAAATACAGAAAGACAAGCAGAAACCGACAGTAAAAAAGAGACATAAAAGAGAGAAGAACATACATATAGAGAGATAAGAAAGAACTAGAGAGGCAGAGAGACAGACAGTGAACCAAATGAATAAAAAGAAAGCAAGCTAGAGATGGAATATGGAATAGAAAAATGTTATGATTTCAATTTATTTGATTTCAATCATATATTGTATATATTGATCAAACAAAATGAACTAAATAATCTACAAATAACAATGCAATTATACATATTATATTGATATACTAACAACCTCCTTCCTCCCTTCTTTAAGCAACATAAGAATTAACATATATCACTTTCCACTGAAGGAAAATCCAATACCTTTTTAAGTCAAATTTCCAAAATATATTAAGAGATTGAGAAATGTTTAGGATGAACATTCACAGAACCATTCCTCAACTTTCTTTAATTGTAATATATATACTTTTCTTTTCTTTTGTTTAGCTTGAATATCTACGTAAATCTCTCATAAGTTACACAATTCTATTTGCCCAAAGCGTTTCTCTCAGTGCACACAACTGGCTGCATATTTTGCATTATCATCAGAGCGACATTGGCGGCGGTTCGCCGTGGACATGGAACATGGAACATGCACTTGGTTGGCGACTGGTTTCTTCTCTCCTCTGCTCCTCTGCTCCGTTCCTCTTCTGCCTTCGGTTCTTCTCCTTTTGGCTTCTTTCTTTCGGCTTGCTTTGGGTTGCGTGTTTGCCTAGCTGTTAAAATGATTGGCACCGCGGCCAATTATGGTCGCGACGACTCGGCCATAAAGTGATTTTGAATGGAGGCGGCGCCACAGTACCCCCGCCTCCCTTACTGTCTTCCCTTCTCAGCCTAAGCCTTAGTTGCAGCAGCAGCAGAAGTCGCTGCTGTGCTTGGACTTTATGCTGCCCCATTGCTGAAGGTGTCGCAGCGGCAGTTGAGCAAATGGTCAGCCAAAGATGCCAATAAGCAGCTAATGGCTCGCAGCAGGGGAGGGGCGGGGGTGCTGGCAGAGAGGGCAACATGGTGCAAGGGGAGCTGTAAAATGTACAAGGCAGCTAATCGCAGGTTAAGCTGATGAGGTGTCATTGGCCACGGCGCAGCAGTGGCAGCCCATTAGAAGGAGCAGCCGAGGAGCGACTGCGAGAGGGGGTAATTGACCATGTCGTGGCATGAGAGATAAACAGAGATTACATTAAAGATGAAGCCATTGGGATCGATGGTGCATAATTCAGCTGAATAAATGGAACATTCCGCAGGATTATCATGATGTTTTATGGCTAAGATATTTGCCTGCTTCCTGTTGCTTTACTGCGCTAGAGATGACACTAAAAGGCGATTACAAAGTGTGGGTAACTGATAACTTAACGATAATATACAGTTGGGACTTAAGATGATATGGATTTTCTTTGTTTTTATTAAGATATTTTGCAGCATGTCAACTTTATGAAGTTTCAGAGAAGTTCTTTATGCACTAGAGATGGTACTAAGACGATAAAAGTGTTGGCAAAGGATAGTTAACCGATTATATAGGAATTAAAAGAGTTTTCTTGAAAATATTTGTTGTTTTTAAAAGGTTATTATGCGGAACAGAGATGTTTCGGGATAACATGTTAATAAAACATTTGAAATTTGATTTTTCATTGAAAATGGGATCATAAAGTGTTGGTTAACGGTCATATATATCTCGAAATTAGAATTAGATAATAAAGAAGACACAACATTGGTTGATAATGATGTTTATAATCCTTTATGGATTGCAGATCAGAATCCAAATTAACATGTTTGAATATTAGCTTAATCTTAATGTATCAATGAATTTTCAGAGGATAAACATGATAACTTAACATATATATTTATATATATAGATATATATTCATATATATACTTGATTCTATTCTAGGCTGATCTAGACTTTGCAACACAATTTCATCTTACTATGTCGTTAATTATCTGCCTTGTCTACCAACCAAACCTTCCTTTTATATAGACAACAGCAACTTTTGGAGTTGCGAGCTAAAAAACAAGCCATAAGCTCGTTGGCCACAAAGTATGCAACATAAATTTACCGATCAGTGGAGCCACACAAAAAAGAAAGCAAAAACCACAACAGAGAGAGAGAGAAAGACATAAACAAACAATGCTGTTAAGCAGCGTCGCGCTTGGCCGTAACTTGGCCAAAACGATGGGTAAACAAGTTGGCCCAAAACCGTAGCTGGCGACGCAGCGGCGACAGAGATTAAGCCAGGAGAGGGAGGGTGGGTGTGGGAGTGGAAGAAGAGCAAGCAGAGCAAGACACACTTAAGCCAAGCTGGCGACGCTGCGGGTAAACAAGGCAAGGCGAGGGGATGATGAAGAGGTGCAGCTGGAGGTGGAGGTGAAGGAGTAGGAGCAGCAGCCAAGACAAAAGCTCCAAGATATAGACGCAGCGATAACACAACTGGAAGCTAGTCAGTGCGGGCAGTACGCAAAAGGGGAGAGGGGAGAGGGGGGCGCACACAAATGAACCATTAAACAGCAAAATCATAAAAATCAAGAGCCATAAAGAAGTCGTCGAAGGAGCGCCGCCGCGCGTCTCCAAAGTCACAGCCAAGACAGTCACCAGGCAGGGGCTGGGGCAGGCGGGCAGTCTTCAATCTTCACATAGTCCATGGTCGCCTGGTCTGGCAATCGCCAACGGCATGGCCATCGTCGCAGCAGGAGCAGCAGCTGAAGACGCAGACGCCGTCGACGCTCTTTAACGGTTCACAGATGGCAGGCAGCGATAGATGCCGTCGCCAGTCTGCCAGAGGTGGGTGGCAGTAGCAGCAGCAGAGAGAGAGGGGGGTAGAGCGAGAGGGTTGGGGGGAGTTGCTACTGGTAGCCTGCTGTGTCTGTGGCGCACGCCTCTCGTCGTTGTCTCGCTGACGTTGCAGTGACAAATTGCCAAAGACGACTGAGAAGTTGTACAGTGGCTTAGGTGTGGGGGAAGGGTGGTGAGGGGATTACAGAGGGATGGGTTGGGAGAGGGGAATTGGACTTGTTACTGAGTGCAGATCCGCACCCGCAGCCGATCGCTGCACAGTGTACAGTCCAAGGTCTTTTACAATAACTCAACGCTCGCAGATGATGACAAACATAACGAATACGCTTTACACTATAATGGGGAAATTCAAAAGGAACCCGCTTAAAGGTGTCATCTGTGAAGAGATATATGAATATATATATATATATATACATATATAAACATATAACATATATACATATGAATATATGATAAACACACTCAAATATAACAGATACACTCGATAGTATTGCTATACTGGAGTTAGCAATGTTCGCCAATGATTACCCTATATATGATATGAAATGATATATGTTATGCAATATATATGTTCTTCTGCAATCTGCCAACTTGTCAGTGTTTTGTGTGTGCATATACCCTGTACTTGAAGCTCAAACTGACAGTCTGCACTCGCTAACAAGCCAAAGACTTTGGTTTCCAAATGGGGGATGGGCAGGCAGAGATAGGAAGGGAAAGAGAAGAGTTAAGAGGTGCAGGGAGAGGCAGAGAGTGGTAGAGAGTGGTAGAGAGGGGTAGAGAGGTCAAGGCAGAGGAGGGGAGTAGAGTAAGACACCTTGAAGCTGTGCTCATGAGCCCAGTTTGACAGTGTTGTCCCCGTTTGCAAGTGTTAAATAAAATAATTGCGCCCAAGTGGCGCTGCTGTTGTTGTTGTTGTGGCTGCTACTGTTGTTGTTGTTGTTGCTGTTGTTGCTGCTGAAAGCCGAAACGACTTGGCAGGCGACATGACTTCGCCGACGCGATAAGATCATGGCAAATATTGACGATCGACGCGACCGCCAGATGGCGCGTTGACAATGAGGCTTGACACATGTGTCTGTGTGCGGCAAGCGGGGATTGGGAACAACAACAACAGCAAACATGGGCTGGCAATTATGCAGCGAGAGGGTGAACAGGTGGGGGGGGGGGAGAGAGGGGCTCGCTGCACGCTTTGCAATTGTCGCATGTTGCATGTGGCATGTTGCATGCGCTGCCCGCCAATTGATGAGGATGTGCCATGCTGCGCCATGCAAAATGGAGCAGCGACCCATATGCAACCTAGCTAGAGGAGAGAGGGGCAGACAGGCGGAGAGAGAGGGATACACAGAGAAAGACAGAGAGAGGGAGAGAGAGAGGAGGGGGGGAGAGGAGGGAAGGCAGCGACAAAGCCAAAGCCAAAGTCAACGTCTGCCTCAGCTTCATCTGCATTTCATGGCGTCCGTTTTCAGTGACTTCGTCGCAGTCTTTGCTTACTGTCTGCATCTCACTCCCACCCCTCTCCTTCTCTACACACCATCCCCTGCCCGACTCGAGTTCAGCCTCGTCGCGTAAACTTGTTTGCCCATCGCAATATTGCATCGATGATATTGCCAGCCCCAAAGAAGTCGCGACATTTACAATTTTAATTCGTGTTGTCGCTGATCTTGTCGATGCAGTCAGCTTGCCTGGGAAAGGGCGGCAGAAAAGAGAGGGGAATCAGTAGTTCAGAAATAAAGAAAAAGATATCTGAAACTGCTTGACATGCAAAGCAGGCAAACTCAACTTATCGATACTATATGGCAAATAACGCTTTAATATCAATAGTTTCGATACTTGGTAAGAATTAACTCTGTTTTGCTAATTTGAATTGATAATGATTTACTATCTACTATATCTAGTAGTGATATCTGACAGATACTCTATTTTATAAGAAGGTAACAAAATTTAGCGATAGTATCGATAGTTCATTCCTTCTCTATATTTAACTCCCTTTAATGGCAACTATCGATAGCAGCAATAAACAAGTGCAATATTCCTAATTTATGAGCATATAAAGTCAGCTAGACTTCTATCGATAGTTTCCCTTTTAGTAACGATTGTATTTGTATGAAACTATTCCATAGCTTAACTTCATGCATATTGTTCAACTATTACCATCATTTTAGATACTCCAAACATGAAGATGGTTTACGTAAGTATCGATAGTACCGATGATTCAAACTTGTCGATCTATACATTCTATCGACAGTTTCGACTTTAGACTCCCTTTAATATCTTAAGATTTCTGCAAGTTCTTCCCCTTGCCAAGTATAATAAGGAAAACCTCTCGCTCTTTTCTCAATTTCCCAGCTAGAGTTTTTCTGCTTCCGACTTGGCCATAACTTGTTAACTCATTAGCCGCTTTATGGCACCTCTGGCTCATGTGAAATGGGAACCGCAGCCTCAGAGTGCTCCCAGTCTTGCGATCATAATGGGAGTGCCGAATCGGAATAGGCATACAAATGGGAATACCTAGATTAATGCCCCGATTTAATTATAGGGCAAAGAGAGACAGAGAAAGAGAGAGATGGAGAGAAAGAGAGGGAGAGAGAGAACGTTATAAAACTATAAAAAACCGAATGCAATTAAATTAAAACTGTAAAATTCAAACCATAAACGGAAGCCGTCGAGCGAGAGGAAGACAGGGAGAATGAGAGAGGGAGAAGAGGAGAGAGATACCACGAGAGGAAGATGAAGAAGGGAAGAGGGGGAAGGAAAGATTATGTGCATCGCCAGTGAACGCACTTAGAAATTATTTAAATCAACTTTAATGAAGTCGAAAACAAATTCCATTGTGCCGCCCACCCCCGCCTCCCCCTCGCACATTCTGCGCCACGCTGACTGCATTTTTGTTTATGTTTTGGAGCCGCTGCATAATTAATAAATGGCGTGGAAAAGGGAGTGGTAGGGGAGGGGGGTACAGTGGGAGGGAAAGAGCACGCTGCGGACAAAATGAAACTGAAACCGCGCGTAAAATAAATAAAAAGCTTATGTTTTGCGCACTAAATCATTGCCGTGGGGTCTCTCTCTCTCTCTTTCTCCCCGTCTTCCACTGTCTCTCTCACTCCCTCTTTCTCGGACACACGCACATGACTGCCCGCAAGCCCCTTCTACGCCTCTGGCCTGCTAGGGCAATTTTACTGTCCAATTAGCGTGCGACGTTTTGAATGATGACCGTCAGTCAGACAATGCGCGCAGTTGCCGTTGCAGTTGCAAGATGCTTGCAAGGGTCGCGGTGCCCCCCCTCCCCACCACTCTCCTCTGCCCCTGCCCCTGCCCCAGCCACTGCCTTTGCTTGCGTTTATGTTAATCTCAGGCAGTGCAACAAATTGCAGCCGCATTGCAATTTTTTATGACAGCCTGCATTGCACAATATTTACGACTTGGCCGCATTTAGCCAACTAACGCGAGTTTCCCCTGCCTCTCTCCCCCTCCCCCTTCCATGTTTAGACTGTTAATCAAGTAAGTCCATTGTCTGTCCCCCTCCCCCCTTGAAAAATCAAAATTTATTGTCATTAATCATGGATTCTGGCGGAGCCTTTCAGGCTCCTTTTGGGCCTCCAAAAGAAACTGCATTGTCATTATCATTGGTCATGGCTTTGATGGGGCACGCTGCCACCGTCCACAGTGCACACAGTGCAACGTCCACTGCCAGTGCCAGTGCCACTGCCACTGCCACCGATTGTGGCTTTTATTGATCGGCAACATGTTGCCGCAACATGGCAATTAAGGCAGCAGCGGCAGCAGCGGCATCGATTGTCCGCTCGTCCATCTCTGGCCTAGGCCAACGGGGGGCTTGAGAATTTATTTGTGGCAGTCGCAACATTGTACCCAGGCCTCAACTATACCCTAGCATTATCGATATTACTGTGTCGCTGCATTTGCGTAAGCAGAACCAAGGTGCGCCGCACTCTGCACAGCATTCTCCGCATTTCTTTCCATTCTATGCCAACCTGTGCTGGCCAGGTATGGTATTTAAGGTCCATTAAAGTTAATCTCAGCTGATTAGGCCTTATTACAGTCCATGTGAATTACTGTGTAGAGGGTGCAACGGTACTTGGCACTACCAGCCAGAGAAGTTTGGTTATTAAAACCAAACTGTGATTATACGAGTAGTTTTAGATATAATTGTGATTATATTATTTAACAAGGAATATAACTAATTGTATAGCTCTAGGGTTCTTAACCTTGAATGTTTACAAACAACAACATATAAACGGAAGCAGAAAAGATTTCTTTGGCAACCCAACGTCTGCTAGAGTAAGTTGAAATGTAACGAGTCAAGGTTGTATTGAATTAGAACAATTGATTTTAGATTTTCCGAGCGAAGTGGGCGTGGCACATCACATTTGATATTAGCTTCAGAAGCGTATGATATACAGAAACCTTCAGAGCAAATTTGATGACTTTAGTTTTTATCATAACAGAGATCTATGCGGATCAAAACTTATATACCATCATCTTTTTCTTGAAATGTTTTTATTCAATTTATAATAAATATAAAAATCCCTTTTTTATTATAAATTAATGTTAAAGTTATTATAAATTAGTATTTATATTATTATAACTTAATATTTATATAATTATAAAATTATATTATCTAAATATAAATATATACCAAGCATATTTCGTAGCACAGTTCCCTCTTGTTCTGTAGTGTATATGAGATCATGTTACTATCTCTCTCTCTCTCTCTCTCTCTCTCTCTCTATCTGTTAGAAGACATCGTGTAGAGTGCGCTACTCCTTTATTATTTAGTTTTGTTTCTCTCGCTCTGTTTTTGCAGCTCCTGTTGCTCATGATGGTCTCGTCTCGTATATGGAAAAGATAAATGTTGACTTTGTCAGTTCGTTGGGGCAGACTTGGAGAGCGGCTTCATTATGGGCCATTTGTTTGCTGCATAATTGGCCCGACAATTGGGCCAGTAAAATTTATGATTTTGACAGGGACACGCAGAGTGAGAGAGACAGAGAGAGAGAGAGAGAGAGAGAGAGAGAAGAGTGCAACGGTAAATTGGCATTGTGGCAAGGGGGGAAGGCTGCAGATAACTTGCGATACGGTTTGTTGTTCTTTTGGCCTAATGAAAATCTTTGCCTGGCATACACAGAGATCGAGTCCGTTGCCTTGTCACGCCCACTGCCCATCAAATGTGGCATGGGGGGGGGGGTGGGCGTGGTCAGGCTATGTGTTGCTGTTGCCTTGTCATTTAAATTAAAAAATTTAACCAAAGCACGAAAAATTTGAGAAACTTTCTGCTACGAACAGTTTGCAGCAACTAGCCACGCCCCACCGCCTCCCCCTGGGCCAAAAAACTGACAGCTTGAAATGGCAGGGGTCATGGAAGAGAGAGGTGGGGAGGGGAGGGGAGGGAAGGGGAAGCTTGACTAACTGTAGTATGATATATGCTATAGATTCTTGAGTTTTGACTTAGTCAAAGTTGTCAGGCAGTTTGAGACGCACTTGACAGACAAAGGGAGAGGGAGAGAGAGGGGGAGAGACAGAAAGGGAGAGGAGGGACAGAGACAGCGCAGGAAGCTTGAGAGCTCTTGCAATGTTTGTCAAACTGTCAGTTTGGTTCGAGTGTGGATTGGAGACTGGCTACGTTAGACGGTAGACAGCAGACTCGTGACCCTGCGGCCTGCGCTCTTGAAGGTGTTTGGCAGTTGGCAACGCATTGTCCGCACACACACACACACACACACACACACACACACACACACACACACACACGCACACACATACGCAGAGCACACGCATTGCAGTTGACCACTTGACCCGTTGCCGCTGCCTGCAACTAGAAAGTACAGTTAGAATGGCAGCAGCAACCACAAACGCTTTGCACAAAAATGCCATAAAGCGAACGGTTCTGCAGCGATTTATGAAAATGTTCGAACCACCGTCCATGCTCCATGTACATGCTCCATGTCCAGAGGTCCAAGTCGCAGTCCTCATGTCCTTCTATAGCTTTGCTGCTGCTGCGATTTATTTATTTAGCCGGGCACACAGAGAGAGAGAGCGAGCTGAATGTCTCCTCAAGTGGCCAAAGATGGTCACAATAGATCGTTGGGGGCCCCGTTCTAAAACTTTACGATCGGTTCGACGAGCACAGATCGCACTGATCTCTTCCGAGACAGCTGCCTGAGCTGAGGCCAATTGGTAGCCAAGCCAAATGATGTGGGTACGTGGATGAGGTTGAGGATGAGGATGAGGACGACTCGACGCTGGCATCTTAATTGTGTGAGGCGAGCAGGCACCTTAATTAGAAAACGGGCAAGAGAGAGAGAGTGAGAGAGGAGAGAGAGGGAAGGAGTGAGAGAGAGAGATAGAGAGAGAGAGAGAGAGAGAGGGATAAGTAGAGAGAGGGGAGTAAGAGAGTGTGCACTGCCTGCTTATCCCAAACGATCTTTAGAGTAGCCACGGCGATGATGCTACGGGTTTTGCATTGGGGCGTGCCAAACTTCACTTGTTGTTCTCGTTGTTGTTGTTGTTCTCGTTGTTGTTGTTGCGCCATTGCACACCAAGTGGAATCTCATTTGATGGCTTGAGCTGCCGCAAAGTCATTGAACCTGCGCACAGCCAGCGTTGTCGCAATATAAAATGTGCTGCAGGCCAAGCCGAGTAAACTGAATAAAATAAAATGAAATGAGAAAACAACAAAAAAAAAAAAGAAACGCTCTCCCTCTCAGTCTCTCTCTTACACTGCCTCACTCATTCTCTCTCTCTCTCTCTCTCTGTTTCTCTTACACTGCTTCACTCATCCCCATCTCCATTTCTCTCCATTTTAAGCAAAATTTTATGCTGCAGCAGCAACACAAGTCCAACTCCATCGCCCATCGCCCTAGTCCCTACGTTCTGCTGCACAAACTCCATGACTTCCCTCCTCCCTACTTTCTTTCATGATTAACAGCAAAAGTTTTGGCCAGAGGGCTTACCCACAATAGATATGACATGTACTTGATGTGCAAAGGAATTATGCAAGCATATAATATTATACATTATTAATCACGAACTAAAGATTGTTTTAAAACAAGAATCTTTGTTTATAAATAAATAAAGTAAATTAATTAAAAAAACTAAATAAATTATACCACATTAATTAAAGCTTAAAAAAAATTAAGTTCAGAAAGTTCTTACTTAAGTAATATTGAAAACTACAGAATATTTACAACTGAAATTTAACTGAGATATTCGACAAGGCAAAAATGTGGCAGGAAATCATTTTTGAATCATTTTAAAAGCTTGAATATTCATAGAGAATTAAACTGATGTTATGAAATACAATATTATATATACGTATATATATTATTTGTAAACCTAAAACCTTTCAAAACTCTTTTAATAATTAAAGATATCAATGAACTATGTTCTATAGGAGAATCAAATAAAGTAAAAACATTTAAACAATAAAAGCTTTTTAAAATCTCGCTTAAATCTTTCAAAGACTTAACCTAACCTAAAATGGCAGACTAAATATGTGTTTATAAAATGAATAAAATGCAAATGCATCTTTTCTTTGATAATATGCACTTCAACCCCCCCTTTACCAGCCACACGCCTTTTCTAGAGCATTTCAACTTCGACCTTTTTTCCACGCTCTATGCAAATAGTTGTTTTTGTTGTTATTGTTGGGGCGTGCAACGAACCGAAAGTCAAGTTTAATTCATTAATAATGGGGCAGCACATGGTGCAGGCAGAGAGAGAGAGGGAGTGGGAGGGGGGAGGAGAGGGGCTGTTTGGAGTTGATTTTGCAGTGTTTTGCTGCGCCCCCCAGTCGCCCCCGAAAGTATGCAATGCATTTAATGTGCCCCGTTGTTTGCCCAGGCTGTCCCCTAAGCAGTGCCGCGCTGCCGGCGCAAACAATAGAAAGCTCCCGTTCCCTCCCTATCTATTCCTCTTTCTCCACCCCTTCACTTCGCTGCTTACCCTTGAAACGACATGCACAATGCACACTTCACAATATCCTTCGGCTCGACTTGCCCACACGCCACACAGCTGCCACAACTGCCACATGCCACAGCATAGTCGAAGCTGAGAAGTATTCTCGGTAAACCGCAACTTTTGCGCGCTCATGATTTCCCATTCTTCTCGCTCAGTTGTCTAATTAAATTTTTCCGGGCGCCTGCAATCTCTGCTGGCATTTAAAGGCCACCCTGTGGCAAGGCACGCCTACAGCGCCCACCACTTGCACCAACGCAGCAAGTAATACATATAACATTCATATTTAAATATTATATATAAAGACTTTTCATTTCAATACCCTGTAAAGAGATTGAAGAGTCTCTAGTTGGGATTCAAATAAAGGAAACCTATCACAAAATTGCTTTACTTTCGTCTTAACTTTACTTTTATTTATTATTATTATTTCATTTAATTTTCGGGAATGAATTTTAGACTGTTTCAACTCTGATATTTGGCAGATTACTAGATAAATCAAAGATAAATACGATATATCCTGCAAATTCACTACAAAGCACACGAGTTATAACAAAATTATGGTAAGATTTCTTCAATCTTACTTCTACTTATATGCTCACTGCATACCCTGCATAGGAATACGCTTCATAGGAATTCACACTCAAATTACAGCAACAGCTACAGGGTATCTCTGTGTGCAACTACTTTTCATATTCCCCTATTTGCTGCGCGTATTTGCATTGCCTGCTGCTGCAATCCTTCACTTGTTTTCTCTTTTCTTTCTCTTTTCACTTGTTTTCTTCTCTCTACCCACTCCCTGATTTTCCGCTGCAGTATCCTTGTGGGATTTCAAATGAAAGTTTGCACTGGAGTGGAATGGCAAGAAGAAGAAGAAGAGAAAGAGAAAGAGAAGAGGAGGAAGAAGGGAAAAAAGAAATCCACAAATATGTCGAGCAGCAAGTGCAAAAAAAGTAATAAAGTCATTTAGATATTACCACTGCTTGGGGTAGATATGGCAGCAGGAGCACGGCAATCCTTGCATCCCCTGCCCCTCACCCCTCCCACAGGATAAGTAGGCGCTCTGGGAGCTGCCACAGTTTGAGAGTCGCTGGGCACCTGGCAGCGTTTTTCAGCTGATGTTAATGAACTCAGAGTCGCATTAAAAAAAAAAGAAGTTAACTTTTCTTTTTTTCTATTTACTTGCCGCAATGCTCGCTGTCCCTCCCTGCCCCAACCCCCTTCTCATCCCCTCTTTACCACACTTGAGTTGATTTTTCATCCGTCGAGAGGTTTATGCAATTTCGCTTCACATTTCTGGCACTTCATTTGCCTGGGCCTGAGTCCCGGCCTGGAGAGGCTCCATGCCGGCCCATCCCGGCCCAGGCCTATCCCAGGGCACATCCTGGCGCGCTCATTAGCACGGCTCAGTAGAGCAGCAGTTAGTCCTGTCCGCAATGCGAGTGAGAGAGAGGGAGAGAGAGGGAGAGAGAGAGAGAGATGCGTACCCGACTCGGTTTCGCTTCGTTTTGTTTTTCAATTGCGATTTTTAATTGGGTTCCTCCACGGCGACTTCGAGTGCGCTCCTCGAGATATATTCAAGCGAAACTGTTTGAATTGCAGCTCACCATTCGCCATTCTCGACCAGTAGTTTCCCATTGAGCGAGGATTAGAAAATAAAACTAAGTATCGCATGATTGCGATAGGGTTTCATTGAAAAAGAGACGAAGAGAGGGTGGGAGAGAGTTCAAGAGTAAACTATTATCAAGTTGGTATCAAATTCATAATGGATGGGATTTTCTGGGCAATGCTTTCTTAGTCAAATTTACAATATCAATTTGTTAAAGCTTGGTAACTTAATATAATAGATAACCATAAACTATATATTTATGTATAGCTATTTCTCAAGTTTTCATTATATATCACAGATAAATTTATACGTATTTAAATACAGTATTCTCTATACCCAAGTAGAAACGCCTACATGATCTTAAGATTCCCAGAAAACTGACTTCCTCAAGTTTGAAAGAGAAATAAAATTATGATATACACAGATTTTAGCAATTAGAATCATTTATTTTACAATGTATACTCCTTTTATGCTACTAAAGAACTATACAGATAAGTACCATGCAAACTGAGCTGCCACGAATCACGAGAAACATAAAATATTATAAAATACTTTTTCACATAAAATATTATAGAAAATCTTAAAGAAATCTCAAGAAAACTATTTCCAACATTTAGAAAATCCCCAATGTACTCTAATAAATATATAATATAATGAATTCAATAAGAGCTGCTCAGTTAATAAAGATAACTGAACCCCCACTTGGAAGAAATAATCAGTTAACATTAAAAAATATATAACTGATTGTTCTAACTACTCCATCGTTATATAATTAAGTTCAAACTTGGACAATCTTTAATGTACTCGACTATATATTGTATATAATTTACATATTATGCAGATTATTTAATTGCACAATATGATAGATCTAGTTCTCTATAACTAGACACTAATTGCCCCTTAGGACTTTTCATTGTTCACTCACAATATGTTTTATTTCGTTAAATGACAGTGTAGAAGCGCATTAAGTTAGTTAATTAAGTTCAGTCTAGTTGAGTTAAGTTCCTTCTTGTGCACTCAGCGAAATTGTTTGACTGTTTGTTGTTTGCTGCTCCATTAACCGCAACATGGAAGTTCCTTAAACCTGCTAAGAGTTTTCAAGAACTAAATAGAAGTGGAAGAAGAGGTTCAGCATCATATCATATCATATGTTAAGGTCTCTTAGAGTTCGAGGGGAGCAGGTAGAACTGAAGAGGGAAGGAGATAGGGAGAGAGAGAGAGAGAGGGAGAAGGAGGACAAGAGACAGAGCATGTCTCTGTGTGCGGCAAGTAGCAACGGGGCGAGACAAAGCAAAGTGTCTGTTTGGGGCGTTTGCTTGGGGCACTGTTTTTTGTTGCTACTTCTAGTGTTGTTGTTGTTGTTGTTGTTGCTGCCGCTGCTGCTCGTGTTGTTGTTGTGATTGTTGCTGTTATTCGCCGCATACACAAATTAGTTTTAATTATAGCGCAAATGCGAATGTCTGAATGGGAGAAATTAATTTCTCAATTGCATTTTGCCACGCATTTTATTGTCGACGGCGTGGTTGGGGGTTGGCAGAGGGCGGAGGGCGATGGTAGGAGAAGAAGGGGCAGGGATCAAGGCAGGGGAAGGTGCAGGGAAACCACATAATCTTTGGGTCTTTAGCAGCAACTGCCGAGCGCGAAGCGGCGGCTTATTTGGTGTCTGTAATTTGAAACGCTTCTCTGACTCGGAAAAACTGCCAAGAAGAGGAGGCGCAGGGCAGAGGGGCAGAGGGAGGGCAGCGTCGTTGGTTTTGTGTTTCTTTCTGCGCGTTTTTTTTCTAGCCAAAAGCGCCGCTAAATGTCTGGCTGAATATTTCAAATGCACACGCAGTTGTTGCAGTTGCAGTCCCTGTTGGCGTTGCCGTCGCTGTCGACGCGTCGCTGCGTTTCCCGCTGCGCCGCCGGCAGACGACGATGTCGACGACGTCGACCATTACAAATGATGGTTATTTTATAATTGTGGAGCTGAAGCTGGAGCAGAGGCTGCAGTTTGGCCAACGCATCCGGCGCAGTCGAAAACGCATTTCGTGGCCATTTTTAATAGTCGCAGTCGCAGTCGCAGTCGCAGCCGGAGCTGGTGCCGGAGCTGAAGCTGGAGCCATTGCCGGACTGATGCAGTAAATCTATCAAAGAGTTAATTGCCACGTTCGCCGCGATTGCAGCCGCAACTGACAACTGGCAGCAGTGGCAGTTGCAGTTGCAGTAGCCAACTGCCTTGCGGCAAGAGATGCGCCACAGTCTGCGGCCGGCAACGTCGACGGCGCTGCTGCTGCTGCTGACGCTGATTGATTGTGGGAGGTGGGAGCAGACTATCCACCCCTACCCCCCCAACTCATTAGTCAGTGGCAGTGCGGGCAGGCAGCAAGGGGGCGAGGGAGGCGTGACGTGGCCTGTGGCAAATGCGGCCAGTTTGAAATATGTAGGCGAAAAGCGATTGCAGCGCTTAGGGGCAGCAAGAAGAGAAAGGAGGAGGGAAGAAGGGGAGGAGGATGGGGAACTGAACTCGTCGGCGTTTGATTGAGCGATCGCCCCGTGACAAATATCGTGACTAAACGGACAGTTTGTAATCCATTTGAAGATAAAGACGATGCAGACAGACGAATGATGAAATACGGCAAATCAATTGCAGAGAGAGATAGTTATATATCGATAGATATCGATAGTATGCCGATAGTTGTGCTAACAACGTGAATACAGTGGAACATATCTCTGGCAATCTGTTCCCAGACTACTACAAGGCATACATATCAAAAGTACCATCGATTGCATACATACAAAGTTTATCGATAGGTATATTCATCGATAATTTCGTACACATTGTAAATCAATAGAAAGTGTTGATAACTTCAAGTAATACATATATATCGAAAGTAAAATCGATAGTATATCCACAAAGTATATCGATAGGTTTAATCATGGATAACTATGTACACATGGTAAATGAATCGCAAATCTTGATTTTGATAACGTGAACTAATCAAAAATTATTCAAAATTGCAACAATTATTCGATAAGTTCGATAACATATCGATGAAGTGTATGAGCAAATGCAAGTGTATCGAGTATATCAAAAAATAGATACTACACACATCAATACCTTATTAGAATATATGAATAACTTGTATCGATAGTGCATACAAGGAGATTTAGTGTTTATGCCATGTTATCGACAGCCGATAACTGTTTAAAAGTCTTCAATTCGCACAAATTGATGATCGATTTGTATAGCAATCTTAAAGTTATCAAAAATATATAAGGCAGTTATCGATAACAAGGCAAGACTAGAAATAGATATGGTTATTATATTTTCCTATACCAATATTGAATGAATTCCCATTCCCCACTTCACTCTCCCTCACTCTCATCCTCCCTCCCTCTTTCTCTTTCTCTTTCTCTTTATTTCATTCAGGACAATTGCCATGCATATTTTCATTCTTCTTTAAATGCGCTTATTCTTCAATCTATTACGCTTCTGGTTACACTCCCCCTCCTCTCTCCATTGCATTGGGAATTGTTTTTATGGCTCACTTGGCTGGCGTCACATGCTGCGTATGAGTTATGCGCGCCACATTTGCCTTGGTCGGCATACCAAGCTCCCAAATGGGGCGTGGCCGCAGTGAAATGCTTCGCGTCGAATGCCAATTCAGTTTAGGAATTTGCGTTTTGGACTTTGTGCTCATAAAATGCAGAGAGAGAGAGAGAGAGAGAGAGGGAGGGGAGGGAGAGAGAGAGAGGGGGGCAAGTGGTCGCATTTTTGTGGCACCTTCGACGCGTGCGTTGCGAATGCGTTTACAATTAATTTCCCATGTTTATTGCCAACGGGTGGCGCCAAGCCGAAATGGTCAATAGAATTTTGTGCATTAAGGCGCCACTGTGCAGCTCCTCCTCCTCCTCCTACCCTTCCTCTCCCACTTTCCCTATTCTTCCTCTACTTGCTTGCAGCACTTGACGACGCCTTGTCGGCTTTTGTTTTGTTCCTCTCTCTTGGCGTAATTGAAACCTTTTTAGTCGCAGAAAGAGTTTGAGTTTTCGGTTCCACCACAAAGGACTCTTAGCGGGCCTCACTCAGTGCTCCCTCCCCCTCTCTTTCCCCTCTCTTTACCCCTCCCTTTACCCACTCACAAGTGGCTTTTTGTTCTTTGCTCTCTGTGCTGCGTGTTGTTTTTGCCTAGCACGTAATTCAAGCCGCAGCTAAGGAGGCAGAGAAGGAGTCTGGAGAGGGGCAGGACAGAGCAGAGCATGGCAGGGGATGAGGGGGTCAGAGCGTGAGGGGGCTGAGGTCATTGACAGCGCGCCAACGCTTTGATGTGCTGCCAGTTTATAATTTAAATACTTCACTTGCAAAAGGAGCGCAAAAAAACAAAGAGAAGCAGCGCAGAGGGGGGGAGAGCAAAGCAGGACAGTGGTAGGTGGGGGGGGAGGCCTGCTTGCCCGCTGTTGTTGCGGGGTAAATCAAACTAAATTATTTCACTTTTGTTGTTGACTTTTGCTGGTAATGTCATGCGGTGTCGGCTTTGCCTTTGAAGTGACCAACGAGAGAGAGTAGAAGATAGGGAAGGAGAGAGGGGGAGAGAGGCAGAGGGACAGTGGGAGGCAAGGGGGCTGCTGCCGATATTTGATATGCGCTTGCCGCTGCAGCAGTGTTCAAGCCAAACCATGTGTGATTAACAACTGTGCCTCGCTGAAAGGGTCAGCAGAGAGCAGCCACGCGAAGAGTTCAATATACTCCTGGACAGAAATGGCCAACAGTAGACACAGCAGAGAGTAGCAGAGCAGGGGCAGGGGTAGGAGAAGGGACACAGGCAGCAGCAGGAGCAGAGCAGAGGTGGGAGGCAGGCAAACACAGAGGGAACAGCAAACAGCAACAGGGAGAAGGCAGAGCAGGGCAGACAGCAGGGCAGGGCTGGGAGCAGGCAGAAGAGAGCAGGGAGCAGGCAGCAGAGAGCAGGGAGCAGGCAGAAGAGAGCAGGGCAGGCAGAGACCTTGCTAGGGCAGGGCAAGCAGGCAGGCAGGCAGGCAATCCAAATGCAAAGCCAAAATCCAAAAGCAAAAAGGCAAAAACCAAATGCGAATGCGATGAAGAAGGCAATGGCAAACGGGAATGGGAATGGGAATGGGAGACCGAAACTAGGTGTGTCTGGGCGCAAAGGCCACGCCATAACTGGAATGTGGCTCAGGCCACAGCAGCAGCAGCAGACGTGCGTTCCGAAAGGGCACGACGAGCTGCCGAACGAGTGCGGTCCACGACGTCCACGTCCACGTCCACGTCGCGACGGTCTCCTTCCTTGTTGGCTGAGTCAGACCTTGAAATGCCGCACAGATGTCTGAAAGGCAATGCTGCTGTCGCTGTCGCTGCCGCTGCTGCCGCCGTCGCTGCCTCAACCCGTTGCCAAGGCAAACCAGATTAAACAGCAAAATCAGGTTTTCAGGCAACGTCCTCGAGAAAAATCAAAGCGCAAAACAGAAAGCAGCAAAAAGAACAAAAGAAGAAAAGAAGAAGCTGAAAATATCAGCAAAAAAGAGCAAAAGAAAAGCAGAGCAAAGATGAAGCAAAAATTCAATAAAAGAGAGAGAGAGAAAGAGATGAAGGGAGATAGAAAGAGTGAGAGAAAATGATAACGACAAAAGAAGTGGAATAAAAGATTGTTGTAAGACTCTCCTTGATGATAATTGTGTGAGGGAGAGATAAATGATAATAGAAATAATTTATAAAGTAGTTGCAGACAAAGATGTTAACTAAATACTATAATATAAATGAAATACCATATTTTATTTATTGTAAATACTTATTTGAATTTAAAGAACATTAGTAAAGCCCTCTAAATCTTTCTGACAACTTGTAAGTAAAAGAAAGAAAAAAGAAAAATGGAGACATAATATATTACGCAGGGTATTTATACACAGTACGTTTAACTGATTCGTTTCGAACTTAGAAAATCGGATTATTCAGATACAATTCTTTTCAAAAAGGGATGACCTTATGTAGTTTAAAGATACACAATAAAGCAAGTGAGATTTCAGTACAGAAGGTATTCCTAGTGCGTTATTGAGGTTGGAATGAATGAATGATAAGCTATAGAAACCTGGACGTATTGAAATATATATATCTAATGAGACAGAAAGTAAAAGACCTTTCTAATGTTAAGTCCATAGAATGATAATAAATAATCATGTATTAAAGAACATCATGAACTTGTATCATAACATATGTAATACATTATTATATCATAATAAATAAACTTTATCTTGAAATTATATCTTATAATTATAGTATCATTCTATAATTATAAACCTATTATATATATTGTATAGTTTTCTTTTTTGTTCTCTGCATATTTTTACAGTTTTACAGAGTATTCAAAACGAATTGAACCACTTCTCATTCTGTTTTTATATTTAGTCTTCTTTCATTTCTTCTCTCTTTGGTTTCTGGCTTAAAGTCTCAGCGCATTCAGCCAGCATCGTCTGCTGCATGCGCTTCTCTTTCTCTCCCTTCCATTCTCTTCCCCGTATGCCACTCCCTTCTCTCTCCCGCTGCTGCTGATCTGTTGGCCAAGTCGAATAAATGCGTTTTAGACTTAGAGACTCTTATGCGAATTACAGCAACAAAATGATTTCAAGCCGCATTATCCTCAAGTTATGACAGCAGGCAACAGTTCACACACGCACACACACACACACACACACACACACACACACTCACACAGTTGTAGTACTTTTTTGCAGTGACTCTCAAACTGTGTTTGCTGTGGGAGGGGGAGGGATACTGCGCTGCTGAAGCTGTTTGATTTCCAGTTCGTTTGCCTGCATCTTTCCCCCTAATTAAGCTAAGTGCAAAATGCTTTAGGGGGTAGCTGCAACAACAACAACAACAACAGCAGCAGCCCCAGCAGCAACAACAACAACAACAGCAGCAGCAGCAGCAGCAACTAAAGCAACAACAACAACAAGTGCAACGGGAGCTGGCAACAAATCTGCACGAGAGTTTTTCAAATGTCCCAACAGTGCGTGAAAATGAAAAATTATGAAAAATCATACACACACACTCGCACACACACACACACACATACACACATCAACTCTCACTCCACTTGAGGTGGCACTCGCTCTGCTCCACTCCAGGCCAGGCCAGAGAGTTCAACGTTCTTTGCACAACATTGTGTTTTGTGCTTTCCGCTTATTTTGCTTTGCCTCACTCGGCTGCACCCCCCTTTCCCCCCGCGCCCCTCTCGTGCCACACTCCCTACTTGCCCCAACTGTGCTTGCTGTGCGTCGGCACACGCGCTGCACCTTTAAGTGCCTTGCCCCGCCCCTTGCACGCCTTCTCCCCCCTCCTGCCTGGGCTGACGGCACAGTTGCAGGGCCAGCGCAGGAAACGGACTGCGACTGCGACTGCGACTTCGACTCCAACTCCAACTTCGAGTCCAACTGCAATACGGCAAATGGCAAAAACTGCAGCCAGCAACAACTGCAACAACAGCAACAACAGCAACAACAACAGAGACGACAACAACATCAGCTGCAGCAGCAACAACAACAGCAGCAACATCGTAAAAGACATTTTTTTTCCTTTTCTCTTTGCCTTTTGCTAATTTATGTGGCAAGGCAACATGTCTCCATCTCACTCACACTCGAGCTAACACATTTGCTTGCTCTCTCTCTTTCCCCTTTCCTTCTCTCTCCCCCTCTCTTTCCCACTCTCTCTGTCTGTCTCTCGATGTGTTTGCTCGTCTGCTTGAGCGTTGTCTGCGTTGGCGTCTCGTCGCTGCCCTTTAACTTTGCCCTGTTTTCCCGTTAGCCGCTCCTCATGCCCTTTCCCTGCCCCTTCCTCTCTTCACCCCACTCCACTGTATGTGCTGCTAAGACAGCGGCACCTGCTGCCTGCGAGCGACAACTTCAAAGAGGCAACGCGCAAATCTATCAACAACAGAACTCGACTCGAAGAAGTGCGAATATTATTCATGAGTTTAGCAAATGAGCGACACTAATTTATGTAGAGGAATCGATTGTAGAGATATAGAGAGAAAAATAGAGAGAGCGTTTGAGCGTGGGTCAGTGATAGAGAGTGGGAGAATAACAAAATGATAAGAGATAAGATAAGAAAGAAGTTATGATAGGCGCTGTAACTAAATGAGAGAGAAGACAAAAGGAGAAGCAAAACCATAAAAGAAAGAGTAAGAAAGAACAAAAAGAGCGAGCAGAAATAAGTGAGAAGGAGTAAGAAATAGGAAACGACAGAAAGGAACGCAACGAACGCAAGGGAAAAGTGTAAAGGAAATCACGAAAAGCACAGTTAGATACTGAGACAGAGGCAGACAAATTATATAGAGATATGTATATTGTGCAGGGAGAGAAAATTCTATATAGATATAGAGGGAAACACCCAGAGAGTATATATCGACATACATATAAAAGAAATCATCATGTACAATTCATTTGTTTTGAATGTATTCATGAAGAACTCTAATAAACCTACCTAATAACTACATATGTATCTATCTATTTCCTCATTTCTTATTTTCAAAACATAAATGTTAAATAATGAATTCATACGAATGTGAATATATTTGCAAAGGAATTCGTGTTTGTGATAAAACTAGGCATACAAATACAATGAATATACTTTTGAAGTAATGCAAAGTGAACTAATCAAAAGCATGTCTAAGTCATGAGGATTATCTACATACATTCACATGTTATGATACACGAAATTGTACTTCCTTATAAATATCTACAAGATGTATTTGTCTAAGAACTTCTGACATTCGAATAAATAACCCTCAACATACTAGGAGCAACAGTCTGAAGGGGGTCTTTTAAGTGGCATAAATATCATTACAACTACCGATAACCATTCACTAAATCTATGTCTCGGAAGTTAGAAAAAACTTGAGACGCCACGCTGTGTGTGGCAACAAGGTTCTCCTTCCCTCTCTCTCTCTCTCTCTCTCTGTTTATGGCTTAAGAAGCTTCATAAACTTTATATGGTCAGTTAACTTCTAGAGACGTATTATAAAGTAGAACAGCAGCAGCGCCCGCTATGATATGAAAATGAGCTGTGGAATCGGGGGGATTTGAGACTGCTAATGCGATTCTAATGAGATGCCCAACTTGTCACTACAAATTACGCGACTCTATTAATAACCGAAATAAATGAAGACACTCTCGCACTCACACAGAGACAGAGGCACAACCAAATGTGGCAGTAAAAAGGCCGCATGATGTTTTATTTTTGGCTAGACAAGTTTGGTATTTTATCTGCCTCTCTCTTTCTGGCTGTGTCTAGCCATGTGGGAGGCTGATTAGCATTAATGTGGAAACAAATCTGAAATGTGAAAACCGAAAACCGAAAACTGAAAATCGAATTCGAATGGGGGCACAACAAATCAAAATCAAAGTGTGCAGAGGTGTTTCCCCAACTGGGAATTGTGAGTTGGGCACATTTTTGACACACATCATCTGAAGATTTTACGATTTTACGACACATAGCACTGTATATCATCGGGGAGGTTGACAACATTTCTCGTAGGCATCGGGCATTGGGTTATTTACGAGCTAAATTCGGGGAATAAACTGGGTCAGTTCGGGCAGATTCCCTAGGCAACCCGCCCCCCTCCATATCTTTGTAGCTCTTCTTCGCTTCAAAGCGGCTGAGCGACCTACTTCCGCGAAACGGGGTATCTTGGAAACCTTTTGCAGCATCCGCCTACAAATTTTCCCTAAAGAGAACCCCTCTCTACCCTTTCTTCTCATCTCTTTATCTTTATCTCCCCCTGTGCGCTGTAATTCAATCGACAATCGGATCGGCTCTATGAATGAATAGCTTCGTCTGTCTCCGTCTCGTTTCCAGGAACAACAAAAGCCAGTCTCTCTCTCTCTCTCTTTCTCTCTGCCCGAAGTTGTGCGTGGCCATTTGGCATTGTCATTATTATTATTATTATTACTACTACTTATGCCTGTTGTTGTTGTTTGGGTTATTATGCTGCGCCAGCAGCGCGCCAAGAAATTCAATTCACAACGCCAAAATGCGAAAACAACAACGAGACGACGACGACGACGACGACGACGATGAAGATGAAGATGCTCCAGACGAAGACGAAAACAAAAGACAAACAATTCCGGGAATGGAATCTGAAAGCTTCACGACATAGACATAGACATGGTCAAAGCACAGGAAGCAGCAGAAGAGAAGGAGAAGGAGGAGACAGATTTGAAATACTTTTCAAAGCCAGACGGCGAATTTTTAGGGTACTCTGCGATGAGCATCGATAACATCCGTTTTTAATGGGAAATGATGGAAAAATATTAATATCTTTCTATTCCAACCACGTAGAGTAGCTGGAATTAATCCAATTTATAGTTGAGCGTAACTTATTGCCGATTTTGGCAATTATAATTGATATTTATCGATTAAATTCGATCGGTCTACGATTGGAATGTTCGTTTTAGAGCGATAAAGTTCGAAATATTTAAATTACAATCGATAATTATCACTTAACTTTAATAAATAATAGATTGGAATGTTATTTTTAGTGCGAAATGCTTTAAAGTTGAAGATAATGTCCACCTTTGCAATAAGAATCGATAATTATTGATTTATTATCGATTAAATAATGTTCAAACAACGAAAGATAACGCAATTCATTGTTTAGGTGAGTCTATTGCCGACCTTGTCAATTAAAATCGATAATTATCGATTCAATTCGATTAATAATCGATGTGAATGCTATTTTTAGTACGAAATGTTTAAAATATGGCCCGCCTATGCAATTACTAGCGATAACTATAGATTATCGATTTAGTAATTAAGAAATGCTTTAAGGTTGAAACTATTGTCGTCTTTTCGATATTAACAGATTTACAATCGATAAAACAATGTTATATTGGAAAATTGTTGAAAAGCGCCGAACAAATCGAAGATCTGCTAGAAATTTGACGGAAAAAGCTAAATTGGCAGCACTGTTTGCGAGTGAAGAAGATTTTGGTAAAGAGCTGTCCAAGGCGGGGCATGGCCAGGCAGCGGTGGCGGTGTCTCCTCATTGTTGACTAAGTCGCTTGCACAGTTAGTTGCAGCTGTAAATGGTGGAAATGAAGGAGTTGAAGGAGGAGGAGGTGGAGATGTAGATGGAGATGTAGCTGAGGAAGAAGAAGAAGAAGAAGCAGTAAGGCTGCTCCAGAACTGCATTTGACCAGTCACGTGGCTAGTCACCGTCTGCCCGATCTACCCGACGCTCTCGCAATCTACATCTTCCTCCCCCTTCTCCTGCCCCTCTACCCGCTGCGACACATTCCATGGCATGTGCAGCGATTTGCCGCCTACTGTCAGTCGCCTGGCTGAGCTTTTCAAGCAAAGCTCATTTGCAAATTAAACGTGTGCGCCGCCGCAAATGATGGCGAGATGAGGTGAGGAGCAGACGCAGCGCGAATTCCACATCGATGTCGGCGACGCCGTTGGTAACGATGACAAGCGGCGGCGACAAAGTCACACAAAGCTGACAGCGCGGTTCGTGCGACTGGGCGGGAGAGAGAGAGAGGGAGAGAGACTCCGACTCTGACTCTGACTCTGACTCGGACAGGCAACTTATGATGTTTATAATGATGAAGATCTTTATGGCGATCAGCACAATGAGGATGATGATGTTGATGATGATCAGCACGATGACGTTGTGCGTTGTGCTTGCTACGCTGCCTGTCGTCGCTCTGTTCATTCATCACGTCCGACAGCAAACTCTGCACTTGCACGCGGACCTAGACCTGGCGATGGCAATGTGACTATGTGACGATGTGACGATATAACTGTGTGTGGTCTTCGATTTGCTTTGCTCTGCTTTTGCTCTGCTTGGCGGACGCATAAAAACGCAAACGTCGTCACATGCGGACAACAACAGCAGCAACATCAACGGCAGCAGAGGCAGAGGCAGCAACAAAAAAGTGTGAATTAGAAAAGGCACTCAAGCTTAAATGGCGAGGATGATAAAAACGCGCAGACCACACACAACGATCAACAGCAACAACAACAGCAGAGGCAACAGCAGCAGCAGCAACAACAACAGCAATCAATCGCACTGACCGTTTGTCATTGTCAGCAGCAGTGCAACATTGTTGCGGCAACATGCGTTGCACTGGCAACACAGTGATAGAACTGGAGAACTTGAAGCAAAGTTCGGTGTGCACCTTAATAAATCAAAGTTTATAGCATTTATTAAGCTGATATTCCAAACTTCAACCAATCAAATATTCCTTTATGCCTGCAGTAAGTGTAGCAACATTGTTGCCTAAGCTGCCTGGCAAAACAATAGAGAGAGAGGTGAAGGAAGAAGACAAGGCCAAGAGAGGGAGGAAGATAAGACAAGGCAGAGCTGCATGCGCCGTGTATCCAGTGTTGCCAGATGAAAAGGTAAAGTTTAAAAGAGTTAAGAATTAATTTGTATATTATTTTCAATAAGTTTATCTCTTAATATTATTAATTTATTATTTTATGTGTTTATTATATATATTTATTATATATAAAATAATACAAAATTATATAGAAAATTTTGTACTGTTTTATATACATATTATTATTTATTTACAATATTATTCAATATACATGTATAAATTAATTTTTATTTTTTAATTATTACTTATTATTTCTTCTTTCAGTTCAATAAACTTGCAAATTGATTGCACCAAATACAACTAATCGATAAAAATTATTATTTTGAATTATTTTTAATAAGTTAAAGCATTTAACTATTATTATTTTTATTTATTTTACTATATTATTTACCATTTATTATTTTTTTATAATTTTCTATTTCATTCCAATAAACACACAAATCAGTTGCATTTAAAAAAAAAAAATATATTTATATATAATAATTTTTTTGTAATTAATCGATTTATCGTTGCTTTATATATTTCACTATGTTTATAATTATTTTTACTTATTATTTTTTATTACTTTTTATTATTATTTATTACTTTTTATTAGTATTTATTACTTTTTATTGTTAATTATTAGTTTTTATATTTATTCTTGTTTCTAGTTTCTTATTTCATATTTCGATTCAATAAACTTACAAATCATTTGCATGAAATACAATTAATCGATTAATCGTTGCTGTAAGCGCCTACGCTGCAATAGCATGCAGCATTGTTGCTATCAATTTTCAACGATTCCACGCAACATTGTTGCTCAACAATGTTGTGAAGCTGCTTGGAATTGTTGTTGTTGTTTCTGGTTTCAATTTGGGTTTGTATCTCTGCTACAGTTCATCAATAAAAATAGCTTTTAATGCGCCGACGCCGACGCCAGTAGTCGGGCCAGACAAACTGTCTGTGCAGCATTCAAACACACACGCAAACACACAGAGACACACAGGCACACACACACACGCAAACACACAAACACACACATGCAACTTGAGACAGTCGTCTGCATTTTTGTGTGGGCTGCCGACAACGTCGACGAGGTCAAGATGAAGTCATGCTTGAAACATGTTGCTCAAATATGCCGGCAACAATTAGCTGCCCCTCCCCACTGTCACTCCCACTACCCCTTCCCCCTCTGACCCCTGCCCCATCCATATCATGCGTGGCGGCGGCAGCAGAGACGTTTGTCAACACCCACAAATTGCAATTCGAGACGGCAAAATGCTGCTCCAATTACCCCCAAAAGCTTCGAATGTGCTGTGCCTGCGATGGGGCGTGGCATGTCAGTCGGCGCCGCCTTTGATGCTGATTGAAGTTGTCGGCTCGTTTGCCACGCGGTGGGGCAACAATGCGGGGCGACAAGTAATATAAACAAATTGCAAAAAGGCCAACAAAAAGAAGAGAGAGGAGAAAAATAAGGAAGGCGAGCTAAGCGAGTGTGGCATAGGGGGTGGGGCAGCGTAAACAAAGCGAGCGCACACACACATTCACACAAAGACACACACTGACACAGAGACAGCATACGAAATGGGCATGTCAGGCTGTCCAGCCTGTTCGTCAAACTCAACTTCGTTTGAGGCCCAAACTGGCCAACGCTGGCGCAACGCCCCCGTCAAATGTGTTTCAGCAACGCGCTGCCCTGCCTTTCCCCTGCTGCCTGTCACCTCCCTCCCTCTCTACCTACTGCCTGTCACCCCAACCCCCTCACAACTTCCTCCTTTGCCAGCCCCACTCGACTTTGCTCAGCCTTTTCACGAGTATTTTGGCATGCACAAAGTGCAAAGCACAAACAAAAGCCAAATCTGCCTTTGAGTGTGTGCAAGTGTGTGTTTGTCTGAAGTGTGTGTTGTGTGTGTACGGGAGAGTGTGTCGAGTGGTCAGCGAGTGCTCCAGTACGCTGGGCGGGTAATTAAATATAGAATGCTCTTTCCCTTGTTGCGGTCTTAAATTAAAGATCAACTTAGTGAATACTTACTGTACTGTATTAAGTACAGTAAAACTGAGTTGAGAAGAGAATGAGAAGAAGAAGGAGGGAGTGTGAATAAATTAGGTAAGAAAATGTAAAGACTTGAGTCAGTTTTAGAAAAACTTTCAATATTCCAACACATTCTAGATTCTATTCTATTTTCTATTCTAAACTTTCAAATTGTTAATATTCTAAGATTTACTAACAATTCCAGAGAAGTTTAAAGAGACTTTTGAAATTATTCAAAATATGTTTTATTTTTTGGCATATTTTCTTAATTTTAAATAAATTAAATGATCTCATTTTAGCTAGTTTTCATAATATTAAAAATTGTTTTTAATAGAATACAAATATTTAAAAATAAATAGTATGAATTCTATTTGCGCAGAATAGAATAAAATTAATTTTGTTTTTAATTTTGTTATACATGATGAAATTGTTGTTCAAATTGTTTTAAATATCTACACAAATTATAGAAAATATGTATTATGAATTAGTTTTAATATTTTTGATATATTTTCATTCATTTTGAAAAGTAAAGCCATTCAAATATTGCTTGCTAATGTTTCATATTTTGGAACCACAGAGAGTGTATCAGTTTGCCAGGTGAGACAGTAATTTTGTTGCCAGCAACAATGTTGACAACTGTCACCATCAGCAGCAGAGGAGCGGCTGCATGACGACAGCAACAGCAGCAGCAACATCAACAGCCGCTGGCAACACAATGTTCAATAGAATTTGCGAGTTATTGGTTAATTGACACCAAAAATCAGAAGAAAACGTTAAGGAATGTTCACCAAAATGTGAAGCAAGCAACAACAGCAACAACTTCACCAATAGCAGCAACAACAGCAAATGAAAGAGGAAGTTGCTAGCGCTGAAATTAGTCAGTGACTAAGTTAGTTAAAGTAGAAGTTAAAGTTGGAACTGAACAAAGACATTAACATGAGCAGCAACTGTTGCTGACTGCTGTTGCGCACTTGCTGTCAGTTGTTGTTGCTGTTTTTAGTGTTGATAGTGTTGTTGCTGTTGCTGCTGTTGTTGTTGTTTTTGCCTTATTTGGCAGTCGCATTTGAGCAATTAAAATTACAAACATTTCAAGCTCGGTTTCTTTTGTCGGTCTCTTAAGAACCTGGCTAACACAGGAGGTAGAGAGAAGAGGGAGGGAGAGGAAGAGAGGGGGAGGGGAGTGAGGGAGTGGGGTAAAGCGACAAAGAGACAGCGCACGATTTTCCACTTAATTAATTTATAGTTTGCTTGAAATATAATTGCCAGCGGCACGATGTTGATGGAAATGCTACAAGTTGTCGCTGCTGTAGTTGTTGTTGTTGTTGTTGTTGCTGCTGCAAATGTTTGTTGTTGTTGCAATTGTGTGGGCAGTGGCCACTTTGCATGCAATGTCAACGACAGCAGCAGCAGCAGCAACATCGACGCGTGGGTCACACCCACGTGAGACAACGCGATAATTTGCTGTTGTTTTACATGCAGTACCAGCAACCCCACACCTCACACCCCTTACCACAAACACTTCCCTTCCCCTTCTCCATTCCCTTGCCCATCCCACTGTTTCCCACCACCCACCACCCGCATCCCCTTCCCTTCCCTTTTTCCATCCCCATCACTTACTGCCAAATAGTCAAATTGTCTGCGCAACCTGTGCAACCTTGTGGCATCAACATGTTTCTGTTGCTTACCTGCAATGAAAAGAATAGAAAAAAATCAAGTTAATTATAGTTTACAGTTTATATATGTAGTTTAATTATTTGTGCATTAGTCAACACTGCAATTGCAATCCGAAAACCGAAAAGAATCAAGAATGAAACGAGTTAATCACCCTCCCCAAAGAGTCGCAACAACAACAATAACAACAATCGCAGCAATCATTGCAAATGCAAATTGCTGCGAAAAAGACAAAACTAAAATGCATAATTTACCAATCAACAACAGCGACAACTGCAACAGCAACAGCAACATCAACAAGAACAACAACTGCAACTGCAACTGCGATTAGAAACAACGACAGCCAATTATGTTTTTATAGTGCTTGAAAGGTATACATAATATACTATAAAGTTGAGTTCATTATAGCAAACCATGAGATACCCTATAAGTGGGCTTGAAGAAGTACAGCATTATAAGATGAAGGTTTGCAGAGTTACCTGACATTATAAAGATTGTTAATAATATTGTGAAAACACAACAAGAAGATTTCCATTTTAAATAATGGTTTTCAATTATATACATTGTTATAAATGCATATATTTATATATATAGATGATAATAAAACAGAACAAGAATTGATCTACTAAACATTGGTAACAAGAAGATTGCCCTTTCAAATGGAATGCCACATTAAATTATAGCTTAAAAATATATAGTAAAACTATACATATTTATACCCAGATGTATAAAAATTGTGTATATATGTTAAATATATAGCAAATAACAATAAAGATATAATTTATCTATGTCTAAGCACGATTATTATTTGTTGAGCTAAGGTTATGAATATGTTTTGAATTTGTTCATCAATTGTTTTTATCTTTTTTAAACATTAGCTATAAAGATTTCCAAATATTATTGATATCATTTATAGACCTTTGCTGCTTAGACAATTTAAAATTGATTACCTATTATTGTCTACAAGAGATATATTTTAATAATTCCAAACAACAAATATTATGATATGTTTTTACATATTCTTTTATAAAATATACCGCCAACTAACAAGTTAAATTTCACACTTTTCTGGCATCCTAAACATTTCAGAGGTAAGCATAGCATTTTAGGAACTTATTTTCCATCCCCTTATTTCCAATCCCTCAACCCTCACTCACCCCTCGCTCTCTGCAAGACACACGCCTCGAAAACAATCAGAACCAATTAACCGAAAATTGAACAATCGAGCAATGAGGCAAATGTCGAGTTGCTTTCTGTGCCGCGAACTCTGCGAAACGTACGAAACGAAGCTAATTGCAAAAGAAACTACAGCAACAACTTCTCCCACAACAGCAACAGCCACAACAACAACAGCAATATCAGCCACAACAACAACAACAACAATTTGCAGACTGTTTGACGACGTCGAAGCTGGCCAAGCTCATGAGGCAGTTACTCATTGGCTATGCAGAGCGAACTGACCTCGACATAGCCTAGTTAAGTGGGAGGAGGAGGGGAAGTAGAGTGGTCATAGGAGGAGGTGGGTGTAGAAGGGGGAGTGGAGTAGAAGAGAGAGAGAGAGAGAGAGATAGAGGCAGAGAGGGACACATATGCGAGTCCAATGCCAGACCAGAGTCAAAGTGGAGACTTTTCTCTAGTTGTAGTTGTTGTTGTTGTTGCTGCTGTTGTTGTTCTTGTAGTCTATGTTGCAGTTGTATATATTTGTTGTTTTTTTTTTGTTTTGAGGCCTGTGGCGCGCCCCCGTTGCGCTTGGACGCTCTGGCCGACTTGACTTTGAGTCTGAGTTTAGGTTTCCTGCCAAACATCGCCGCCGTCGACGTCGCCTTGGCGTGGGCGTCTGTCTTAGTTATTTCTTCTTTTTATTTTTGTTAGGTTCGGGGCTTGGCCCGCATTGCTGTCGTGCGCTCTAACTGTTGTTGCTCTGGCACGAGCAATTGCAAGAACAACAATAGCAACACGGCGCAGACAATTATAATTTGACGTTTTGATTTGGCGGCATGTGGCACATGTGGCCAGTCACAGCTTCGTCTGGTTTGGCTTGAGGTTTTGGCTTTGGTTTTCAGCTTGTGGCGCATTGTCTGCCTGTCGTGTTGCTGTTGCTGTGGTTGCAACTCATGTCATTGACAGCGCGGACAAACTATTTAGGAAATATTTAAGGGGGAATTAAAGTAAAAAAATGAAGGGGAAAATATTTAAATAAATATAGTACAGCGACGTTATTAGAGAATAACAGTTTACAATCTATTTGTAAAGGATAATCCTTCATTGGTAAACTATAAATAAAATATATAAATGACATTCTAAATTCTCTTGCGATAAGCTGTTCACATTACTTATGGCTGCTCGTCTAGCTCTGTGAACTGTCAAATATTAATAATAGGCAACTTCTTCCATTGCTGACGTTGCAGTTGCCACAGTTGCTGCCACATTATTGGCCCTATTCCAAATTGGCAAGCAGCAGAGCAGGCCGAATTGCCGTTGTCGCGTTGACAGTTGCAAATGTTGCAAGAGATTCTGCATCATGCAACACAAAGCGCACACACAAACAACATAAGCACACTTCCATTCTGCTCAACGCCAACTCCACACCCACTTCATATTCCTGCCCCTCTCGCTCTCTCTCTACTTGTTTCTGTTTTTGTCTAAACTTCCGCATTTTGGGAGCGAGAAAAAGAGACGAAGGAAGGGAGGAAGAGAGGAGGAGAGAAAAGTCAAAGCGCTATGCTGCCTGCTTGGCTGGCCACAGATTTTTGCAAATGATATAACCTGAGCCAATATTTACATATGCATATATTGTATGTATGTACATTGTAAACATACATATGTTTATTCTTATGCAGGGCGTGCACTGAGAGAAATCAAATGGGGTGCTGTAGTTGGAAAATTGGAAAAAGGAATGAGAACACAAAGAACAAGAAGTACAAGAATAAAGAGTTGGTATATAAAAAATGAATACAGTAAATGTGAACCTAACATTGATTCATAATCTTATGCAAGGATCAAAGATGTATTTATTTGCGATTAAATACTTGGTATTTAAATCATACTGAATTGCAAGACAATATGTATAGGATGTTGTTCACTTTATTTTGTGCAATAGTTGCCGAGAAGTTCTTATATTGTAATGGTAATTTATTAGGTTTATTTATTAGGTTATTAGGTTATACCAAATACCAAATTATTCTACTATACTATACTTTTCATTTAAATACATCTAGATTATACACAAGACATGCTGTTATACAAATCTTATATGATAGATAAATGACATGGTAATTAAAGAATTACAGGCTAGCTAGCTGAGAATGTTTTAGATACGATAAAGAAAAGAAAATTTTTGAAATGTTGATAGTAAAAGATATACCATATAGACTTTGTGTTATAAATTTATTGCTCATACTTTATAATACGATTATGTATGTATAAGGAAACTTTAATTTAGAATTCAAAATGAGCCGTGTATGGTAGTAAGCTGAGAACATCAATGAAGGCCGATAATTGATGATGTTAATGGTTTATATGGTGTATACTTAGAGAGAGTCCTTTCTTCATTTCCTTTCTATTTAATTTGCTTTAAAGCTATAGTATTTTATGCAAATTAAAGTACAACTAATGTGATCAAACAGCTAAAAGTTACTATACATTTTCATTCAGTGCATAGAAAGCTAAAACAACAGCAAAGTGCAGCAATGTCTTTGCTACAATTCCACAGGCAGAACTCGAAAAGAAAGAGAGAGAGAGAGAGAGAGAGAGAGAGAGAGAGAGCGAGAGAGGGAAAGAGGGAGGGGGAGGCAGACTAGAGAGTGGGAAAGTAGAGTAAGGGGTGGGGAGGTGGTGCACTCTATAAGCAACTTGTGTTGCTGCTGCTGCAGTAGAAGAAGCAAAACCCATTCCAAGAAATGAAAAATTACACTGGGGAGTTAATTTTTGTTCGAAATTAGCTGGCAGCTATGGCAGAGCTCGAGGAGGAGATGCAGATGCAGATGTGGATGTGGAAGTGGCATGTTGAATGTTGCAAGTTGAATGTTGGTTTCTTGAATTGTTGCCATTGCGTAGGGGAGTCATGAATGAGGGGGGGTGACAATCAAGATGACGCGTACAAATTGTGCGATTTAAATGAGGAACAGCAGCGAGCGAAAGCAAATGCTGCAGGGAGTTAAAGAGAGGAAGGGAGGGAGGGAGGGATGGAGGGAGGGTGGTAGCAGGAGATAGCATGTGTCATAGAACAGTCAACGCTGGTGGCAGCTGCCGCAATTAGACAACGGCAACAGCAGCAGCAACAACATCGACAACAACAACTTCTAACTGCAACTGGCAACTGCAGCAAGTGCAGCAGCTCTCTATTTAGCAATTTATGCCCTGCCACGCCCCTTCCCCTAATGATGACAAGACTGCCCTCGCTTTCTCCCTCCCTCTCTCTCACTCTCTATCTCTTTTTCTGCTTGGCAAGGCGGGCAAGATCAAAGACTCTCGTTCATGCAAATGTTCGTCCAGTCGCCCACAAAGCTGATTAATAACTATGACAATGCAATGATACCCTGTAAATAGGTGAGAGTGGGGTTTATAAGGCGGAAGTTGATAACTTTATAGAGCTGAAATAATTTATTCTTTGTGTTGCTGCTTATCTCCGTTGAACTTTAAGAAAAAAATATAAACTCGAGCTTAGACAGTTTTGCCTTATCTGTCCATCAATTTGTCTGTATGAACGCGTTAAGCTTCGCAACTATACAAGCTAGAGTCACCAAAGTTGGCAGTTACATTGCTATATACTATATGCAGCTAAAATTTATTTCCATTTGTAGATGCCACGCCCACTTCATGAAAAATTCTTAAATTATTAAACTAACTATTGAATTATGTACTCTGTACTTTTTGTTACTTTTTCTTCAGACAAGTTTATGATACATCAAATACTTCTCTATTATTCCATTTCCATCTAGTTCTTCCATCTAGTTGATCATGCCAAAGTTCAATCCACATACACACACACACACACACACAATTCGCCCATATTTGTCAATAGTTCCCCCAAGTTCTCAGGAATGTTCTCAGGCAGCCACAATGGCGACACAGTGTACAAACTACAAGACAGTTCCAACTGCTGCCCACGATCGCAGTGTGTGCAGACCATGTTCTGAGCACGTTGTGACCGGCGATTGTCACACGACGACGACGACGACGACGACAATGTGCCACCAGCGCCGCCACCGTTACAACTGCTTGCTTGTTGTTGTTGTTATTGTGTTGACCGCTTTTGATCGTGACCACCATTGTGGTTGCCGCCTCGTAAACACGCCAAGTTTTCAGCTCGCTTTTTGGCCAAGTTTATGCGATGTTGCATTTATAAAGTTTTCAGCGCTTATTTACGATCATTGGCAGCACGTATAACGTCAGTCTGTCTTTCTCTCTCTCTCTCTCTGTGTTTGTCTGCCTGTCGCCGCCCTCGTGAACGCCTCCGCCCCCGCCTTTTTATCGATTGTCGATCTCTAAGCGATCTAATGACAAAGCGGGTCACTCTCGCTAGACCTAAACGTCGACCCACTCGAAGAGAAGCCAAGCGCTGACCCACCTGACTGTGCTCTAGCGCCTTTCCCTTGCCCCCTCTTCCTGCCTTTGCTCCGTATAGCTGTTTCACCTGCTTAAATAAGATGTTGGGCTTGAGGATAGCTTAGATTTGGCATAGAAAAATCAAGTGCAGGAATGTTTTGAAAGGTTATTCAAATAAGAGAAATGATAAGTACAGATCTTTGGATATAATGGATACTATACTAGACTATACTTATGATGATATTATTTACAACAATATTATTGCAATACTTTATATGGTAATGAAAAAGTGTGTACAAATAATAATACTACTACTAATAATAATATAAGATCTAGAATAAACTTGATATGCGGGCAAAACTTTTTTCATATCTTATTCGTGGTCGTAACTCTTTTGACAGGACTCTCATCATAATTATTTATTATTATAGTTTCATCACTAGACAAAACAGAATAGAATATTTAGATAAAAACTTTCGAAGCTTGTTGAATTGTTAACGATCCCTGAATATATTTCTAAAAGTGATTGTATTATACTTAATAAAGAAACTGTGCACCTTCTTGTAGAGATGATGCTATACTTAAAGATTTTCATATAGCTCAAGACTTTCAGCTATGACATGGTCAAATAACAATAAGATACTTTGAAAGTCAATACACGAATAGCCTCTATTATTTACAACCCAAAAAGTAAAGACGGTATCTACTTGTCTTTCATATTTCAGAATCACTCGAGCACAAATTTTAATTACAGCTAATAGACATAATATTGATACTATTAGCGAGAGATTAAACGGATTAAGTTGGCATCAACTAAGCCTAATTCCGAGTGCGAGTAAACATGGAGAACAGAAGTAAAAAGCGCGATTTAGCGGATTATTCCTCTAGTTACAGATACTGAGTATCCTCCTCGAGGTACGCACACTCATATATAGCGAGGGTATTACGCGTAATACCCTGGACACAACGCGGAGTGCAACTCATTGTTGTTGCTGTTGTTGTGCTAAGCGGCTTATGGAAGCTTTATCTCCACCACCACCTGATCCACTCCCCTTGGTTGGGGGGCATGAACAATAACAACAATTGGCTTAGAGAATATGCAGAGATAGAGAGGGAGAGAGAGAGAGCGGCCATAAATGGCTAATTAAAATGTGCAGCTGCATTGGTGGGCGGTCTGGGCGTGGCCCAGTGCCAAGTGAACAACTTAATTAATGTTATTTATCGATGCGGAATATCTGCAATGGTCACTCTCCACTCGACTTGGGCAGCAGCTCAAAGTGCGGAAATGCTAATTAAAGTAAATATTAAAAGGCAGAGCCAGGACAAGAGCAGAGAGGAGAAGGAGGATGCAGGTGAGCTGGAGAAGTCGCTAGTGAAGGAAGAGAAGAAAATAGGAACACGAGGAAGAGGAGAAGGAGGAATTTGTCGAGGAGAGAAAAGCGAAGGAGGGGAATAAGTGGGAGTAGAAGAGGCAGAAGGGCCAGGATGCAGGAGCAGGGGCAGCAATGGTAGAAGTAGAGAGAACAGGGGTGGAGAGTAGTGCCAGCAGCAGACATGTGGCAACTATGGCATCTTTGCTGCGCCGCCAACGGCGACGGCGGCGTCTGTGATTAGCCGCATCGATGGTGCTGCAATTTGATGCCCCACTTGCTGCTCACCTGCCGCCAGCAGGCCGCCACATGCGGCACATCATCATTAGCATGCTGCAGTATGCACCCCAACCCCCTCCCTTTCCCTCCCTTACTCCCTTACTCACGCCACCATTGAGGCGTGTTCCCTGTGCCGTGGGGCGATCGTAACGTTTATGCATCGATTTAATAAACGGCGTCGTGAACTTTGCTAGCCAGCAGGCCATCCCAACTCACCCCCCCCCTTCCCCCTCTTCTCTCCTTGTCTAGCCCATTAGCGTAGGCAAATTTGAGTGGCGCCTTGGCGCCAGCTGCGCTGCCGGCGCGTGGCTGCGCTGCCGCTGCTGCTGCCAAAGCCTTTTTCTGGCGCCAGACTTGGCTGAAAGACGCCGAGAGCGGAAATCGCCTGTCAATGGAGCAGCTGGAAAGAGGCAGCTGAAAGAGAGAGCAGAGAGAGAGAGAGAGAGAGAGAGAGAGAGATAGAGAGGAGGAGGAAGTGCGGGCAGAGGGGAAAGAGGGAGCAGCTAAGCAGCGCTAGGAATTGTCGCCGGCGCAGTTGGCAAACAGGAAGAAGCAGCCTCAGCTCAGTGACCGATCGAACATTCCGGGGATTGTCTCAAGCTGTTTACATTTTAATTGGCACTTGCCACTTGCCACTCGAAGCCAGGCCAGTTGCCGCACGTTGCCACACTTGTTACGGCCACTGCCATACAGCAGAGAGCGTGCGAAAAAAGCCAATTGGCGAATCTGCTAATTAAAATAATTGAGTTTCGGACGCGGTTCATAAAACGCGCTCGAAGCGCAGCTGCCAATCAAGCTGGGCTACTTGCCACACGGTTGCCACTTGCCACAGTCCGAATTGCAGTTGCAGTTTCAGTTTGCTGTGATTGCCAGCCAGCCTGCAACGAGCTGCAAGTGGCAGCTAAGCGCTGCTAAATGCTGCCCTGCAGCTTGCAACGGTTGCTGCCACTGCCACTGCCACAGCCACAGCCCCTGTCCCTGCCACTGCTCCACTTGGGTATTGTTATCATTATGCCAGATTATTATCAGTCTGAGGTTGCGCTAGGGGTCTCGCTCAGCTGCGCGGCATAATTAGTTTTTATTGCGCCGCGTCCAGCAATAAAAAAAGTAAAAGAAAGCAGCAGCAGAGGGGAGTAAGGAGAGGGGTAGAAGAAAGGGGAAGGTGTACAATAGATAAGAGGGAGAGGCAAGAGAAGTGGCTGCAGTAAGTGTAGTAAGGAAGAAGGAGGAAGAGACAGCAGGAGGTGGGTCAGAAGGAGCTGGAATAGAAGGCAGAGGGGCGGATATAGATGAAGAAGTGAGACGAGGAGTAGCAGCAGCAAGAGCAGGAGAAGAGAATAGAGAGCAGCAAGAGGGAAGTGAGAAGAAAAGGAGAGCAACAGCAAGGAGCAGCAAGTAGAGAGGGGCAAGGGGAGTTAAGCGCGCGCGCGCTGCACAAATTAGCCCTTGCAGGCAACAAGGAGGAGTTGCCGCTGCTGCTGCTGCTGCTGTTGCCACAGTTTGCTGCCACAGTTTGCTGCTAAACCGCAGCCAAGGCATTTTGCCGAACAAGGAAGTAAAACGGTCAGTTTTAGTTGCCCCTCCTCCTGCTGCTGCTGCTGCTCCTGCCCCTCCTCCTTCTACTTCTACTTGGCCATTTAATAGTTGGCAATTTAATATGAAATTGTTGGCCAACTTTGGCTGCCACTGCCACTGCCACGGCCCACTCTGCCACTGCCACTGCCACAGCCACGGCTAGCTCTGCTTGGGTGCTGATAGCCTTGTCTAAGTGCTGGCATCAGTGGGCCACGCCAGTCCCGGCCAGGCCAGTCTCTCTCGGCCAGACTGCTGTCGATGATGTTGTTGACGTTGCTCGTGCAATGCGACTGCCACTGCCAGTTGCAACTGCAACTGCAACTGTTGCTGCTGCTGCTGCTGTTGCTGCCTACTTTAGCTGCTAGATAATTTCAATCATTAATTTTGATTATGAACAAGCGTGGAGGAGCCGCATGCCAGGCCACAGCACAGTGCGGTACACAGTGCAGGGCGGGACTGCTCAGGTGAGCTGAGTGGAAGGTGGTGAGCTGGGGAGAGGGTGGTGCAGTCAAGGGGAAGCAGCGCACCCAGTTCTGTGTGCCGTGTGCCACACCAGTCCATGCACTCCACTCAGTGCAGGCTGGTGTCGCTGCCACGTTGTAGCTACTGCACAGTGGAACAACGTATGGTAAAGTGGGATTAAAATGTATTAATATGTATATGTATATGTATAATATATATATAAATATATATAGTGTTAATTATTTGTTATTTATTGATTCATAATTTGATTATTAAAATTACTCATTTGGTTTTTTGTTTATATATTTACTATTATTATTATTTTTATATACAATATTTGTTTTTGTATTTATTTAATTTTTTTATTCTTAATTTTTTATTTAATTACTTTTTTTATTATTTACTTATTAAGAAAACTGCGATTAAAATGTTAAGTATTTAAAAAAAAAAATTGCGTGGTTTTCATGCATTACTAATGCATGTCATGAAAGAAATTTGTCTCAATTCAAGATATCGTATTAATTTTCAGGATATTTTGTTGTTATTTAGTTATCAAAAAAAAAAAAAAAGATTTTAAATAAATTAATAAAAAAAAAAATTGTGCTCATTTAAAATTCTCAAAATGGAATTATAAATTTAGTAAGACATGCATAACCTAATCCTAATTTTATTTTACTTACATTTTTTAAAACTAACTTTCACACTGCCCAGCCCACTGTGCACCG
>JAEIFI010000321.1:0-118322 GCA_018901815.1 Zaprionus lachaisei
TAGCGTTCTAGGGCTGAGGTGGGCTCAGTCGCGCCAGGGCTACCGTTACAAGGAATTTGTATTGGTGCTGAGACCCTGGACGGGGGTGGTAAATGTTTGGTGACGAGGGGGGGGAAAGCAAAGGTTTTTCAAGCGGCGGGGCCGACTTGAAGGGGAGATGTAGAGGGGTGTGGTCCGTCAACAACCAGTAACAGGGAAAATACCGCATACCTAGTGTTCTCTTTACAGTTTGAGAGTATCAGGGCCGGGATGTTGAACGTAAGCTCTGAGACTTTCGCCCTGCGACTGTAGTAGAAGCTTCACTGTATGCGATGGGTGTTGACCGTCGTCGCACCAGTGAAACTTCAATACAGTGAGAACACACAGATGTGCGTTACTCCCCTGCACCGATATTGCTGACTTACAAAATCTACACACCTCTACACACCCATACACGTTGCCTACACATACATACACATGTTCACACATATATAAGGGGCGTGGCAATTACGGTGCATGGAGCCAATAATTCAGTCCCCGCGGTTTTGACGACGAAGGAAGATGGTCCCCCACCTCCCACCGCCCCCTTTCCCCCCCACCCCCGCCGTTTTGGGGGTGGGTTTCTTCCCCCCTTTTAGCACCTAATACAACAAGCCAGAAGAAGACCGCCGATTCCATCAGCGTGCCAACGCAGAAACCATCAGCGAAGTCCCCATCAGGTTCGCCAATCCGGCCACTAGACCTGTCAGCGCTCCAGCACGAGAACATGAGGAGCATCTTGGACATGATGAATGCCAAAATAAATATGGTACTGTGCGCATTCGAGACGCAGCGTCACGTCACCAAGGAGACGAAAGGTGCAATTACGGATCTGGCTGCTCTTAATGCAAGAGCGATCCAGCTGCAGCAAAGCACTAACAAAGTAGCGGCCCCCTTTAGGAGCATCGCTATACAGACAGAGGCCGAAATACAGAAGAAGCGTCCAGTGGCGTCGGTTTCAAAAAGCGTCACAGAGAAGGCTCTTACAGTGTTGCCTCCCCCAAATATGGCTCCCAAAGTGGCATTTACCAAGGCAACGGTGCCAAGCTCAGCCAGCTATGCGGCGGTCGCCAAAACCACTAGCAGCACGGATGACTGGGCAAGGGTGAAGTCTAAGCGAATGCGCAAAAAGCCAGAGGCGCTTATACTTAAAAAGACGGGCGAAGCATCGTATGCTGATATGCTGCGTAAAATTAGAGCAGATCCGAACCTAAGCGAGCTTGGGAAGCACGTAAAAAAAATAAGAAGGACTCAACAAGGGGAGTTACTGCTCGAGGTAGATGGCAAAGCCTCCGGAAACATACCCGTATACAGAGGAGTCATCGAAGAGTCCCTTAAGGAAATGGCTGCGGTACGCACGGGTACGCAGAGAATGGCGCTAACCTGTAGCGGAATGGATGAGGCGACCACTGTAGAGGAACTCCATAGCTGCCTGGTCTCACAATTCGAAGGCATCAATGTTACCTCAGATGATGTGAGAGGCCTGCGCAAAATGCGAGACGGCACACAAATAGCAACGGTGACGCTCAGTGCTAACGATGCAATCACTGTGCTTAAAAGGGGCTCAGTAAAAGTAGGCTGGTCACGGTGCCGCATCAACCAGGATGTACGCCCTACAAGATGCTTCAGGTGCTTGGGATACGGCCACAGGGCCACCAACTGCAAGGAAGCCGACCGCTCCGACTGCTGTCTGCGGTGCGGCGTGAAAGGACATAAGGCAAAAGGTTGTGTGGCCCCGCCAAACTGTCTCATATGCAGCGAGAATGTCGACAGGAATCACTCGACAGGTGGCTTCGCGTGCCCCACCTACAAAGCCAGTATTGTAAAAGGAGTCAAGAGCCGTCGCGATGATGCTGGACCCAATTAAAATCCTCCAGCTCAATGTCAACCACTGCGCAGCTGCTCAGTGCCTCTTGGCTCAGACTGCGGCAGAGCGACACATTGACATCATGCTCCTAAGCGAGCCCTACTCCCCGGGAAATGGAAACCACTCGATGATCTTGGACGAGACAGGCAAAGCGGCTATAAAGTGTTGCAGCCCTCTTCACGTCCAGGAACGGGCCTACGTGCCAATGCGTGGTATCGCATATGCGAGGGTGAAGGGTGTGCATATTTATAGCTGCTACGCCCCGCCTAGCGACAGCTCTGACCAGTTCGAGGAGATGCTACACACCTTGGTAAATCACGCGAGACGGCGCTGCCCGGCTATTATTGCTGGCGACTTTAATGCCTGGGCCGTCGAATGGGGCAGCAGGGTATCCAATCCCAGAGGCCGAGCGGTGATAGACGCCATCATGATGCTGGATCTGATTTTGCTGAACGACGGCCGCGTGCCCACGTTTAACAACGACAGGGGAACCTCATTTATTGACGTCACATTTGTTAGCAGAGGCTTAGTGGCTAACTCAAGCTGGACGGTGCTCGACGTGGTAACGCTGAGCGATCACGCCTTGATCACTTATAGCGTCTCCACGACTGGCACGACAAGAAGCCAACCGAGAAGATCATTGGCGCATGCATGGGATACTAGGAAGTTCGATGAGGATATGTTATCATACCAAATCGACACCCTACAAATCCCAACGGGTGACGCAGAGACAATGGCGGCGGAACTCACGAAAATGCTCGTAGCAACGTGCGATGCGACCATGCCACGCAAAAAAAGGCACAGCGAAAGCCCCCCGTATACTGGTGGAGCCCCGTCCTTCAGCAGCTGCGATCGGAATGCCACAAGGCTAGGAGAAGAGCACAACGAGCCAGAGGTAGTCCTCATCACGCGGATCTTCTGGAGGCTTTTAAAGCCAAGCGAACCGAGTTCAAGCACGGAATTTCGGCGGCCAAGGCACGGGCCTACAAGAACTTACTGGATAGTGTAGACGATGACACTTGGGGTCTTGCCTACAAGCTGGTAAGCAATAAACTGCAGAAGAGAGATGTTTCCCCGTCGGATCCTGATGTCCTGGCTAACACTGTTGCGGAGCTATTCCCGATGCAGTCGACATCATGGCAGCCAATAGTCGCAGCTCCAGTCTCCGACTTCCCGAACATCTCTGAGCACGAGGTCGTAGAGGCAGCAAGACGCATCAAGGCTAACAAAGCCCCTGGACTAGATGGCATACCGGGAATAGTCGTCAAGGCAGTGGCGTTGTCTAGACCGGACATCTTCAGGGACACCTTTCAGCGGTGCCTCTTGGACGGAGTCTTTCCAGCTAGGTGGAAATGCCAGAAGCTGGTACTTTTGCCTAAAGGGAAAGGATCAGCACAAGTCGCAGACAGCTACCGCCCACTATGCCTTCTGGACATTGTCGGTAAACTATTCGAGCGCATCCTTTATGCCCGAATAGAGGTGGTAACCGAGAGCATCAACGGCCTAAGCTGCCACCAATATGGTTTTCGAAAGGGAAAGAGTACCCTCAACGCACTCGCGGCAGTGAGAAACATTGCCAAGAAGGCGCTAGATGGTGATAGATGGCTAGGTGGCAGTAAGGAATACTGTGCGATTGTTACGCTGGACGTTAAAAATGCTTTTAACACGGCAAGATGGCCTTCAATCCTCAGTGCTATGGACACGATGGGTATCCCGGAGTACCTCAGGATAGCTGTAGGCAGCTATTTTAGGGACCGTGTTCTCTGGTATGATACGGAGGATGGACCAAAAAGTTACCGAGTTTCGGCTGGTCTTCCCCAAGGATCTGTACTTGGACCGATCCTGTGGAACATCATGTACGATGGTATTCTAGCAATCAGTAAGCCCACAGGAGCTGAGCTGCACTGCTTCGCAGATGACGTGGCTATAACTGCAGTCGCCAAAACTATAAGGGAAGTCCAGGAGAAGTGCAACGATACAATTAGAGCGGCCATCGTCTGGTTTGAGAAAATGGGACTAACTATAGCGGCACACAAAACCGAAGCTGTCTTACTGAGCAGCAGGAAAAAGGTGGAGAGCATGCTAGTCTCAGTCAGCGGAACCCAGGTGACTTCAGCGGAGTCCTTGAAGTACCTCGGAGTTCTCATAGACCATAGGCTATCCTTCAGGGATCATGCTAAATACGCTAGCAGGAAGGCAGCCATCACATCGGCAGCCATAGCTCGACTTATGCCCAATGTGGGAGGTCCCAGAGCCCCAGCCAGAAGGCTACTAGTAACCGTAGCAAAGGCAACGCTACTCTACGCCGCGCCAATCTGGAGTGACGCCTCAAATAAATGCTCATACGTAAAAGGAGCGCGCACGGTGATACGGTCTATGGCCCTTAGGCTAATAAGAGGCTTCAGAACTGTATCAGAGGATGCCGCATTAGTTCTGGCAGGCATGCCACCAGTCGATCTGGAGATCAAGGCTCTCGGTCACATCAGCAATGGTGCTACTCGGGACGAGGCTTATGGGTTGCTGTTCGAAGAGTGGCAGACGAGATGGCAAACGTCGCAACGGGGGAGGTGGACCTACCAACTCATCCCAGAGTTAGATGCTTGGACGCAGTGCAGCCACAAAACCTTGGACTATCACATTTCCCAATTCCTCACGGACCATGGCTGTTTCCGGGCCTACCTACACCGGTTCCGTCATGTAGACTCAGCCCAATGCCTACACTGCATTGATGCGGAGGAAACGGCGGAACATGTGTTAATGCACTGTGATAGGTTTTCGGCGGAGAGGGAACAGTTGAAAGCGTTGTCTGGTGATCCGCTTAGTCCAAATGGTTTGATCACGGCGATGACGGCGAACGCAAATAAATGGGAGCTGGGACACCGCATCATCATAAATATGATGAAACGAGTCCGTGCCGACGAGATGTCTAACAGAGCTGGCAACTAAAACACAGAAGAAGTGTTCCTGTGAGGTGGCGGGACAAGAATACTACCTCAGCGTACCCGGCTTGTCGTAAAAGGCGACTAAAGGGTGGAAGGAGGTGCGCTACATGGCCAATATCTCAGGAAGGGAGTGCGACCTGGCTTCACATCCTGCTCATCGAAGTCTTACCTTGGCTGGTAGTTCCGGTGAGCGATTAAAGGACTGAGGAGCATACGGAGGTTTTTGTTTTAGTACGTAGGCATAATCCCACCAGGGGTTATGAATCGTGCATGCCACCTACGGACGGTAGGTGGTATCTTTAGAAGATTTTAATTTTCCTACCGTAAGGCGATACAAAAAAAAAAAAAAAAAAACATATATGCACACCTTAAGAAACACAAATACTTAAAATAAACATGTAAAAACAAACCCACAGTCCATACTATAACACTACACTACAAATGCCCTAGTCCCTGCCTAGCACCGCAAATCTGTTTCACCTAATTCCCCTAGGTCTACGTTGCCCTGCTTTTGTGCCATGGTGTGGCTCGCTCACCCGTTTTGTCTCTTGCTGTTGTGTGTTGTCTTCTCGTGGTTCACTTCCTTCGTGGCGTAGATGATCGTGTCGCAACTCGTTGTCCTCTTGTCCTTCGGTGTCACCCTCGTCGTCTTCTTCTTCTTCCCACTTGTCACTGTTGCACTTGCACTTTTACTTCCTCGCACTTTCAGGGTCACTGCTCGATTCCCCTTCTCCTTGACGAGCCTCCGTCGCTGCGGCTGAGATTCACACACTTCTTTCTATTCTAACTGCACGTTCTCTCTTGCATTTGTTTTGTGCGTGAGAGCGTGAGCTGCAGTTTTTGCAAATGTTCTCTCTTGCCGGCGGCTGAGCGGGTCGCTCAAGAGCGCTCGCAACTCTTTGAGTGCGCTCGTGCGCCGACGTCTGTGTGCGTGTGCGCGCGCTCATGTGCGTGCGCGTGCTCTCTCTCTCTCCAGCTGCTTTTTTGTGAGCCGCTCTTTGGCTGCGCTCATGTGCGGGTGTCAGTGTGCGTGTGCGTGCGCTCATGGGTAAGCGTTTGTGTGCGTGCGCGTGCTCTCTCTCTCCAGCTGTTTTTGTGTGAGCCGCTCTTTAACTGCACTCATGTGCGGGTGTCTGTGTGCGTGTGCTCATGTGTAAGCACTGGGAGCGCCGCTTTTTGCGCGTGCTCACTCGTTTGATCGGCCGTTATTGTCTCGCTTCCTCTCATCTTAGGTATGCGAATGGTGGTGGGTTTTCTAATATTTGAGCCTATACCGTGTGCTTATGTCTAATACTAGTGGGGCATATCTGTTTCCCTGACTATTGGATGCCCTCCATTGGGTCTTATACTATCTTCCTTGGATCTTATAAACTAAATAATCTGACTTATAACTAAATAACTATTAATCCTAAGACTCCCTTCATTGGGTGGCTTCATTGCCCCTAACAGTAAAACTAATGCTAACTAACTAAACTAACTAAATCTGTGGGACTCACAGTTTGAGTCCTCACACCCCCCCTTACTATGCCAGTGAAAAACTATAGATACCCGCCCTCCTGTGCCCATCATGACCCGGAAGGTCGCTCCGTCCTCATGGAGCGCGAACCGGATTCGGCGGTGGACCCCTAGAGCTTGCCGGGATCGGATCTGTTCCATTAAGGTTTCCGGCAACCGTCGTCCTGTGGGTGTAAACAACGCGCGGTTTACATCTGCCACACTGCCCGGTGCTCCTAGCATGTCCTCCACTTCCTCCAATGGCAGGTGTAAGGCCATCTCCCAGTCCTCCAGCTCGTCTGCCGGTTGCAACGTTGCTAGTAGCTCGGATGCTGCAGCCTCTAGCTCCTCGGATGATGGCTCCACCCAACGTAATGCTCGGCCGGGCCGGGTCGTGGATCGTAGTCGCCATCGTTATCGGACAGCACCTGGAGCCGCGCGATTTGTGGTGGCGTGTGCGTGGTTGAGGACACGCACGGGTCCATGATTTCCTCCAGCTCGGGGAATGGAATGGTGTTTATGTCGTCCTCGTCGACTGCGTCCTCTGGTTGGCTCACCGTGTCCTCGTCGTCGGAGTCGCTGACCATGATGACATCGGGCTGTTCTACTTGCAACGGAAGCATGGGCAGTTCGTGGAGCCTCAGCTCGTTGAGCCACTCTTCCACCTGCTGTTGCCGTTGTCGTAGGGGTAGTCGACCTGCGTTCTCCATTGTCTGTGGGGGTATAAACGAGGTCAAGTTGGGTATTTCGGTTTATGCTACCCCTCTATGCCCGGCGAAACGGTGCTTGCGGCTAACAACTGGCTAACTTAAATCAACTGACGGGTCTGGCTTATTTTTAGGGTTCTCCTCGTCGTCTTCGGCCGACTGGAACGCCTTGAGGTTGGCGATGTTAGCGGTGCGTCGTTCCCTTGTCCCTTGTAGTTGCAGCCGGGCTATGTTTTGGGAGAGGAAACGCACCAGTTTGTACGGGCCCTCGTATTTCGGGGCTAGCTTCGCTGCGAATCCCTCAGCTGCCTTGGATAACACGTGCTGGCGCAACAGTACCAAGTCTCCCAGGGAAGGCCTCCAGTCCCTCCGGCGAAGATTGTAATGGCGGCTCTGTTCGGCTGAAGCCCGTTGCGCGTTTTCTCTCGCTAACTGGTAAAGCTGTTGCAGCTGCCTTGCTCGGCCTGCCGGGTCCTGATCCTCCGTGCCCGTTCCTGGCGTCACCTCTTCATACAGGCTTCCGGGTAAACGAGGCCCGCGACCCTGTGTCAGAAACGACGGACTGAACCCAGTGGTGTCGGAGACGCTACTGTTAATGGCCAGAGAGATCTCCGGCAGCAGAACATCCCATGTGTGTTGGGGTCCCTCGATGAACTGCGCGATCATCGTCTTTATTGTTCGGTTTGCGCGCTCTGTTGGGTTCTGCTGGGGACTATAGGGTGCTGTGTGTTCCAGCTCCATCCCTAGTCGCTTGCAGAAACTCTTGAACGCGCGACTTGTGAACTGGGTTCCGTTGTCACACACAAATGTGCGCGGGACCTCCAAAAGCGGCTGAGAATCCTTTCTCGAAATGCCCTTTCTAACTGCGCCGTTGTAGCCTTCCGTAGTGGTATTAATTCCACCCACTTGGAAAATAAGTCAAAGAAAACGAGGAGCATCGTGTTACCCTGCTTTGACCTTGGTAACGGTCCCACGAAGTCGGCGCAGAGGATGTCGAATGGTTACTGCGTCCTTCGCGTTAGCATCTTTCCCGTTGGCTTTCTTTGTTCCGTTTTGTACTTTTGGCAAAGTTTGCACTGTTTCACGTATCGCGCAATGTCGCGGAACATTCCCGGCCACTAATACCGCTGCGCTACTCTCGTCGTCGTCTTCCGGATCCCCAAATGTCCGGCGGTTGGGGCATCGTGGCATTCCTGCAGTACCCTGAGTCGCGATTCAGTACCTACACACAATTTCCAGGGGACGTACTCCTCGCCGTCTTGTTTCAGTCCCACGTGCCTGTAAAGCTGACCATTTTGGATGGCGTAATCCGAGTACTTTTCCGAGTCATCCTGTACTTCCCGTGTTCGCCTTTGCAGCCATGGACATCCTGGTGACTCCTCCATAGCCTGACATAGGGTTGCTGTTGGCTGCCTGGAGAGTGTGTCTGCTACAACATTTTGATTTCCCTTCCTGTAATGGACGTCAAACTGATACTGTTGGAGCTCCAGGGCCCAACGCGCGATTCTCCCAGTTGGGTTCTCGATAGTATTGAGCCATTTTAAGGCTAAGTGGTCGGTCACCACGTCAAATTTATATCCCTCCAGGTAACAGCGTAATTTCCGTATGGCCCAAATGATGGCTAAGCACTCCTTTTCTGTTGCCGATTAATTTTCCTCTGCTTTGATGAGCCGGCGACTTACGTACGCTATGACTCTCTCTCCGTCGTCCGTCTCTTGGGTAAGGACTCCTCCGATTCCATAATCACTTGCATCCGTCTGTAGCGCAAACTTTTTTGAGAAATCGGGGCAGGCTAGGACAGGCGCCTCTGTCAGCAAAACCTTCAGTTGATCGAACGCCTCCTGCTGCTCACTCGTCCATTCCCATCTTTGGCCCTTCCGTAGCAGTTGGGATATCGTTAACACGACCGTTGCGAAATTTGGAACAAATCGACGATACCACGATGCTATCCCTAGGCAGCATCGCAACTCCTTGACGCTCGTAGGGGGTTGTAGATTTCTCACTGCAATCACCTTATCCGGGTCCGTGTGTATCCCCTGCTCGCTGACTACGTGGCCGAGATACACGATCCTTTTTTGGAAAAAGTGGCATTTCTTTTTGTTCAGCCTGAGGTTGGCCGTCCTCAATCTCCGGAATACTTCGCGTAAGTTGTGTACATGTTCCTCCAGCGACGTTCCGATGACAATGATGTCATCTAGGTACGCAAACGCATTTGGTTCCATTTCGGGTCCTATGACACTATCCAGTGCGCGTTGGAACGTCGCTGGCGCTGAATGTAATCCAAAAGGCATTACTCGCCACTGGAACAGTCCTCTTCCAGGCACGGTAAACGCTGTACACTCGCGGCTATGTCTCTCCATCGGGATCTGCCAGTATCCGCTCTTCAGCTCTAAGGTGCTGATAAATTTGGCGTTCCTTAGCCTCTCCAGGATCGAGTTTATGCGAGGGAGCGGGTACGCATCGGGTATCGAACGCGCGTTAAGTTGGCGGAAGTCGACACACATTCGGGTCTCCCCGTCTTCTTCCCATTAGCACTATCGGGCGCTATGCGGGCTCTTCGACGGCTCGATGCATCCGTCTCGCAGCAACTCGTCGACCTGCTCGTTAATAATTTTGAGCATAGCCGGGTTCTTCGGGTAATAGCGCTGTTTGATAGGCCGGTCGTCCTTCAGAACAATCACATGTTCTGTGATTCGCGAGACACCGGACAATCCATCAAACAGCGCCAGCTCGTCCTCCAGAAACCTTACAACCCATGGCGCGATGGCGGGTACGTTTAGTTTATCCTCCCCGTGACTCCTGGATATCTCCTCTAGGCTTTGCGTCGCTAATTCCCCTCCTTCTCCCGTGGGCATCATCCCAACCGTAGCGAGTCCCGTAGGGGAGGTTGTCTCTCTAGGATCTCCTGCGACCTCTTTGGGGGGGCGTCCTCTCCCGCCGAAAAGGGTTCTTCTTTACCGCGTCCTTGCTCTTCGGGTCCAGAAACCTGGCCATGTTACTTACGTAGGTCATGATTTGGGTGTTCTGTCGTGCTGCCGTGCTTTCCTGGGGCGGGTTCGTAATTGTGCGAATGCCGCCTGTTCTTCTAGGTGCTGCTGTGGGGGTATCCTGTTCTGTCGTTGAGGTTGCGTGAATGCCGACTGTTCTTCTAGGTGGGGGATATCTTGTCGCTCTGTGTCTCTTCCCTCTCCTCCATGCTTTTCCCGAGTATCCAGCCTCTCCTTTGTGCTGTCTCGAGAATCCAGCCTCTTCCTTTGTCAACTCCTTGGATGGAATGTGACCTGTTGTTCGTGTTCCCAGGTGCAAGGACACTCCCCGCATATGAGGACTGCGTTTACAGCCCCCAGGAAGTCCAAACCGAGCAGCACATCGTCCAGTACGATAGGCAATTCTAGCATTTGTACTTGAGTACAAGATGATCCTAGTTGCACATCTACCCAAAGGGCTTGTGTGAGTTCCTTCCGGCTGCCATCGGCTAACGCGACCACTGTTTTTACGTCACATCGGTTGTTGGCGTTCTCGAGTTTCTTGGCTAGTCGTGCGCCGATGAAACTTCGCGTTGCCCCCGTGTCGATGGTAGCCGCCATTGCATAACCCCCGATGATGACGCGAGCTGTAATGCGACCGCCGTGTAACTGGAGTACTCCCGCTACTGCCTGACATGGATTCCCGATGCCCCCTCCGTGCCTGGCTTCAGAGAAGGTGACTGCTCGTTTCCCGACGGCTGTGCTTGGCAGCAGTCCGCTGTGTGTACCCCTCGCTTCCCGCAGCTCCAGCAGAAAAGCACTCGTGGACCGCGGCATTCCCTGGCGAAGTGTCCCGACATTCCGCATTTCCGGCAGGCGTCCCGCACGTTGATAACCGGCTGTTCCAGCGAGGTTCCCGAACATGGCGGTGCCTCATTCGGTGGAGTCCAAACGGGGGCTCGGGTGTCTCGACTTCTCGGCTTTGGGGTGGGTTGTTGGCGCTGCTCCTGGTACGAGTTCCACTGCTTTCGTCTCTCTCTCTTTCCCGCGTCACCTCGTAGTTGATCGTGAGTGAGGTCAGCTCCCTTAGTGTCCTGAAATCATTACGTCTTACGAATAATTGGTATTCTGGCAGTAAGTTTTCGTAGATTCGTTCCAGCTCCTGGGCCTCCGAGTATCCAGCCCGCCGCATCATAAGACGGATATCCACCATATATGATTTGTACGGCTCCCCTGACCTTTGGTATCGAAGCCGGATCTCGTCCTCGAGCCTCGGGAAGTATCGTGGAGGTAGAAAAAAATCGAGGAATTCCCTCCTGAATACCGTCCATGTTTCCCCCTGTAGTCCGCTCGTCCTGAACCAGTCCTCGGCGGATCTCAGCAGCAACTCCGGTATGGCCTGCGGCATATCTCTGGTATCAATCCGGTAGCTCGTGGCCCGCTCCTCTAGAAGTTCGATGAACCGAAGAGGGTCAGAAGTGCCATCAAAGGTGATCCCCCAGCGTCGCATTCGGTCCGCGGTGGGCAAAAGCAGCGGCATCTTGCCTTTGAACCTCGGTGTGGTATCCTGTTCGCTCTATACTGGGGTCGCGTTGCTGATAAGTCACATATTGTTGGTTGATGGTGTGACTCCTTGATGTACTAGGCTGGGGTACGGTGAGTGTCTGCGTGGATATCGCGGGCTTTACCTCGGGGACTGGACTCGGCTTCGCTCGTGTTTCCTCCATTGGGGATGCAGTAGCACTCGGCAGCTTATCGAAAACTGGGAGCCTTCGGTCTGGGCTCGCGGCTGTACCGAACTTTGCTTCGAGAGCTTCCAGTCGTTCGATGATGTCCGAACTGTGATCCTTCCGGTTTATGAAAGCGGCCAGACGGGCTCGCAGCTCCTCTACGGTGCCCTCACGTTCGAACCCAAACTCGTCCGCCATTGCCTCCAGCTCGGCCTTCCGGCGATAAGAGACCCATCGGAGTCCTACCATTTTCCTGTGACTTCTTTGATCGTTGTGTGCGCCTTGCTGTCGATCCTGTAATGTTGTTCCGGGTTTATTTTTTTTTGTTAACTGTTATCCTTGGCTATTATCCTTGACTATTATCCTTGACTATTATCCTTGCTATTTGGCTTATCTTGACTTATCCAGGGCTATTATCCTTGACTATTATCCGTGGCTGTTATCCTTGACTGTTATCCTGGGCTGTTATCCTTTGACACTTTAAACATAAAACTTGAGAACTTATTACTTGAGCTCAGCCTTTTTTTTCGAAGCTGGAGCTCTGTTCACTGTGAAGGCTGTAAGCTGACTGCCTTCCTGCTGCTGACCGTCGGCCTTTTATATCCGAGTCGGGCAGCGGTACCCGGCTTCGACGCTCTGCGGCAGCGCAGTCGACGCACGCGGCTCTGCTCACCTCACCGCTGGCGACTCGGCAGTTCCCCGCACCCCTCGGTCGTTAGGGCGACAGTCTAACGGTGCTCTTGCTTGTCTCGTCCTTTGCCCCTCTTGCCCAACTGCGTCTTGCAACCTTGCAAAACGGGGCCTCGTCGTCCTGGTCTGCTCCTGTCCGTCTCCTTGCCTTTCCTTAATCCTATCCTTTTCTTAATCCTAACTCTTTCCTCTGCCATGCTTAACCTATTTCCATACTAAACCTAATTCCTCCGTCCTTCGTCTCGTCTGTATCCCATTCTATGTCCTGGTCTATGTCCTGGTCTGTATCTCTGTCTCCGTACTAGCCTTTTCTCCCTCTTCCTCTAAATAAGTTCCTCCTATTTGCAAATCTAACAACTGGGTGTGTATGTGTCGACAAAGGGCACTTAAACTGCGTCTCGTCGTTTTCCCGACGAAACGCAGCCAGTGCCACTGTCGCTACTTGCTCTGCAGCGTCGCACCTCCCTTGTTCCCTCGGACCCATATGTGGTTCTTTAAGCCACGTAAGATGGAATCCCCTCCAACGAGTCTCAGGTCCCTGCTCGGGCGCCACCTGTAAGGTAGCGTTCTAGGGCTGAGGTGGGTTCAGTCGCGCCAGGGCTACCGTTACAAGGAACTTGTATTGGTGCTGAGACCCTGGACGGGGATGGCAAATGTTTGGGAGACGAGGGGGGGAAAGCAAAGGTTTTTCAAGCGGCGGGGCCGACTTGAAGATGTAGAGGAGTGTGGTCCGTCAACAACCAGTAACAGGGAAAATACCGCATACCTAGTGTTCTCTTTACAGTTTGAGAGTCTCAGGGCCGGGATGTTGACCGTAAGCTCTGAGACTTTCGCCCTGCGACTGTAGTAGAAGCTTCACTGTATGCGATGGGTGTTGACCGTCGTCGCACCAGTGAAACTTCAATACAGTGAGAACACACAGATGTGCGTTACTCCCCTGCACCGATATTACTGACTTACAACACCTACACACCTCTACACACCCATACACGCTGCCTACACATACATACACATGTTCACACATATATGCACACCTAAAGAAACACAAATACTTAAAATAAACATGTAAAAACAAACCCACAGTCCATACTATAACACTATCCACGGTTGGCGACTCAAAAATGTCACCATGTATGAGAGCGCCTCCAGCTTGAGTGGTTTTTGCCTCTCACAGCTGGGGCTCTCGCACCAAGTACCGTGGCCTTTACACTCAAAAAAAACAAAACATTAACACTGCACTTTCGGTTGTATTCATTTTATTTACATTTTTTTTCTTCCTTTCTTAAAATTTATGTACAAATGCCCTAGTCCCTGCCTAGCACCGCAAATCTGTTTCACCTAATTCCCCTAGGTCTACGTTGCCCTGCTTTTGTGCCATGGTGTGGCTCACTCACCCGTTTTGTCTCTTGCTGTTGTGTGTTGTCTTCTCGTGGTTCACTTCCTTCGTGGCGTAGATGATCCTGTCGCAACTCGTTGTCCTCTCGTCCTTCGGTGTCACCCTCGTCGTCTTCTTCTTCTTCCCACATGTCACTTTTGCACTTGCACTTTTACTTCCTCGCACTTTCAGGGTCACTGCTCGATTCCCCTTCTCCTTGACGCGCCTCCGTCGCTGCGGCTGAGATTCACTCACTTCTTTCTATTCTAACTGCACGTTCTCTCTTGCATTTGTTTTGTGCGTGAGAGCGTGAGCTGCAGTTTTTGCAAATGTTCTCTCTTGCCGGCGGCTGAGCGGGTCGCTCAAGAGCGCTCGCAACTCTTTGAGTGCGCTCGTGCGACGGCGTCTGTGTGCGTGTGCGCGCGCTCATGTGCGTTCGCGTGCTCTCTCTCTCTCCAGCTGTTTTTGTGTGAGCCGCTCTTTAACTGCGCTCATGTGTGGGTGTCTGTGTGCGTGTGCTCATGTGTAAGCCCTGGGAGCGCCGCTTTTTGCGCGTGCTCACTAGTTTGATCGGCCGTTGTTGTCTCGGTTCCTCTCATCTTAGGTATGCGAATGGTGGTGGGTTTTCTAATATTTGAGCCTATGCCCTGTGCTTATGTCTAATACTAGAGGGGTATATCTGTTTCCATGACTTTTGGATGCCCTCCATTGGGTCTTATACTATCTTCCTTGGATCTTATAAACTAACTATTCTGACTTATAACTAAATAACTATTAATCCTAAGACTCCCTTCATTGGGTGGCTTCATTGCTTCTAACAGTAAAACTAATGCTAACTAACTAAACTAACTAAATCTGTGGGACTCACAGTTTGAGTCCTCACATGTCTCTGAAATGTCTGTGTCATGTCAGTAACATATCTGTAACATATCTGTAACATGTGTATGACATATCGGTAACATGTCTGTAACATGCCTTTGATAACTCTGTGACATGTCGGTTACATGTCTTTGGCATGTCTGAAACATATCAGTGCCATGTCTGTAAAATGTCTGTTACATGTCTGTAAAATGTCTTTGACAGAACTTTAACATGTCTGTATAATGTCTGTTACATCTCTGTAACATGTCTGTGACATGTCTGTGACATGTCTGTGACATGTGTATGACATATCGGTAACATGTCTGTATCATGTCTGTGATATGTCTGTAAAATGTGTGTGACGTGTTATTACATGTCTGTGGCATGCCTGTGACATGTGCGTTACAAGTCTGCAATATTTATGTGACATGTCTATAACATGTCTCTGACATGTCTGTGACACGTCTGCATCATATCTGTGAAATGTCTGTAACATGTCTGTGTCATGTCTGTAAATTGTCTGTGACATATATGTTACATGTCTGTGACATGTCTCTGACATGTCTGTGACACGTCTGCATTATGTCTGTGAAATGTCTGTAACATCTCTGTGTCATGTCTGTAAATTGTCTGTGACATATATGTTACATGTCTGTGACATGTCTCTGACATGTCTGTGACACGTCTGCATTATGTCTGTGAAATGTCTGTAACATGTCTGTGTCATGTCTGTAAATTGTCTGTGACATATATGTTACATGTCTGTGACATGTCTGTTCCATGTCTGCAACATGTCAGTGCCATGTCTGTAAAATGTCTGTTACATGTCTGTAAAATGTCTTTGACAGAACTTTAACATGTCTGTATCATGTCTGTTACATCTCTGTAACATGTCTGTGACATGTCTGTGACAAGTCTGTAACATATCTGTAACATGTGTATGACATATCGGTAACATGTCTGTATCATGTCTGTGATATGTCTGTAAAATGTGTGTGGCGTGTTATTACATGTCTGTGGCATGCCTGTGACATGTGCGTTACATGTCTGCAATATTTATGTGACATGTCTGTAACATGTCTGTGACACGTCTGCATCATGTCTGTGAAATGTCTGTAACATGTCTGTGTCATGTCTGTAAATTGTCTGTGACATATATGTTACATGCCTGTGACATGTGTGTTACATGTCTGCAATATGTATATGACATGTCTGTAACATGTCTGTGACATGTCTGTGACACGTCTGCATCATGTCTGTGAAATGTCTGTGTCATGTGTGTAAATTGTCTGTGACATATATGTTACATGCCTGTGACATGTGTGTTACATGTCTGCAATATGTATGTGACATGTCTGTAACATGTCTGTGACACGTCTGCATCATGTCTGTGAAATGTCTGTGTCATGTCTGTAAATTGTCTGTGACACAAATGTTACATGTATGTGACATGTCTGTTGCATTTCTACAACATGTCAGTGACATGTCTGTAAAAAGTCTGTAACATGTCTGTGTCATGTCTGTAAATTGTCTGTGACATATATGTTACATGTCTGTGACATGTCTCTGACATGTCTGTGACACGTCTGCATTATGTCTGTGAAATGTCTGTAACATGTCTGTGTCATGTCTGTAAATTGTCTGTGACATATATGTTACATGTCTGTGACATGTCTGTTGCATGTCTGCAACATGTCAGTGCCATGTCTGTAAAATGTCTGTTACATGTCTGTAAAATGTCTTTGACAGAACTTTAACATGTCTGTATCATGTCTGTTACATCTCTATAACATGTCTGTGACATGTCTGTGACAAGTCTGTAACAAATCTGTAACATGTGTATGACATATCGGTAACATGTCTGCATTATGTCTGTGAAATGTCTGTAAAATGTGTGTGACGTGTTGTTACTTTTCTGTGGCATGCCTGTGACATGTGTGTTACATGTCTGCAGTATGTCTGTGACACGTCTGTAAGATGTCTGTGATATGTGTGTTACACGTCTGTGCCATGTCTGCAACATGTCTGTGCTATGTCTGCAACATGTCTGTGACACGTTTGCATCATGTCTGTGAAATGTCTGTAACATGTCTGTGTCATGTCTCTAAATTGTCTATAACATATATGTTGCATGTCTGTGACATGTCTGTTACATGTCTACAACACGTCTGCGACATGTCTGTACCATGTCAGTGACATGTCTGTAAAATGACATGACATGTGTGTGCTATGTCTGAGCTATGTCCGTAACAGGTCTGTGACATGTCTGTCACATGTCTGTAACATGACTGTAACATTTCTGTGACATGTCTGTGATATGTCTGTGACATGTCAGTCTCATGTCTGTTACATGTCTGTAACATTTCTGTGATATGTCTGTGACATGTTTGTGACATGTCTGCAACATGTCTGGAACGTGTCGCAACATGTCTGTGACATTGTCTGTAACATGTCTGTAACATGTCTGTTACATGTCTGTTTTATGTCTGTAACATGTCTGTGAAATGTCTGTAACATGTCTGTAACATGTCTGTGACATGTCTGTTTTATGTCTGTGACATGTCTTTTTTATGTCTGTAACATGTCTGTGACATGTCTGTTAAATGTCTGTACCATGTCTGTAACATGTCTGTGACATTTCTGTAACATGTCTGCATCATGTCTGTGACATGCCTGTTACATCTCTGTGACATGCCTATGCCATGTCTGTAACATGTCTGTAACATAACTGTAACATGACTGTGACATGTCTGAAATATGTCTGCGACATGTCTGTGACATGTCTGTGACATGTCTGAAATATGTCAGTTACATGTCTTTGGCATGTCTTCAACATGCCTGTGCCTTGTGTGTAACATGTCTGTAACATGTCGTTGCAGACATGCCGGTGACATGCCTGTTACATGCCTATGCCATGTCTGTAACATGTGTGTAACATGTCTGGGACATGTCTGTGTCAAGTCTGTAACAGGTCTGTGACATGTCTGTAACATATCTGTAACATGTGTATGACATATCGGTAACATGTCTGTATCATGTCTGTGACATGTCTGTAAAATGTGTGTGACGTGTTGTTACTTTTCTGTGGCTTGCCTGTGACATGTGTGTTACATGTCTGCAATATGTCTGTGACACGTCTGTAAGATGTCTGTGATATGTGTGTTACACGTCTGTGACATGTCTTTAACATGGCTGTGACATGTCTGTGACATGTCTGTGACATGTCTGTGACATGTCTGTGACATGTCTTTAACATGGCTGTGACATGTCTGTGACATGTCTGTAACAAGTGTGTGACATGTCTGTAACAAGTGTGTGACATGTCTGTTACATGTCAGATACATTTACATGTCTGTAACATGTCTGCGACATGTCTATGAAAAGTCTGTAACATGTCTGTGTCATGTCTGTAACAAATCTGTAAATTGTCTGTGACATGTCTGTTACATGTTGTGACATGTCTGTGACATGTCTGTGACATGTCTGTGACATGTCTGTGACATGTCTTTAACATGGTTGTGACATGTCTGTGACATGTCTGTAACAAGTGTGTGACATGTCTGTTACATGTCAGATACATGTCGGTAACATGTCTGCGACATGTCTGTGATAAGTCTGTAACATGTCTGTGACATGTCTGTAACATATCTGTAACATGTGTATGACATATCGGTAACACGTCTGCATCATGTCTGTGAAATGTCTGTAACATATCTGTGACATGTCTGTGACATGTCTGTGACATGTCTTTAACATGGCTGTGACATGTCTGTAACAAGTGTGTGACATGTCTGTCTCATGTCTGTGACAAGTCTGTAACATGTCTGTGACATATGTGTGACACGTCTGCATCATCTCTGTGACATGTCTGTAACATGTCTGTGTCATGTCTGTTACAAATCTGTAACATGTCTGTAAATTGTCTGTGATATGTCTGTTACATGTCTGTGACATGTCCGTGACATGTCTGTAACATGGTTGTGACATGTCTGTGACATGTCTGTAACATGTGTATGACATATCGGTAACATGTCTGTATCATGTCTGTGACATGTCTGTAAAATGTGTGTGACGTGTTGTTACTTTTCTGTGGCTTGCCTGTGACATGTGTGTTACATGTCTGCAATATGTCTGTGACACGTCTGTAAGATGTCTGTGATATGTGTGTTACACGTCTGTGCCATGTCTGCAACATGACTGTGCTATGTCTGCAACATGTCTGTGTCATGTCTGTAAATTGTCTATAACATATATGTTACATGTCTGTGACATGTCTGTGACATGTCTTTAACATGGCTGTGACATGTCTGTGACATGTCTGTAACAAGTGTGTGACATGTCTGTTACATGGCAGATACATGTCTGTAACATGTTTGCGACATGTCTGTGAAAAGTCTGTGAAAAGTCTGTGACATGTCTGTGACATGTCTGTGACATGTCTTTAACATGGCTGTGACATGTCTGTGACATGTCTGTGACATGTCTTTAACATGGCTGTGACATGTCTGTGACATGTCTGTGACATGTCTTTAACATGGCTGTGACATGTCTGTGACATGTCTGTAACAAGTGTGTGACATGTCTGTAACAAGTGTGTGACATGTCTGTTACATGTCAGATACATGTCTGTAACATGTCTGCGACATGTCTATGAAAAGTCTGTAACATGTCTGTGTCATGTCTGTAACAAATCTGTAAATTGTCTGTGACATGTCTGTTACATGTCTGTGACATGTCTGTGACATGTCTGTGACATGTCTGTGACATGTCTGTGACATGTCTTTAACATGGTTGTGACATGTCTGTGACATGTCTGTAACAAGTGTGTGACATGTCTGTTACATGTCAGATACATGTCGGTAACATGTCTGCGACATGTCTGTGATAAGTCTGTAACATGTCTGTGACATGTCTGTAACATATCTGTAACATGTGTATGACATATCGGTAACACGTCTGCATCATGTCTGTGAAATGTCTGTAACATATCTGTGACATGTCTGTGACATGTCTGTGACATGTCTTTAACATGGCTGTGACATGTCTGTAACAAGTGTGTGACATGTCTGTCTCATGTCTGTGACAAGTCTGTAACATGTCTGTGACATATGTGTGACACGTCTGCATCATCTCTGTGACATGTCTGTAACATGTCTGTGTCATGTCTGTTACAAATCTGTAACATGTCTGTAAATTGTCTGTGATATGTCTGTTACATGTCTGTGACATGTCCGTGACATGTCTGTAACATGGTTGTGACATGTCTGTGACATGTCTGTAACATGTGTATGACATGTCTGTTACATGTCAGTTACATGTCTGTAACATGTCTGCGACAAGTCTGTAACATGTCTGTAACATGTGTATGACATATCGGTAACATGTCTGTATCATGTCTGTGATATGTCTGTAAAATGTGTGTGACGTGTTGTTACTTTTCTGTGGCTTGCCTGTGACATGTGTGTTACATGTCTGCAATATGTCTGTGACACGTCTGTAAGATGTCTGTGATATGTGTGTTACACGTCTGTGCCATATCTGCAACATGACTGTGCTATGTCTGCAACATGTCTGTGTCATGTCTGTAAATTGTCTATAACATATATGTTACATGTCTGTGACATGTCTGTTACATGTCTACAACATGTCTGCGACATGTCTGTACCATGTCAGTGACATGTCTGTAACATGTCTGGCACATGTCTGTAACATGAAATGACATGTGTGTGCTATGTCTGTGCTATGTCCGTAATAGGTCTGTGACATGTCTGTCACATGTCTGTAACATGTCTGTAACATTTCTGTGACATGCCTATGCCATGTCTGTGACATGTCTGTTACATGTCTACAACACGTCTGCGACATGTCTGTACCATGTCAGTGACATGTCTGTAAAATGACATGACATGTGTGTGCTATGTCTGAGCTATGTCCGTAACAGGTCTGTGACATGTCTGTCACATGTCTGTAACATGACTGTAACATTTCTGTGACATGTCTGTGATATGTCTGTGACATGTCAGTCTCATGTCTGTTACATGTCTGTAACATTTCTGTGATATGTCTGTGACATGTTTGTGACATGTCTGCAACATGTCTGGAACGTGTCGCAACATGTCTGTGACATTGTCTGTAACATGTCTGTAACATGTCTGTTACATGTCTGTTTTATGTCTGTAACATGTCTGTGAAATGTCTGTAACATGTCTGTAACATGTCTGTGAGATGTCTGTTTTATGTCTGTGACATGTCTTTTTTATGTCTGTAACATGTCTGTGACATGTCTGTTAAATGTCTGTACCATTTCTGTAACATGTCTGTGACATTTCTGTATTTCTGTAACATGTCTGCATCATGTCTGTGACATGCCTGTTACATCTCTGTGACATGCCTATGCCATGTCTGTAACATGTCTGTAACATAACTGTAACATGACTGTGACATGTCTGAAATATGTCTGCGACATGTCTGTGACATGTCTGTGACATGTCTGAAATATGTCAGTTACATGTCTTTGGCATGTCTTCAACATGCCTGTGCCTTGTGTGTAACATGTCTGTAACATGTCGTTGCAGACATGCCGGTGACATGCCTGTTACATGCCTATGCCATGTCTGTAACATGTGTGTAACATGTCTGGGACATGTCTGTGTCAAGTCTGTAACAGGTCTGTGACATGTCTGTAACATATCTGTAACATGTGTATGACATATCGGTAACATGTCTGTATCATGTCTGTGACATGTCTGTAAAATGTGTGTGACGTGTTGTTACTTTTCTGTGGCTTGCCTGTGACATGTGTGTTACATGTCTGCAATATGTCTGTGACACGTCTGTAAGATGTCTGTGATATGTGTGTTACACGTCTGTGCCATGTCTGCAACATGACTGTGCTATGTCTGCAACATGTCTGTGTCATGTCTGTAAATTGTCTATAACATATATGTTACATGTCTGTGACATGTCTGTGACATGTCTTTAACATGGCTGTGACATGTCTGTGACATGTCTGTAACAAGTGTGTGACATGTCTGTTACATGGCAGATACATGTCTGTAACATGTTTGCGACATGTCTGTGAAAAGTCTGTGAAAAGTCTGTGACATGTCTGTGACATGTCTGTGACATGTCTTTAACATGGCTGTGACATGTCTGTGACATGTCTTTAACATGGCTGTGACATGTCTGTGACGTGTCTGTGACATGTCTTTAACATGGCTGTGACATGTCTGTGACATGTCTGTGACATGTCTGTAACAAGTGTGTGACATGTCTGTAACAAGTGTGTGACATGTCTGTTACATGTCAGATACATGTCTGTAACATGTCTGCGACATGTCTATGAAAAGTCTGTAACATGTCTGTGTCATGTCTGTAACAAATCTGTAAATTGTCTGTTACATGTCTGTTACATGTCTGTGACATGTCTGTGACATGTCTGTGACATGTCTGTGACATGTCTGTGACATGTCTTTAACATGGTTTATGTTGTGACATGTCTGTGACATGTCTGTAACAAGTGTGTGACATGTCTGTTACATGTCAGATACATGTCGGTAACATGTCTGCGACATGTCTGTGATAAGTCTGTAACATGTCTGTGACATGTCTGTAACATATCTGTAACATGTGTATGACATATCGGTAACACGTCTGCATCATGTCTGTGAAATGTCTGTAACATATCTGTGACATGTCTGTGTGACATGTCTGTGACATGTCTTTGACATGTCTGTAACATGTCTGTAACAGTGTGTGACATGTCTCATCTCATGTCTGTAACATGTCTGTAACATGTCTGTGACATATCTGTAACATGTCTCTAAAATGTCTGTGACATGTCTGTAACATGTCTGTGACATGTCCGTGACATGTCTGTAACATGCTGTGACATGTCTGTAACATGTCTGCAACATGTCTGTTACATGTCTGTTACATGTCTGTGACATGTCTGTAACATGTCTGTGACATGTCTGTAACATGTCTGTAACATGTGTATGACATGTCTGTAACATGTCTGTGACATGTCTGTAACATGTCTGTAACATGTCTGTGACATGTCTGTAACATGTCTGATCATGTCTTGCCTGTGACATATCTGTAACATGTCTGCAACATGTCTGTGACATGTCTGTAACATGTCTGTGACATGTGTGTTACATGTCTGTGCCATGTCTGCAACATGTCTGTGCCATGTCTGCAACATGTCTGTGACATGTCTGTAAAATGTCTATAACATGTATATGTTACATGTCTGTGACATGTCTGTAACATGTCTGTAACATGTCTGTGACATGTCTGTACCATGTCAGTGACATGTCTGTAAATTGTCATGTCTGTAACATGTAATTACATGTCTGTGACATGTCTGTATGTCTATGCATGTTAAAGTGTCTGTGACATGTCTGTAACATGTCATGTCTGTACATGCATGTCTGTGACATGTTTACATTTGTAACATGTATGCTGCAACATGTCTGTAACATGTCTGTAACATGTCTGTCACATGTCTGTGACATGTCTGTGACATGTCTGAATGTCTGTGACATGTCTGTGACATGTCTGTAACATGTCTGTGACATGCCTGTTACATGTCTGTGACATGACTGTAACATGTCTGTTACATGTCTGCAACATGTCTGTGACATGTCTGTAACATGTCTGTGACATGTCTGTGACATGTCTGTAACATGTCTGTGTCATGTTCTGTACACAAGTCTGTAACATGTCTTGTGACATGTCTGTAACATGTCTGTGATAATTGTCTGTGACATGTCTGTTACATGTCTGTGTACATGTCTGTGACATGTCTGTAACATGTCTGTGACATGTCTGTAACATGTCTGTGATATGTCAGTAACATGTAACATGTCTTTGACATGTCTGTGACATGTCTGTAACATGTCTTTAACATGTCTGTGACATATCTGTAACATGTCTGTGACATGTCTGTAACATGTCTTTAACATGTCTGTAACATGTCTGTAACATGTCTGTGACATGTCTGTAACATGTCTGTTACATGTCTTTACATGTCTGCATCATGTCTGTGACATGTCTGTGCCATGTCTGTGACATGTAACATGTCTGTGACATGTCTGTAACATGTCTGTGACATGTCTGTAACATGTCTGTGACATGTCTGTAACATGTCTGTAACATGTGTCATGTCTGTAACATGTCTGTGACATGTCTGTAACATGTCTGGGACATGTCTGTAACATGTCTGTGACATGTCTGTAACATGTCTGTTACATGTCTGTTTCATGTCTGTAACATGTCTGTGACATGTCTGCATCATGTCTGTGACATGCCTGTTACATCTCTGTGACATGCCTATGCCATGTCTGTAACATGTCTTTGACATTACTGTAACATGTCTGTGACATGTCTGTTACATGTCTGGAACTAGTCTGCAACATGTCTGTGACGTTTCTGTAACATGTCTGTGACATTGTCTGTAACATGTCTGTGACATGTCTGTAACATGTCTGCACATGTCTGTAACATGTCTGTAACATGTCTGTGACATGTCTGTAACATGTCTGTGACAAGTCTGCAACATGTCTGTGACATGTCTGTAACATGTCTGTAACATGTCTGTGTCATGTCTGTAAATTGTCTGTGACATGTCTGTAACATGTCTGGGACATGTCTGTAACATGTCTGTTACATGTCTGTTTCATGTCTGTAACATGTCTGTAACATGTCTGTGACATGTCTGCATCATGTCTGTGACATGCCTGTTACATCTCTGTGACATGCCTATGCCATGTCTGCAACATGCTTTAACATAACTGTAACATGTCTGTGACATGTCTTTGACATGTCTGCAACATGTCTGTGTACATGTCTGTGACATGTCTGTGACATGTCTGTAACATGTCTGTTTCATGTCTGTGTCATGTCTGTAACAAATCTGTAACATGTTTATGACATATCTGTAACATATCTGTATCCTGTCTATGACATGTCTGTAACATGCCTTTCATATGTCTGTGACATGTCTGTTACACGTCTGTGACATGTCTGTAACATGTCTGTAACATGTCTGTGACATGTCTGTGACATGTCTGCATCATGTCTGTGACATGCCTGTTGCATCTCTGTGAGATGCCTATGCCATGTCTGCAACATGGCTTTAACATATCTGTATCATGTCTATGACATGTCTGTAACATGTCTTTCATATGTCTGTGACACGTCTGTTTCATGTCTGTAACATGTCTGTGACATGTCTGCATCATGTCTGTGACATGCCTGTTACATGTCTGTAACATGTCTGTAACATGTTTATGACATGTCTGTAACATATCTGTATCATGTCTGTGACATGTCTGTAACATGTCTTTCATATGTCTGTGACATATCTGTTACATGTCTGTGACATGTCTGTTACATTCTGTCTGTGACATCTGTACATGTCTGTACATGCATGTCTGTAACATGTCTTTCATTTTACATGTCTGTGCCATGTTTGTAACATGTCTTCATACATGTCTGTTGACATGTCTGTTACATGTCTGTAACATGTCTGTAACATATCTGTAACATGTCTGTGACATGTCTGTAACATGTCTGTAAGTTCGTGACATGTCTGTGACATGTCTGTTACATGTCTGTGACATGTCTGTAACATGTCTGTGACATGTCTGTAACATGTCTGTGACACATGTCTGCAACATGTCTGTGACATGTCTGTAACATGTCTGAAACATGTCTGTGATATGCCTGTTACATTCTGTGACATGCCTGTGACATGTCTGTAACATGTCTGTAACATGTCTGTGACATATCTGTAACATGTCTGTGACATGTCTGTAACATGTCTGTAACATATGTATGACATGTCTGTAACATGTCTTTCATATGTCTGTGACATGTCTGTTACACGTCTGTGACATGTCTGTAAAATGTCTTTGACATAACTGTAACATGTCTGTGACATGTCCGTTACATGTCTGTAACATGTCTTGACATTCCTATAACAGCTCTGCAACATTGTCTGTGACATCCCTTAACATTCTGTGACATGTCTGTAACATGTCTGTAACATGTCTATGCTATGTCTGTAACATGTCTGTGACATGTCTGTGACATGTCTGTAACATGTCTGTGACATGTCTGTAACATGTCTGTCACATGTCTGTAACATGTCTGTGACATGTCTGTTACATGTCTGTGGCATGTCTGTAACATATCTGTGACATGTCTGTAACATATCTGTAACATGTCTATGACATTTCGGTAACATGTCTGTGACATGTCTGTGACATGTCTGTAACATGTCTTTCATATGTCTGTGACATGTCTGTGACAAGTCTGTAACATGTCTGTGACATGTCTGTGACATGTCTGTAACATGTCTGTTACATTTGTGACATGTCTGTGACATGTCTGTAACATGTCTGTAACATGTCTGTGACATGTCTGTGACATGCCTGCAACATGTCTGTGACATGTCTGTCACATGTCTGTGACATGCCCGTAACATGTCTGTGGCATGTCTGTAACATGTCTGTGACAAATCCGCATTTTGTCTGTGACATGCCTATAACACATCTGTGACACACTATGTAACTATGTATGACATATCGGTAACATATCTTTCATATGTCTGTGACATGTCTGTTACACGTCTGTGACATGTGTGTAAAATGTCTTTGACATAACTGTAACATGTCTGTGACCTGTCTGTTACATGTCTGTAACATGTCTTGACATTCCTAGAACAGCTCTGCAACATTTCGGTGACATCCCTCTTACATCTCTGCGACATGTCTGTGCTATGTCTGTGCTATGTCTGTGCTATGTCTGTAACATGTCTGTGACATGTCTGTGACACGTCTGTGACATGTCTGTGACACGTCTGTGACATGTCTGTGACACGTCTGTGACATGTCTGTAACATGCCTGTAACATGTCTGTGTCATGTCTGTAACATGTCTGTGACATGTCTATAACATATCTGTAACATATGTATGACATATCGGTAACATGTCTTTCAATGGTCTGTGACATGTCTGTTACACATCTGTGACATGTCTGTAAAATGTCTTTGACATAACTGTAACATGTCTGTGACCTGTCTGTTACATGTCTGTAGCATGTCTTGACATTCCTATAACAGCTCTGCAACATTTCGGTGACATCCCTCTTACATCTCTGTGACATGTTTGTGCTATGTCTGTGCTATGTCTGTAACATGTCTGTGACAAATCCGCATTTTGTCTGTGACATGCCTATAACATATCTGTAACACACTATGTAACTATGTATGACATATCGGTAACATGTCTTTCATATGTCTGTGACATGTCTGTTACACGTCTTTGACATGTGTGTAAAATATCTTTGACATAACTGTTACATGTCTGTGACCTGTCTGTTACATGTCTGTAACATGTCTTGACATTCCTATAACAGCTCTGCAACATTTCGGTGACATCCCTCTTACATCTCTGCGACATGTCTGTGCTATGTCTGTGCTATGTCTGTAACATGTCTGTGACATGTCTGTGACACGTCTGTGACACGTCTGTGACATGTGTGTGACACGTCTGTGACATGTCTGTGACACGTCTGTGACATGTCTGTAACATGCCTGTAACATATCTGTGACATGTCTGTAACATATCTGTAACATGTTTATGACATTTCGGTAACATATCTGTATCATGTCTATGACATGTCTGTAACATGTCTTTCATATGTCTGTGACATGTCTTTGACACGTCTGTGACATGTCTGTGACACGTCTGTGACATGTCTGTGACACGTCTGTGACATGTCTGTGACACGTCTGTGACATGTCTGTAACATGTCTGTAACATGTCTGTAACATGTCTGTAACATGTCTGTGACATGTCTATAACATATCTGTAACATATGTATGACATATCGGTAACATGTCTTTCATATGGTCTGTGACATGTCTGTTACACATCTGTGACATGTCTGTAAAATGTCTGTGACATAACTGTAACATGTCTGTGACATGTCTGTAAAATGTCTTTGACATAACTGTAACATGTCTGTGACCTGTCTGTTACATGTCTGTAGCATGTCTTGACATTCCTATAACAGCTCTGCAACATTTCGGTGACATCCCTCTTACATCTCTGTGACATGTTTGTGCTATGTCTGTGCTATGTCTGTAACATGTCTGTGACAAATCATTTTGTCTGTGACATGTCTATAACATATCTGTAACACACTATGTAAATATGTATGACATATCGGTAACATGTCTTTCATATGTCTGTGACATGTCTGTTACACGTCTGTGACATGTGTGTAAAATATCTTTGACATAACTGTTACATGTCTGTGACCTGTCTGTTACATGTCTGTAAGATGTCTGTTACATGTCTGTTATATGTCTGTGACATGTCTGTGACATGTCTGTGACATGTCTGTCACCTGTCAGTGACATGTCTGTTACATGTCTGTGATATGTCTGTGACATGTCTGTTACATGTCTGTTACATGTCTGTTACATGTCTGTGACATGTCTGTTACATGTCTGTGACATGTCTGTAACATGTCTGTGGCATGTCTGTAAGATGTCTGTTACATGTCTGTGACATGTCTGTGACATGTCTGTCACCTGTCAGTGACATGTCTGTTACATGTCTGTGATATGTCTGTTACATGTCTGTGACATGTCTGTAACATGTGTGTGACATGTCTGTATCATGTCCTTCATATGTCTCTGCCATGTCTGTAACATGTCTGTGACATGTCTTTACATGTCTGTGACCTATCTGTTACATGTCTGTAACATGTCAGTGACATGTCTGTAGCATCTCTTTAACATGTCTGTGGCATGTCTGTGACACGTCTGCATCATGTCTGTGACATGTCTGTAACATGTCTGCAACATTTCGGTGACATGCCTGTTTCATCTCTGTGACATGCCTGTGCCAAGTCTGTAACATGTCTGTGGCATGGATCTATCAATGGAGCAATTTTGAGTCATGGCCTTCACAGCTGTTGTAGTGCTGTATTTGTTAGCAAGGGATTGGCTTAAACCTTCACTTATATAGGCACCTTCAAGGGTCTTTGTCAGTTTTTCCACCTCTTGGGTGTATTGATTAGCCGTTTTATTCTTCTGTTGAAGATTGAGAAGCTTGGCAGATATAACTTCTACCGATTCTCCTTTTACTGCACTTGACAGTTGTATAATGATTGCAGCAATTGTCTGCTCATTACTGATAAGATTCCTCGCATGGCCTTTAAGTTTAGTTTTTATAAGGCTTATCGCTGCTAATTCATGCGTGCCTATTAATGTTTCTAGTAGACCTAGAGCATCTATAAAACTTTGTAAGTTTTCGTGCTTACCATCAAACTCTGGTAGCAGAGATGTGGCTACTCTGATAAAATCTACTAATGTTTGCGCCATTATTATTTTTGGCTTACTTTCAATTCGATCACTTCCTTCTGTTTCAATATCACTATCGGATTCAGCGTCGCTTGATTGAATTGATTCGTCTAGTTCTTTGAATTGGTCGGAATCAATTTCCACCAGTTGACTTAGACTTTCAGATATGTTAATAAGAATATGTCTTCTTTTTCTGATATTTGTTAATCTTGTGTTTAGGGATTTTATTACCCTTTGACACTTATTATTGTTCTCAGCTGTAAGTCTATCTGCATGTTTATTCACTAAAGTGACTATGTTATTATATTCTCTGACTATGTGATTTTTTAATGTATCTACTTTTAATACTGCGTCTTTATTTATGCATTTATATGATTTATCAAATTTGTTTCGAAAATCATCTATATGTTTTTCGCTATATCATTCCATTCCATTCTTGGATTGATTTATAGCTTTTCCTTTGTAATTCTATGTGGTTTGCACATGATCGTGTAATTTTTCTTGAAAAATTTAAATGTATGTAATGAAACGTTTGAGAAAAGAAAATAATAAATTTATCAAAATGCATGAAATTTGTTTTTAAATTGCTATGTAGTATTTTAAAGTGTAGTATTTTAAATGGTATTTTAAAGTGTAGTAAATGTAATTCAATATATATATAAGGATATGCATATAAGTTATGTACATGGAATGTCATTCAAATGTCATTCTGTTTGTCTGCATGTCTGCAATGTAGACGAATATGTAATGTATATATAAATCATATACAAGAAGTGTCATTCAAATGTCATTATGTTTTTCTTGCATGTCTCCAATGTAGTCAAATATGCAATTTGTATATAAGTCATAATGTCATTTGAATGTCAATGTCTGTCTTGCAGCTGCGTTTGCTACTACTGTACCTTTTGGAACTGCTATTCTAGCTTTGTTGTTCTCTTTTGCTCTTCGCGGCACCGTTTAAGCGTACCGTTTTATGTGTACAGTTTTATGTGCCGATGCTCAAATGCGAGCGAAATGATGCGAGCATCACGCCGAAAAACAACGGTTCTTTTTCCCTGAGTCTGAAAAATGCTTTTGCTTTTGCTTTTAGATTTACAGTACGGTACAGTACCGTACGGTGTATTTGTATATACATATATGAGAAAATGATACATTTAGGGAATGTGGTTGGCTCACAATTCGTTTTACAATTTTTTAAAAAAATACCTCCAACCACATTTGTTAGCCTATCAGCAATTAGTATTTTCCAAGCAGCGGTTACCCGCCTCGGCTTGAATTTTGCCTTAATATTAGAGCAAATTGGGGCAATTGCGTTTAAGCAGCCCGTTTGCGTTATTACGCATCATTGCGAAAATATATTATTTTCCCAAACGCTCTTGTAGCGTTGTCGGTTTGGCATGTTAAAGTTGAGGTGACGCTCTTTGCTGCGGTTGCCTTGATGGTGTTATTTCTTGGCAAATTGGGGCATGTGCAAATTATGCAGCCCGTTTGCGTTTCTTCGCATTCTGGCGAAGCTCTTCCTCGATGTCTTGGAGACGCTCTATGTAGCGGACTGCTTCCTCCTTTGCCAACTTGATCATGTCTTTGATCAGTCGCCGTTGCTGAAGAAGTTTTATTCTGCGGCCACTCCTTTTATGTTTTTTGACTTGCTTGGGTTCCCGCCTGGCCCTGTACTCAGCAATTGTGAGTGGGCGCGGTCCATACGCTGGGTTGGCCTCCAATTCCTCTTGCAGAGTGGGTATATCTGTTTGCGGAGTCGGCTCGGCCAAAAGAAATTGTGGCTCCTCTGCCATCAGTTGAGTTTAATGTGTTTTGCCAGTTTCCGTTATTCTGGCTCTTTTGTTGTTGCTGTTTTGCAACAGGAGCTACTGCTGCTCTTCTTAATTTCCTTTTTATCTTTATTACCGTTGCGCAGACCCTCCTGGTCCTGTCACGGTCGCCATGTGGTAGCTGATGAAAGATTTATTTTAATTTTGTTCACTTTAAGTTTTGAAGATTTCGCGCTTTGCCGAAACATGTCTTTATTAATCCCTTGTCACATTCATAGTGTGTTCTTGCAGTGCTGCAGTTAGGCACAGCTAACCTGCACATGCTTAATCTATGTTAAACTCATTAGGCTATGTTATGTTGCGTTCGTGTTATGCCGCTGTGGTAGGCTATTTTATGTTATGTTATTAGTATTATGTTATTATATGTATTATGTATGACAAGGTGTCATAACATTGAAGGTGGTATGCTACAGTAACATGCCTGTGACATGTCTGTGACAAGTCTGTAACATGTCTTGACATGCCTATAACCGCTCTGCAACATTTCGGTGACATCCCTCTTACATCTCTGTGACATGTCTGTGCTATGTCTGTGATATGTCTGTAACATGTCTGTGACATGTCTGTGACATGTCTGTTACATGTCTGTGACATGGCTGCAACATATCTGGAACGTGTCGTCACATGTCTGTGACCTGTCTGTAACATGTCTGTGACATGTCTGTGACATGTCTGTTACATGTCTGTGACATGGCTGTAAAATGTCTTTGACATAACTGTAACATGTCTGTGACCTGTCTGTTACATGTCTGTAACATGTCTTGACATGCCTATAACAGCTCTGCAACATTTCGGTGACATCCCTCTTACATCTCTGTGACATGTCTGTGCTATGTCTGTGCTATGTCTGTAACATGTCAGTGACATGTCTGTGACATGTCTGTTACATGTCTGTGCTATGTCTGTGCTATGACTGTGACATGTCTGTGACATGTCTGTTACATGTCTGTGACATGGCTGCAACATGTCTGTGACATGCCTGTTTCATCTCTGTGACATGCCTATGCCATGTCTGTAACATATCTGTGACATAACTGTGACATGTCTGTGACATATCTGTGACATGTCGTTTACATGTCTGCAATATGTCTGCAATATGTCTGTGACATGTTTGTAACATGTCTGTGATATGTCTGTTAAATTTCTATGACATGTCTTCTACATGTCTGTGACATGTCTGCAACATGTCTGGAACGTGTCGTCACATGTCTGTGACATTGTCTGTATCATGTCTGTGACATGCCTGTTTCATCTCTGTGACATGCCTATGCCATGTCTGTAACATATCTGTGACATAACTGTGACATGTCTGTGACATATCTGTGACATGTCGTTTACATGTCTGCAATATGTCTGCAATATGTCTGTGACATGTTTGTAACATGTCTTGACATGCCTGTAACATGTCTGCAACATTTCGGTGACATCCCTCTTACATCTCTGTGACATGTCTGTGCTATGTCTGTGCTATGTCTGTGCTATGTCTGTAACATGTCTGTGACATGTCTGTTACATGTCTGTGACATGTCTGCAACATGTCTGGAACATGTCGTCACATGTCTGTGACATTGTCTGTTAAATTTCTGTGACATGTCTATTACATGTCTGTGATGTTTCGTAACATGTCTGTGACGTTTCGTTACATGTCTGCGACACGTCCGCATCATGTCTGTAACATATCTGTAACATGTCTGCAACATTTCGGTGACATGCCTGTTACATCTCTGTGACATGTCTGTGCTATGTCTGTGCTATGACTGTGACATGTCTGTGACATGTCTGTTACATGTCTGTGACATGGCTGCAACATGTCTGGAACGTGTCGTCACATGTCTGTGACATTGTCTGTATCATGTCTGTGACATGCCTGTTTCATCTCTGTGACATGCCTATGCCATGTCTGTAACATATCTGTGACATAACTGTGACATGTCTGTGACATATCTGTGACATGTCGGTTACATGTCTGCAATATGTCTGTGTCATGTCTGTAACATGTCTATGACATGTCTGTGACATGTCTGTGACACGTCTGCAACATGTCTGTGACTTGTCTGTGACATGTCTGTGACATGCCTATTCCATGTCTGTAACATGTCTGTGACATGTCTGTAACTTATCTGTAAAATGTGTATGACATATCGGTATCATGTCTACATCAAGTCTGTGACATGTCTATATCTTGTCTGTAACATGTCTGTGACATGTCTGTAACATGTCTGTGACATGTCTGTGACACGTCTGCATCATGTCTGTGACATGTCTATGCCATGTCTGTAACATGTCTGTGACATGTCTGTGACACGTCTTCATCATGTCTGTAACATGTCTGTGACATGTCTCTGGCAAGTCTGTAACATATCTGTGACATGTCTGTAACATGTCTGTAAATTGTCTGTGACATATATGTTACATGTCTGTGACATGTCTGTAACATGTCTGTGACATGTCTGTGACATGTCTGTGACATGGCTGTAAAATGTCTTTGACATAACTGTAACATGTCCGTGCCATGTCTGTAACATGTTTGTTACATGTCTATGACATGTTCTTGACACGTCTGCGTCATGTCTGTGAGATATCTGTGCCATGTCTGTGACGTGTCTGTAACAAATCTGGAACATGTCTGTAACATATCAGTAAAATGTCTGTAAATTGTCTGTGACATAAATGTTACATGTCTGTGACATGTCTTTAACATGTCTGTGACTTGTCTGTGACATGTCTGTGACATGCCTATTCCATGTCTGTAACATGTCTGTGACATGTCTGTAACTTATCTGTAAAATGTGTATGACATATCGGTATCATGTCTACATCAAGTCTGTGACATGTCTATATCTTGTCTGTAACATGTCTGTGACATGTCTGTAACATGTCTGTGACATGTCTGTGACACGTCTGCATCATGTCTGTGACATGTCTGTGCATGTCTGTAACATGTCTGTAACATGTCTGTGACATGTCTGTGACACGTCTTCATCATGTCTGTAACATGTCTGTGACATGTCTGTGGCAAGTCTGTAACATATCTGTGACATGTCTGTAACATGTCTGTAAATTGTCTGTGACATATATGTTACATGTCTGTGACATGTCTGTAACATGTCTGTAACATGTCTGTGACATGTCTGTGACATGTCTGTGACATGTCTGTGACATGGCTGTAAAATGTCTTTGACATGTAATCTGTAACATGTCTGTGACATGTCTGTTACATGTCTGTTACATGTCTGTAACATGTCTTGACATGCCTGTAACATGTCTGCAACATTTCGGTGACATCCCTCTTACATCTCTGTGACATGTCTGTGCTATGTCTGTGCTATGTCTGTAACATGTCTGTGACATGTCTGTTACATGTCTGTGACATGTCTGCAACATGTCTGGAACATGTCGTCACATGTCTGTGACATTGTCTGTTAAATTTCTTTGACATGTCTATTACATGTCTGTGACGTTTCGTAATATGTCTGTGACGTTTCGTAACATGTCTGTGACACGTTTGCATCATGTCTGTGACATATCTGTAACATGTCTGCAACATTTCGGTGACATGCCTGTTACATCTCTGTGACATTCCTGTGACATGTCTGTAACATGTCTGTCATGTCTGTAACATGTCTGTAACATGTCTGTGACATGTCTGTAACATGTCTTTCATATGTGTGTGACATGTTTGTTACACGTCTGTGACATGTCTGTTACAAGTCTGTGACATGTCTGTTACATGTCTTTGGCATGTCTGGAACTTGTCTGTGCCATGTCTGTTGAATGTCTGTTACATGCCTGTTTCATCTCTGTGACATGCCTATGCCATGTCTGTAACATGTCTTTGACATAACTGTAATATGTCTGTATCATATCCTTCATATGTTAGTGACATGCCTGTGCCATGACTGTAACATGTCTGTGACATAACTGTGACATATCTGTGACATATCTGTGACATGTCTTGACATGCCTATAACAGCTCTGCAAAATTTCGGTGACATCCCTCTTACATCTCTGTGACATGTCTGTGTCTCATGTCTGTGCTATGTCTGTAACTTGTCTGTGACATGTCTGTGACATGTCTGTGACATGTCTGTGACATGTCTGTTACATGTCTGTGACATGGCTGTAAAATGTCTTTGACATAACTGTAACATGTCTGTGACCTGTCTGTTACATGTCTGTAACATGTCTTGACATGCCTATAACAGCTCTGCAACATTTCGGTGACATCCCTCTTACATCTCTGTGACATGTCTGTGCTATGTCTGTGCTATGTCTGTGACATGTCTGTGACGTTTTGTTACATGTCTGCGACACGTCCGCATCATGTCTGTAACATATCTGTAACATGTCTGCAACATTTTGGTGACATGCCTGTTACATCTCTGTGACATGTCTGTGCTATGTCTGTGCTATGACTGTGACATGTCTGTGACATGTCTGTTGCATGTCTGTGACATGGCTGCAACATGTCTGGAACGTGTCTTGTCACATGTCTGTGACATTGTCTGTATCATGTCTGTGACATGCCTGTTTCATCTCTGTGACATGCCTATGCCATGTCTGTAACATATCTGTGACATAACTGTTACATGTCTGTGACATATCTGTGACATGTCGGTTACATGTCTGCAATATGTCTGTGACATGTTTGTAACATGTCTGTGATATGTCTGTATTAATGTCTGTAAATTTCTATGACATGTCTGCTACATGTCTGTGACATGTCTGCAACTAGTCTGCAACATGTCTGTGACGTTTCGTCACATGTCTGTGCCATGTCTTTAACATGTCTGTGACACGTCTGCATCATGTCTGTGACATGTCTGTGCCATGTCTGTGCCATGTCTGTAACATGTCTGTGACATGTCTGTGACACGTCAGCATCATGTCTGTCATGCTGTCATGTCTGTAACATGCCTGTGACATGTCTGTGGCAAGTCTGTAACATATCTGTGACATGTCTGTAACATATCAGTAAATTGTCTGTGACATATATGTAAATGTCTGTGACATGTCTGTAACATGTCTGTGACATGTCTGTGACATGTCTGTGACATGCCTATTCCATGTCTGTAACATGTCTGTGACATGTCTGTAACATATCTGTAAAATGTGTATGACATACCGGTATCATGTCTACATCAAGTCTGTGACATGTCTGTGACATGTCTGTATGTCTGTGACATGTCTGTGACATGTCTGTGACACGTCTGCATCATGTCTGTGACATGTCTGTGCCATGTCTGTAACATGTCTGTGACATGTCTGTGACACGTCTGCATCATGTCTGTGGCATGTCTGTAACATGTCTGTAAATTGTCTGTGACATATATGTTACATGTCTGTGACATGTCTGTAACATGTCTGTGACATGTCTGAGACATGTCTGTGACATGGCTGTAAAATGTCTTTGACATAACTGTAACATGTCTGTGACATGTCTATTACATGTCTGTTACATGTCTGTAACATGCCTGTAACATGTCTGCAACATTTCTGTGACATCCCTCTTACATCTCTGTGACATGTCTGTGCTATGTCTGTGCATGTCTTAACATGTCTGCAACATGTCTGTGACATGTCTGTTACATGTCTGTGACATGTCTGCAACATGTCTGGAACATGTCGTCACATGTCTGTGACATTGTTAAATTTCTTTGACATGTCTATTACATGTCTGTGTAGTTTCGTAATATGTCTGTGACGTTTCGTAACATGTCTGTCATTCGGTGACATGCCTGTTACATCTCTGTGACATTCCTGTGACATGTCTGTAAGATGTCTGTGTCATGCCTGTAACATGTCTGTGACATGTCTGTAACATGTCTTTCATATGTGTGTGACATGTTTGTTACACGTCTGTGACATGTCTGTTACACGTCTGTGACATGTCTGTTACATGTCTTTGGCATGTCTGGAACTTGTCTGTGCCATATCTGTTGAATGTCTGTTACATGCCTGTTTCATCTCTGTGACATGCCTATGCCATGTCTATAACATGTCTTTGACATAACTGTAACATGTCTGTGACATGTCTGTATCATATCCTTCATATGTTAGTGACATGCCTGTGCCATGACTGTAACCTGTCTGTGACACAACTGTGACATGTCTGTAACATATCTGTGACATGTCTTGACATGCCTATAACAGCTCTGCAACATTTCGGTGAGATCCCTCTTACATCTCTGTGACATGTCGGTGCTATGTCTGTGCTATGTCTGTGACATGTCTGTGACATGTCTGTTACATGTCTGTCACATGGCTGCAACATGTCTGGAACGTGTCGTCACATGTCTGTGACATTGTCTGTATCATGTCTGTGACATGCCTGTTTCATCTCTGTGACATGCCTATGCCATGTCTGTAACATATCTGTGACATAACTGTGACATGTCTGTGACATATCTGTGACATGTCGGTTACATGTCTGCAATATGTCTGCAATATATCTGTGACATGTTTGTAACATGTCTGTGATATGTCTGTTAAATTTCTATGACATGTCTGCTACATGTCTGTGACATGTCTGTGACATGCCTATTCCATGTCTGTAACATGTCTGTGACATATCTGTAAAATGTGTATGACATATCGGTAACATGTCTACATCAAGTCTGTGACATGTCTGTTACACGTCTGTGACATGTCTGTTACATGTCTTTGGCATATCTGCAACTTGTCTGTGCCATGTTTGTAACACGTCTGTGACATGTCTATGACACGTCTGCATCATGTCTGTGCCATGTCTGTAACATGTCGGCAACATGTCTGTCACATGGCTGTAAATTGTCTTCGACATAACTGTAACATGTCTGTGACATGTCTGTTACATGTCTGTTACATGTCTGTAACATGTCTACAACATTTCGGTGACATGTCTGTAACATGTCAGTGACATGTCTGTAACATGTCTTTCATATGTCTGTGCCATGTCTGTGCCATGTCTGTAACATGTCTGTGACACGTCTGCATCATGTCTGTGACATGTCTGTGCCATGTCTGTAACATGTCTGTGACATGTCTGTGACACGTCTGCATCATGTCTGTGACATGTCTGTGCCATGTCTGTAACATGTCTGTGACATGTCTGTGACACCTCTGCATCATGTCTGTGACATGTCTGTAACATGCCTGTGACATGTCTGTGACAAGTCTGTAACATATCTGTGACATGTCTGTAACATGTCTGTGACATGTCTGTAACATGTCTGTGACATGTCTGTGACATGTCTGTGACATGCCTATTCCATGTCTGTAACATGTCTGTGACATGTCTGTAAAATGTCTATGACATATCGGTAACATGTCTACATCATGTCTGTGACATGTCTGTTACACGTCTGTGACATGTCTGTAACATGTCTGTGACATGTCTGTTACATGTCTTTGACATATCTGTAACATGTCTGTGCCATGTTTGTAACACGTCTGTGACATGTCTGTGACACGTCTGTAACATGTCTGTGCCATGTCTGTAACATGTTAAATGTCTGTTACATGTCTGTAACATGTCTGTGACATGTCTGTGACATGTCTGTGACATGTTACATGTCTGTGTACATGTCTGTGACATGTCTGTGACATGTTTTGTAACATGTCTGTGACATGTCTGTTACATGTCTTTTACATATCTGTAACATGTGTATGACATATCGGTAACATGTCTGTATCATGTCTGTAACATGTCTTTCATATGTCTGTGACATGGCTGTTACACGTCTGTTTCATGTCTGTAACATGTCTGTGACATGTCTGCATCATGTCTGTGACATGCCTTTTCATCTCTGTGACATGCCTATGCCATGTCTGTAACATGACTTTGACATAACTGTAACATGTCTGTGACATGTCTTTGGCATGTCTGCAACATGTCTGTGCCATGTCTGGGACATGTCTGTGACTTGTCTGTAACATGTCTGTGTAACATGTCTGTAACAAATCTGGAACATGTCTGTTATGACATGTTCCATATCTGTAACATGTCTGTAAATTGTCTGTGACATGTATGTTACATATCTGTGACATGTCTGTGACATGTCTCTAACATGTCTGTGACATGTCTGTCACATGTCTGTGATATGTCAGTAACATGTCTGGGACATGTCTGTAACATGTCTGTTACATGTCTTTTACATATCTTTAACATGTGTATGACATATCGGTAATATGTCTGTGATATGTCAGTAACATGTCTTTCATATGTCTGTGACATGTCTGTTACACGTCTGTGACATGTCTGTTACATGTCTGTTACATGTCTTTGGCACGTCTGCATCATGTCTGTGACATTTCTGTAAAATGTATTTGACATAACTGTAAAATATCTTTGATATAACTGTAACATGTGTGTAACATGTCTGTGACAAGTCTGTAACATGTCTGTGACATGTCTGTAACATATCTGTAAAATGTGTGTGTCATGTCTGTAAATTGTCTGTGACATGTCTGTAACATGTCTGGGACATGTCTGTAACATGTCAGGGACATGACTGTAACATGTCTGATACATGTCTGTTTCATGTCTGTAACATGTCTGTGACATGTCTGCATCATGTCTGTGACATGCCTGTTACATCTCTGTGACATGCCTATGCCATGTCTGTAACATGGCTTTGACATTACTGTAACATGTCTGTGACATGTCTGTTACATGTCTGGAACTAGTCTGCAACATGTCTGTGAGAAGTCTGTAACATGTCTGTGACATGTCTGTAACATATCTGTAAAATGTGTGTGTCATGTCTGTAAATTGTCTGTGACATGTCTGTAACATGTCTGTGACATTGTCTGCAACATGTCTGTGCCATGTCTGTAACATGTCTGTAACACGTCTGTGGCATGTCTGAAACATGTCTGTGCCAAGTCTGCAACATGTCTGTGACACGTCTGCATCATGTCTGTAACATGTCTGTGTCATGTCTGTAAATTGTCTGTGACATGTCTGTAACTTGTCTGGGACATGTCTGTAACATGTCTGTTACATGTCTGTTTCATGTCTGTAACATGTCTGTAACATGTCTGTGACATGTCTGCATCATGTCTGTGACATGCCTGTTACATCTCTGTGAGATGCCTATGCCATGTCTGCAACATGACTTTAACATAACTGTAACATGTCTGTGACATGTCTTTGGCATGTCTGCAACATGTCTGTGTGACATGTCTGTGACATGTCTGTGACATGTCTGTAACAAATCTGTAACATGTTTATGACATATCGGTAACATATCTGTATCCTGTCTATGACATGTCTGTAACATGTCTTTTGTCATACATGTCTGTGACATGTCTGTTACACGTCTGTGACATGTCTGTAACATGTCTGTAACATGTCTGTGACATGTCTGCATCATGTCTGTGACATGCCTGTTGCATCTCTGTGAGATGCCTATGCCATGTCCGAAACATGGCTTTAACATATCTGTATCATGTCTATGACATGTCTGTAACATGTCTTTCATATGTCTGTGACACGTCTGTTTCATGTCTGGAACATGTCTGTGACATGTCTGCATCATGTCTGCGACATGCCTGTTACATCTCTGTGACATGGCTATGCCATGTCTGTAACATGACTTTGACATAACTTTAACATGTCTGTGACATGTCTTTGGCATGTCTGCAACATGTCTGTGCCATGTCTGGGACATGTCTGTGACTTGTCTGTAACATGTCTGTGTCATGTCTGTAACAAATCTGGAACATGTCTGTTATGACATGTTTCCTTATCTGTAACATGTCTGTAACATGTCTGTGACATGTCTGCATCATGTCTGTGACATGCCTGTTGCATCTCTGTGAGATGCCTATGCCATGTCTGCAACATGACTTTAACATATCTGTATCATGTCTATGACATGTCTGTAACATGTCTTTCATATGTCTGTGACACGTCTGTTTCATGTCTGTAACATGTCTGTGACATGTCTGCATCATGTCTGTGACATGCCTGTTACATGTCTGTAACATATCTGTAACATGTGTGTGACATATCGGTAACATATCTGTAACATGTCCGTGCCATGTCTGCATCATGTCTGTGACATGTCCGTGCCATGTCTGTAACATGTTTGTTACATGTCTGGGACATGTCTGTAACATGTCTGTTACATGTTTTTTACATATCTGTAACATGTGTATGACATATCGGTAACATGTCTGTATCATGTCTGTAACATGTCTTTCATATGTCTGTGACATGGCTGTTACACGTCTGTTTCATGTCTGTAACATGTCTGTGACATGTCTGCATCATGTCTGTGACATGTCTGCATCATGTCTGTGACATGCCTTTACATCTCTGTGACATGCCTATGCCATGTCTGTAACATGACTTTGACATAACTGTAACATGTCTGTGACATGTCTTTGGCATGTCTGCGACATGTCTGTGCCATGTCTGGGACATGTCTGTGACTTGTCTGTAACATGTCTGTGTCATGTCTGTAACAAATCTGGAACATGTCTGTTATGACATGTTCCATATCTGTAACATGTCTGTAAATTGTCTGTGACATATATATTACATATCTGTGACATGTCTGTGACATGTCTGTCACATGTCTGTGATATGTCAGTAACATGTCTGGGACATGTCTGTAACATGTCTGTTACATGTCTTTTACATATCTTTAACATGTGTATGACATATCGGTAACATGTCTGTGATATGTCAGTAACATGTCTTTCATATGTCTGTGACATGTCTGTTACACGTCTGTGACATGTCTGTTACATGTCTGTTACATGTCTTTGGCACGTCTGCATCATGTCTGTGACATTTCTGTAAAATGTATTTGACATAACTGTAAAATATCTTTGATATAACTGTAACATGTGTGTAACATGTCTGTGAGAAGTCTGTAACATGTCTGTGACATGTCTGTAACATATCTGTAAAATGTGTGTGTCATGTCTGTAAATTGTCTGTGACATGTCTGTGACATGTCTGCATCATGTCTGTGACATGCCTGTTACATCTCTGTGACATGCCTATGCCATGTCAGTAACATGTCTTTGACATTACTGTAACATGTCTGTGACATGTCTGTTATATGTCTGGAACTAGTCTGCAACATGTCTGTGATATTTCGTAACATGTCTGTGACATTGTCTGCAACATGTCTGTGCCATGTCTGTAACATGTCTGGAACACGTCTGTTTCATGTCTGTGTCATGTCTGTAACAAATCTGTAACATGTTTATGACATATCGGTAACATATCTGTATCCTGTCTATGACATGTCTGTAACATGCCTTTCATATGTCTGTGACATGTCTGTTACACGTCTGTGACATGTCTGTAACATGTCTGTAACATGTCTGTGACATGTCTGCATCATGTCTGTGACATGCCTGTTGCATCTCTGTGAGATGCCTATGCCATGTCTGCAACATGACTTTAACATATCTGTATCATGTCTATGACATGTCTGTAACATGTCTTTCATATGTCTGTGACACGTCTGTTTCATGTCGGTAACATGTCTGTGACATGTCTGCATCATGTCTGTGACATGCCTGTTACATCTCTGTGACATGCCTATGCCATGTCTGTAACATGTCTTTGACATTACTGTAACATGTCTGTGACATGTCTGTTATATGTCTGGAACTAGTCTGCAACATGTCTGTGATATTTCGTAACATGTCTGTGACATTGTCTGCAACATGTCTGTGCCATGTCTGTAACATGTCTGTAACACGTCTGTGGCATGTCTGAAACATGTCTGTGCCAAGTCTGCAACATGTCTGTGACATGCCTGTTACATCTCTGTGACATGCCTATGCCATGTCTGTAACATGTCTTTGACATTACTGTAACATATCTGTGACATGTCTGTTATATGTCTGGAACTAGTCTGCAACATGTCTGTGATATTTCGTAACATGTCTGTGACATTGTCTGCAACATGTCTGTGCCATGTCTGTAACATGTCTGTAACACGTCTGTGGCATGTCTGAAACATGTCTGTGCCAAGTCTGCAACATGTCTGTGACACGTCTGCATCATGTCTGTAACATGTCTGTGTCATGTCTGTAAATTGTTTGTGAAATGTCTGTAACTTGTCTGGGACATGTCTGTAACATGTCTGTTACATGTCTGTTTCATGTCTGTAACATGTCTGTAACATGTCTGTGACATGTCTGCATCATGTCTGTGACATGCCTGTTACATCTCTGTGAGATGCCTATGCCATGTCTGCAACATGACTTTAACATAACTGTAACATGTCTGTGACATGTCTTTGGCATGTCTGCAACATGTCTGTGTCATGACTGTGACATGTCTGTAACATGTCTGTTTCATGTCTGTGTCATGTCTGTAACAAATCTGTAACATGTTTATGACATATCGGTAACATATCTGTATCCTGTCTATGACATGTATGTAACATGCTTTTCATATGTCTGTGACATGTCTGTTACACGTCTGTGACATGTCTGTAACATGTCTGTAACATGTCTGTGACATGTCTTTGGCATTTCTGCAACTTGTCTGTGCCATGTTTGTAACATGTCTGTTGAATGTCTGTTACATGTCTGTAACATGTCTGTGACTTATCTGTAACATGTCTGTGACATGTCTGCAAGATGTCTGGAACGTGTCGTCACATGTCTGTGACATTGTCTGTTAAATTTCTGTGACATGTCTGTTACATGTCTGTGACGTTTCGTAACATGTCTGTGACACGTCTGCATCAGGTCTGTGACATGTCTGTAACATGTCTTTCATATGTCTGTGACACGTCTGTTTCATGTCTGTTTCATGTCTGTGACATGTCTGCATCATGTCTGTGACATGCCTGTTGAATGTCTGTAACATATCTGTAACATGTTTATGACATATTGGTAACATATCTGTATCATGTCTGTGACTTGTCTGTAACATGTCTTTCATATGTCTGTGACATGTCTGTTACACGTCTGTGACATGTCTGTTACACGTCTGTGACATGTCTGTTACATGTCTTTGGCATTTCTGCAACTTGTCTGTGCCATGTTTGTAACATGTCTGTTGAATGTCTGTTACATGTCTGTAACATGTCTGTGACTTATCTCTAACATGTCTGTGACATGTCTGCAAGATGTCTGGAACGTGTCGTCACATGTCTGTGACATTGTCTGTTAAATTTCTGTGACATGTCTGTTACATGTCTGTGACGTTTCGTAACATGTCTGTGACACGTCTGCATAAGGTCTGTGACATGTCTGTAACATGTCTGAGACATTTCGGTGATATGCCTGTTACATCTCTGTGACATGCCTGTGACATGCCTGTAACATATCTGTGGCATGTCTGTAACATGTCTGTGACAAATCCGCATTTTGTCTGTGACATTTCTATAACATATCTGTAACCTATGTATGACATATCGGTAACATGTCTTTCATATGTCTGTGACATGTCTGTTACACGTCTGTGACATGTCTGTTACATGTCTTTGGCATTTCTGCAACTTGTCTGTGCCATGTTTGTAACATGTCTGTTGAATGTCTGTTACATGTCTGTAACATGTCTGTGACTTATCTGTAACATGTCTGTGACATGTCTGCAAGATGTCTGGAACGTGTCGTCACATGTCTGTGACATTGTCTGTTAAATTTCTGTGACATGTCTGTTACATGTCTGTGACGTTTCGTAACATGTCTGTGACACGTCTGCATCAGGTCTGTGACATGTCTTTCATATGTCTGTGACACGTCTGTTTCATGTCTGTAAAATGTCTGTGACATGTCTGCATCATGTCTGTGACATGCCTGTTGAATGTCTGTAACATATCTGTAACATGTTTATGACATATTGGTAACATATCTGTATCATGTCTGTGACTTGTCTGTAACATGTCTTTCATATGTCTGTGACATGTCTGTTACACGTCTGTGACATGTCTGTTACACGTCTGTGACATGTCTGTTACATGTCTTTGGCATTTCTGCAACTTGTCTGTGCCATGTTTGTAACATGTCTGTTGAATGTCTGTTACATGTCTGTAACATGTCTGTGACTTATCTCTAACATCTCTGTGACATGTCTGCAAGATGTCTGGAACGTGTCGTCACATGTCTGTGACATTGTCTGTTAAATTTCTGTGACATGTCTGTTACATGTCTGTGACGTTTCGTAACATGTCTGTGACACGTCTGCATAAGGTCTGTGACATGTCTGTAACATGTCTGAGACATTTCGGTGATATGCCTGTTACATCTCTGTGACATGCCTGTGACATGCCTGTAACATATCTGTGGCATGTCTGTAACATGTCTGTGACAAATCCGCATTTTGTCTGTGACATTTCTATAACATATCTGTAACATATGTATGACATATCGGTAACATGTCTTTCATATGTCTGTGACATGTCTGTTACACGTCTGTGACATGTCTGCAAAATGTCTTTGACATAACTGTAACATGTCTGTGACATGTCTGCATCATGTCTGTGACATGCCTGTTGCATCTCTGTGAGATGCCTATGCCATGTCTGCAACATGACTTTAACATATCTGTATCATGTCTATGACATGTCTGTAACATGTCTTTCATATGTCTGTGACACGTCTGTTTCATGTCTGTAACATGTCTGTGACATGTCTGCATCATGTCTGTGACATGCCTGTTACATGTCTGTAACATATCTGTAACATGTGTGTGACATATCGGTAACATATCTGTAACATGTCCGTGCCATGTCTGCATCATGTCTGTGACATGTCCGTGCCATGTCTGTAACATGTTTGTTACATGTCTGTGACATGTCTGTCACATGTCTGTGACATGTCAGTAACATGTCTGTGACATGTCTGTAACATGTCTGTTACATGTTTTTTACATATCTGTAACATGTGTATGACATATCGGTAAAATGTCTGTATCATGTCTGAAACATGTCTTTCATATGTCTGTGACATGGCTGTTACACGTCTGTTTCATGTCTGGAACATGTCTGTGACATGTCTGCATCATGTCTGTGACATGCCTTTACATCTCTGTGACATGCCTATGCCATGTCTGTAACATGACTTTGACATATCTGTATCATGTCTATGACATGTCTGTAACATGTCTTTCATATGTCTGTGACACGTCTGTTTCATGTCTGGAACATGTCTGCATCATGTCTGTGACATGCCTTTACATCTCTGTGACATGCCTATGCCATGTCTGTAACATGACTTTGACATAACTGTAACATGTCTGTGACATGTCTTTGGCATGTCTGCGACATGTCTGTGCCATGTCTGGGACATGTCTGTGACTTGTCTGTAACATGTCTGTGTCATGTCTGTAACAAATCTGGAACATGTCTGTTATGACATGTTCCATATCTGTAACATGTCTGTAAATTGTCTGTGACATATATGTTACATATCTGTGACATGTCTGTGACATGTCTCTAACATGTCTGTGACATGTCTGTCACATGTCTGTGATATGTCAGTAACATGTCTGGGACATGTCTGTAACATGTCTGTTACATGTCTTTTACATATCTTTAACATGTGTATGACATATCGGTAACATGTCTGTGAGATGTCAGTAACATGTCTTTCATATGTCTGTGACGTGTCTGTTACACGTCTGTGACATGTCTGTTACATGTCTGTTACATGTCTTTGGCACGTCTGCATCATGTCTGTGACATTTCTGTAAAATGTATTTGACATAACTGTAAAATATCTTTGATATAACTGTAACATGTGTGTAACATGTCTGTGAGAAGTCTGTAACATGTCTGTGACATGTCTGTAACATATCTGTAAAATGTGTGTGTCATGTCTGTAAATTGTCTGTGACATGTCTGTGACATGTCTGCATCATGTCTGTGACATGCCTGTTACATCTCTGTGACATGCCTATGCCATGTCTGTAACATGTCTTTGACATTACTGTAACATGTCTGTGACATGTCTGTTATATGTCTGGAACTAGTCTGCAACATGTCTGTGATATTTCGTAACATGTCTGTGACATTGTCTGCAACATGTCTGTGCCATGTCTGTAGCATGTCTGTAACACGTCTGTGGCATGTCTGAAACATGTCTGTGCCAAGTCTGCAACATGTCTGTGACACGTCTGCATCATGTCTGTAACATGTCTGTGTCATGTCTGTAAATTGTCTGTGAAATGTCTGTAACTTGTCTGGGACATGTCTGTAACATGTCTGTTACATGTCTGTTTCATGTCTGTAACATGTCTGTAACATTTCTGTGACATGTCTGCATCATGTCTGTGTCATGTCTGTGACATGTCTGTGACATGTCTGTAACATGTCTGTTTCATGTCTGTGTCATGTCTGTAACAAATCTGTAACATGTTTATGACATATCGGTAACATATCTGTATCCTGTCTATGACATGTCTGTAACATGCCTTTCATATGTCTGTGACATGTCTGTTACACGTCTGTGACATGTCTGTAACATGTCTGTAACATGTCTGTGACATGTCTGCATCATGTCTGTGACATGCCTGTTGCATCTCTGTGAGATGCCTATGCCATGTCTGCAACATGACTTTAACATATCTGTATCATGTCTATGACATGTCTGTAACATGTCTTTCATATGTCTGTGACACGTCTGTTTCATGTCTGTAACATGTCTGTGACATGTCTGCATCATGTCTGTGACATGCCTGTTGAATGTCTGTGACATGCCTATGCCATGTCTGTAACATGTCTTTGACATTACTGTAACATGTCTGTGACATGTCTGTTATATGTCTGGAACTAGTCTGCAACATGTCTGTGATATTTCGTAACATGTCTGTGACATTGTCTGCAACATGTCTGTGCCATGTCTGTAACATGTCTGTAACACGTCTGTGGCATGTCTGAAACATGTCTGTGCCAAGTCTGCAACATGTCTGTGACACGTCTGCATCATGTCTGTAACATGTCTGTAACATGTCTTTGGCATGTCTGCAACATGTCTGTGTCATGTCTGTGACATGTCTGTGATATGTCTGTAACATGCCTGTTTCATGTCTGTGTCATGTCTGTAACAAATCTGTAACATGTTTATGACATATCAGTAACATATCTGTATCCTGTCTATGACATGTCTGTAACATGCCTTTCATATGTCTGTGACATGTCTGTTACACGTCTGTGACATGTCTGTAACATGTCTGTAACATGTCTGTGACATGTCTTTGGCATTTCTGCAACTTGTCTGTGCCATGTTTGTAACATGTCTGTTGAATGTCTGTTACATGTCTGTAACATGTCTGTGACTTATCTGTAACATGTCTGTGACATGTCTGCAAGATGTCTGGAACGTGTCGTCACATGTCTGTGACATTGTCTGTTAAATTTCTGTGACATGTCTGTTACATGTCTGTGACGTTTCGTAACATGTCTGTGACACGTCTGCATCAGGTCTGTGACATGTCTGTAACATGTCTTTCATATGTCTGTGACACGTCTGTTTCATGTCTGTAACATGTCTGTGACATGTCTGCATCATGTCTGTGACATGCCTGTTGAATGTCTGTAACATATCTGTAACATGTTTATGACATATCGGTAACATATCTGTATCATGTCTGTGACTTGTCTGTAACATGTCTTTCATATGTCTGTGACATGTCTGTTACACGTCTGTGACATGTCTGTTACACGTCTGTGACATGTCTGTTACATGTCTTTGGCATTTCTGCAACTTGTCTGTGCCATGTTTGTAACATGTCTGTTGAATGTCTGTTACATGTCTGTAACATGTCTGTGACTTATCTGTAACATGTCTGTGACATGTCTGCAAGATGTCTGGAACGTGTCGTCACATGTCTGTGACATTGTCTGTTAAATTTCTGTGACATGTCTGTTACATGTCTGTGACGTTTCGTAACATGTCTGTGACACGTCTGCATCAGGTCTGTGACATGTCTGTAACATGTCTGAGACATTTCGGTGATATGCCTGTTACATCTCTGTGACATGCCTGTGACATGCCTGTAACATGTCTGTGGCATGTCTGTAACATGTCTGTGACAAATCCGCATTTTGTCTGTGACATTTCTATAACATATCTGTAACATATGTATGACATATCGGTAACATGTCTTTCATATGTCTGTGACATGTCTGTGACATGTCTGCAAAATGTCTTTGACATAACTGTAACATGTCTGTGACATGTCTGCATCATGTCTGTGACATGCCTGTTGCATCTCTGTGAGATGCCTATGCCATGTCTGCAACATGACTTTAACATATCTGTATCATGTCTATGACATGTCTGTAACATGTCTTTCATATGTCTGTGACACGTCTGTTTCATGTCTGTAACATGTCTGTGACATGTCTGCATCATGTCTGTGACATGCCTGTTACATGTCTGTAACATATCTGTAACATGTGTGTGACATATCGGTAACATATCTGTAACATGTCCGTGCCATGTCTGCATCATGTCTGTGACATGTCCGTGCCATGTCTGTAACATGTTTGTTACATGTCTGTGACATGTCTGTCACATGTCTGTGACATGTCAGTAACATGTCTGTGACATGTCTGTAACATGTCTGTTACATGTTTTTTACATATCTGTAACATGTGTATGACATATCGGTAACATGTCTGTATCATGTCTGTAACATGTCTTTCATATGTCTGTGACATGGCTGTTACACGTCTGTTTCATGTCTGTAACATGTCTGTGACATGTCTGCATCATGTCTGTGACATGCCTTTACATCTCTGTGACATGCCTATGCCATGTCTCTAACATGACTTTGACATAACTGTAACATGTCTGTGACATGTCTTTGACATGTCTGCGACATGTCTGTGCCATGTCTGGGACATGTCTGTGACTTGTCTGTAACATGTCTGTGTCATGTCTGTAACAAATCTGGAACATGTCTGTTATGACATGTTCCATATCTGTAACATGTCTGTAAATTGTCTGTGACATATATGTTACATATCTGTGACATGTCTGTGACATGTCTCTAACATGTCTGTGACATGTCTGTCACATGTCTGTGACATGTCAGTAACATGTCTGGGACATGTCTGTAACATGTCTGTTACATGTCTTTTACATATCTTTAACATGTGTATGACATATCGGTAACATGTCTGTGATATGTCAGTAACATGTCTTTCATATGTCTGTGACATGTCTGTAACATGTCTGTGACATGTCTGTTACATGTCTGTTACATGTCTTTGGCACGTCTGCATCATGTCTGTGACATTTCTGTAAAATGTATTTGACATAACTGTAAAATATCTTTGATATAACTGTAACATGTGTGTAACATGTCTGTGAGAAGTCTGTAACATGTCTGTGACATGTCTGTAACATATCTGTAAAATGTCTGTGTCATGTCTGTAAATTGTCTGTGACATGTCTGTAACATGTCTGGGACATGTCTGTAACATGTCTGGGACATGACTGTAACATGTCTGTTACATGTCTGTTTTATGTCTGTAACATGTCTGTGACATGTCTGCATCATGTCTGTGACATGCCTGTTACATCTCTGTGACATGCCTATGCCATGTCTGTAACATGTCTTTGACATTACTGTAACATGTCTGTGACATGTCTGTTATATGTCTGGAACTAGTCTGCAACATGTCTGTGATATTTCGTAACATGTCTGTGACATTGTCTGCAACATGTCTGTGCCATGTCTGTAACACGTCTGTGGCATGTCTGAAACATGTCTGTGCCAAGTCTGTAACATGTCTGTGACACGTCTGCATCATGTCTGTAACATGTCTGTGTCATGTCTGTAAAATGTCTGTGAAATGTCTGTAACTTGTCTGGGACATGTCTGTAACATGTCTGTTATATGTCTGTTTCATGTCTGTAACATGTCTGTAACATGTCTGTGACATGTCTTTGGCATGTCTGCAACATGTCTGTAACATGTCTGTGACATGTCTGTGACATGTCTGTAACATGTCTGTTTCATGTCTGTGTCATGTCTGTAACAAATCTGTAACATGTTTATGACATATCAGTAACATATCTGTATCCTGTCTATGACATGTCTGTAACATGCCTTTCATATGTCTGTGACATGTCTGTTACACGTCTGTGACATGTCTGTAACATGTCTGTAACATGTCTGTGACATGTCTTTGGCATTTCTGCAACTTGTCTGTGCCATGTTTGTAACATGTCTGTTGACATGTCTGTTACATGTCTGTAACATGTCTGTGACTTATCTGTAACATGTCTGTGACATGTCTGCAAGATGTCTGTGAACGTGTCGTCACATGTCTGTGACATTGTGTGTTAAATTTCTGTGACATGTCTGTTACATGTCTGTGACGTTTCTGTAACATGTCTGTGACACGTCTGCATCAGGTCTGTGACATGTCTGTAACATGTCTTTCATATGTCTGTGACACGTCTGTTTCATGTCTGTAACATGTCTGTGACATGTCTGCATCATGTCTGTGACATGCCTGTTGAATGTCTGTAACATATCTGTAACATGTTTATGACATATCGGTAACATATCTGTATCATGTCTGTGACTTGTCTGTAACATGTCTTTCATATGTCTGTGACATGTCTGTTACATGTCTGTGACATGTCTGTTACATGTCTGTGACATGTCTGTTACATGTCTTTGGCATTTCTGCAACTTGTCTGTGCCATGTTTGTAACATGTCTGTTGAATGTCTGTTACATGTCTGTAACATGTCTGTGACTTATCTGTAACATGTCTGTGACATGTCTGCAAGATGTCTGGAACGTGTCGTCACATGTCTGTGACATTGTCTGTTAAATTTCTGTGACATGTCTGTTACATGTCTGTGACGTGTCTGTAACATGTCTGTGACACGTCTGCATCAGGTCTGTGACATGTCTGTAACATGTCTGTAGACATGTCGGTGATATGCCTGTTACATCTCTGTGACATGCCTGTGACATGCCTGTAACATGTCTGTGGCATGTCTGTAACATGTCTGTGACAAATCTGCATTTTGTCTGTGACATTTCTATAACATATCTGTAACATATGTATGACATATCGGTAACATGTCTTTCATATGTCTGTGACATGTCTGTGACATGTCTGCAAAATGTCTTTGACATAACTGTAACATGTCTGTGACATGTCTGCATCATGTCTGTGACATGCCTGTTGCATCTCTGTGAGATGCCTATGCCATGTCTGCAACATGACTTTAACATATCTGTATCATGTCTATGACATGTCTGTAACATGTCTTTCATATGTCTGTGACACGTCTGTTTCATGTCTGTAACATGTCTGTGACATGTCTGCATCATGTCTGTGACATGCCTGTTACATGTCTGTAACATATCTGTAACATGTGTGTGACATATCGGTAACATATCTGTAACATGTCCGTGCCATGTCTGCATCATGTCTGTGACATGTCCGTGCCATGTCTGTAACATGTTTGTTACATGTCTGTGACATGTCTGTCACATGTCTGTGACATGTCAGTAACATGTCTGTGACATGTCTGTAACATGTCTGTTACATGTTTTTTACATATCTGTAACATGTGTATGACATATCGGTAACATGTCTGTATCATGTCTGTAACATGTCTTTCATATGTCTGTGACATGGCTGTTACACGTCTGTTTCATGTCTGTAACATGTCTGTGACATGTCTGCATCATGTCTGTGACATGCCTTTACATCTCTGTGACATGCCTATGCCATGTCTCTAACATGACTTTGACATAACTGTAACATGTCTGTGACATGTCTTTGGCATGTCTGCGACATGTCTGTGCCATGTCTGGGACATGTCTGTGACTTGTCTGTAACATGTCTGTGTCATGTCTGTAACAAATCTGGAACATGTCTGTTATGACATGTTCCATATCTGTAACATGTCTGTAAATTGTCTGTGACATATATGTTACATATCTGTGACATGTCTGTGACATGTCTCTAACATGTCTGTGACATGTCTGTCACATGTCTGTGATATGTCAGTAACATGTCTGGGACATGTCTGTAACATGTCTGTTACATGTCTTTTACATATCTTTAACATGTGTATGACATATCGGTAACATGTCTGTGATATGTCAGTAACATGTCTTTCATATGTCTGTGACATGTCTGTTACACGTCTGTGACATGTCTGTTACATGTCTGTTACATGTCTTTGGCACGTCTGCATCATGTCTGTGACATTTCTGTAAAATGTATTTGACATAACTGTAAAATATCTTTGATATAACTGTAACATGTGTGTAACATGTCTGTGAGAAGTCTGTAACATGTCTGTGACATGTCTGTAACATATCTGTAAAATGTGTGTGTCATGTCTGTAAATTGTCTGTGACATGTCTGTAACATGTCTGGGACATGTCTGTAACATGTCTGGGACATGTCTGTAACATGTCTGGGACATGACTGTAACATGTCTGTTACATGTCTGTTTTATGTCTGTAACATGTCTGTGACATGTCTGCATCATGTCTGTGACATGCCTGTTACATCTCTGTGACATGCCTATGCCATGTCTGTAACATGTCTTTGACATTACTGTAACATGTCTGTGACATGTCTGTTATATGTCTGGAACTAGTCTGCAACATGTCTGTGATATTTCGTAACATGTCTGTGACATTGTCTGCAACATGTCTGTGCCATGTCTGTAACATGTCTGTAACACGTCTGTGGCATGTCTGAAACATGTCTGTGCCAAGTCTGCAACATGTCTGTGACACGTCTGCATCATGTCTGTAACATGTCTGTGTCATGTCTGTAAATTGTCTGTGAAATGTCTGTAACTTGTCTGGGACATGTCTGTAACATGTCTGTTACATGTCTGTTTCATGTCTGTAACATGTCTGTAACATGTCTGTGACATGTCTTTGGCATGTCTGCAACATGTCTGTGTCATGTCTGTGACATGTCTGTGACATGTCTGTAACATGTCTGTTTCATGTCTGTGTCATGTCTGTAACAAATCTGTAACATGTTTATGACATATCAGTAACATATCTGTATCCTGTCTATGACATGTCTGTAACATGCCTTTCATATGTCTGTGACATGTCTGTTACACGTCTGTGACATGTCTGTAACATGTCTGTAACATGTCTGTGACATGTCTTTGGCATTTCTGCAACTTGTCTGTGCCATGTTTGTAACATGTCTGTTGAATGTCTGTTACATGTCTGTAACATGTCTGTGACTTATCTGTAACATGTCTGTGACATGTCTGCAAGATGTCTGGAACGTGTCGTCACATGTCTGTGACATTGTCTGTTAAATTTCTGTGACATGTCTGTTACATGTCTGTGACGTTTCGTAACATGTCTGTGACACGTCTGCATCAGGTCTGTGACATGTCTGTAACATGTCTTTCATATGTCTGTGACACGTCTGTTTCATGTCTGTAACATGTCTGTCACATGTCTGCATCATGTCTGTGACATGCCTGTTGAATGTCTGTAACATATCTGTAACATGTTTATGACATATCGGTAACATATCTGTATCATGTCTGTGACTTGTCTGTAACATGTCTTTCATATGTCTGTGACATGTCTGTTACACGTCTGTGACATGTCTGTTACACGTCTGTGACATGTCTGTTACATGTCTTTGGCATTTCTGCAACTTGTCTGTCCCATGTTTGTAACATGTCTGTTGAATGTCTGTTACATGTCTGTAACATGTCTGTGACTTATCTGTAACATGTCTGTGACATGTCTGCAAGATGTCTGGAACGTGTCGTCACATGTCTGTGACATTGTCTGTTAAATTTCTGTGACATGTCTGTTACATGTCTGTGACGTTTCGTAACATGTCTGTGACACGTCTGCATCAGGTCTGTGACATGTCTGTAACATGTCTTTCATATGTCTGTGACACGTCTGTTTCATGTCTGTAACATGTCTGCATCATGTCTGTGACATGCCTGTTGAATGTCTGTAACATATCTGTAACATGTTTATGACATATCGGTAACATATCTGTATCATGTCTGTGACTTGTCTGTAACATGTCTTTCATATGTCTGTGACATGTCTGTTACACGTCTGTGACATGTCTGTTACACGTCTGTGACATGTCTGTTACATGTCTTTGGCATTTCTGCAACTTGTCTGTGCCATGTTTGTAACATGTCTGTTGAATGTCTGTTACATGTCTGTAACATGTCTGTGACTTATCTGTAACATGACTGTGACATGTCTGCAAGATGTCTGGAACGTGTCGTCACATGTCTGTGACATTGTCTGTTAAATTTCTGTGACATGTCTGTTACATGTCTGTGACGTTTCGTAACATGTCTGTGACACGTCTGCATCAGGTCTGTGACATGTCTGTAACATGTCTGAGACATTTCGGTGATATGCCTGTTACATCTCTGTGACATGCCTGTGACATGCCTGTAACATGTCTGTGGCATGTCTGTAACATGTCTGTGACAAATCCGCATTTTGTCTGTGACATTTCTATAACATATCTGTAACATATGTATGACATATCGGTAACATGTCTTTCATATGTCTGTGACATGTCTGTGACATGTCTGCAAAATGTCTTTGACATAACTGTAACATGTCTGTGACATGTCTGCATCATGTCTGTGACATGCCTGTTGCATCTCTGTGAGATGCCTATGCCATGTCTGCAACATGACTTTAACATATCTGTATCATGTCTATGACATGTCTGTAACATGTCTTTCATATGTCTGTGACACGTCTGTTTCATGTCTGTAACATGTCTGTGACATGTCTGCATCATGTCTGTGACATGCCTGTTACATGTCTGTAACATATCTGTAACATGTGTGTGACATATCGGTAACATATCTGTAACATGTCCGTGCCATGTCTGCATCATGTCTGTGACATGTCCGTGCCATGTCTGTAACATGTTTGTTACATGTCTGTGACATGTCTGTCACATGTCTGTGACATGTCAGTAACATGTCTGTGACATGTCTGTAACATGTCTGTTACATGTTTTTTACATATCTGTAACATGTGTATGACATATCGGTAACATGTCTGTATCATGTCTGTAACATGTCTTTCATATGTCTGTGACATGGCTGTTACACGTCTGTTTCATGTCTGTAACATGTCTGTGACATGTCTGCATCATGTCTGTGACATGCCTTTACATCTCTGTGACATGCCTATGCCATGTCTCTAACATGACTTTGACATAACTGTAACATGTCTGTGACATGTCTTTGGCATGTCTGCGACATGTCTGTGCCATGTCTGGGACATGTCTGTGACTTGTCTGTAACATGTCTGTGTCATGTCTGTAACAAATCTGGAACATGTCTGTTATGACATGTTTCATATCTGTAACATGTCTGTAAATTGTCTGTGACATATATGTTACATATCTGTGACATGTCTGTGACATGTCTCTAACATGTCTGTGACATGTCTGTCACATGTCTGTGATATGTCAGTAACATGTCTGGGACATGTCTGTAACATGTCTGTTACATGTCTTTTACATATCTTTAACATGTGTATGACATATCGGTAACATGTCTGTGATATGTCAGTAACATGTCTTTCATATGTCTATGACATGTCTGTTACACGTCTGTGACATGTCTGTTACACGTCTGTGACATGTCTGTTACATGTCTGTTACATGTCTTTGGCACGTCTGCATCATGTCTGTGACATTTCTGTAAAATGTATTTGACATAACTGTAAAATATCTTTGATATAACTGTAACATGTGTGTAACATGTCTGTGAGAAGTCTGTAACATGTCTGTGACATGTCTGTAACATATCTGTAAAATGTGTGTGTCATGTCTGTAAATTGTCTGTGACATGTCTGTAACATGTCTGGGACATGTCTGTAACATGTCTGGGACATGACTGTAACATGTCTGTTACATGTCATTTTTATGTCTGTAACATGTCTGTGACATGTCTGCATCATGTCTGTGACATGCCTGTTACATCTCTGTGACATGCCTATGCCATGTCTGTAACATGTCTTTGACATTACTGTAACATGTCTGTGACATGTCTGTTATATGTCTGGAACTAGTCTGCAACATGTCTGTGATATTTCGTAACATGTCTGTGACATTGTCTGCAACATGTCTGTGCCATGTCTGTAACATGTCTGTAACACGTCTGTGGCATGTCTGAAACATGTCTGTGCCAAGTCTGCAACATGTCTGTGACACGTCTGCATCATGTCTGTAACATGTCTGTGTCATGTCTGTAAATTGTCTGTGAAATGTCTGTAACTTGTCTGGGACATGTCTGTAACATGTCTGTTACATGTCTGTTTCATGTCTGTAACATGTCTGTAACATGTCTGTGACAGGTCTTTGGCATGTCTGCAACATGTCTGTGTCATGTCTGTGACATGTCTGTGACATGTCTGTAACATGTCTGTTTCATGTCTGTGTCATGTCTGTAACAAATCTGTAACATGTTTATGACATATCAGTAACATATCTGTATCCTGTCTATGACATGTCTGTAACATGCCTTTCATATGTCTGTGACATGTCTGTTACACGTCTGTGACATGTCTGTAACATGTCTGTAACATGTCTGTGACATGTCTTTGGCATTTCTGCAACTTGTCTGTGCCATGTTTGTAACATGTCTGTTGAATGTCTGTTACATGTCTGTAACATGTCTGTGACTTATCTGTAACATGTCTGTGACATGTCTGCAAGATGTCTGGAACGTGTCGTCACATGTCTGTGACATTGTCTGTTAAATTTCTGTGACATGTCTGTTACATGTCTGTGACGTTTCGTAACATGTCTGTGACACGTCTGCATCAGGTCTGTGACATGTCTGTAACATGTCTTTCATATGTCTGTGACACGTCTGTTTCATGTCTGTAACATGTCTGTGACATGTCTGCATCATGTCTGTGACATGCCTGTTGAATGTCTGTAACATATCTGTAACATGTTTATGACATATCGGTAACATATCTGTATCATGTCTGTGACTTGTCTGTAACATGTCTTTCTTATGTCTGTGACATGTCTGTTACACGTCTGTGACATGTCTGTTACACGTCTGTAACATGTCTGTTACATGTCTTTGGCATTTCTGCAACTTGTCTGTGCCATGTTTGTAACATGTCTGTTGAATGTCTGTTACATGTCTGTAACATGTCTGTGACTTATCTGTAACATGTCTGTGACATGTCTGCAAGATGTCTGGAACGTGTCGTCACATGTCTGTGACATTGTCTGTTAAATTTCTGTGACATGTCTGTTACATCTCTGTGACATGCCTATGCCATGTCTCTAACATGACTTTGACATAACTGTAACATGTCTGTGACATGTCTTTGGCATGTCTGCGACATGTCTGTGCCATGTCTGGGACATGTCTGTGACTTGTCTGTAACATGTCTGTGTCATGTCTGTAACAAATCTGGAACATGTCTGTTATGACATGTTCCATATCTGAAACATGTCTGTAAATTGTCTGTGACATATATGTTACATATCTGTGACATGTCTGTGATATGTCTCTAACATGTCTGTGACATGTCTGTCACATGTCTGTGATATGTCAGTAACATGTCTGGGACATGTCTGTAATATGTCTGTTACATGTCTTTTACATATCTTTAACATGTGTATGACATATCGGTAACATGTCTGTGATATGTCAGTAACATGTCTTTCATATGTCTGTGACATGTCTGTTACACGTCTGTGACATGTCTGTTACATGTCTGTTACATGTCTTTGGCACGTCTGCATCATGTCTGTGACATTTCTGTAAAATGTATTTGACATAACTGTAAAATATCTTTGATATAACTGTAACATGTGTGTAACATGTCTGTGAGAAGTCTGTAACATGTCTGTGACATGTCTGTAACATATCTGTTAAAATGTGTGTGTCATGTCTGTAAATTGTCTGTGACATGTCTGTAACATGTCTGGGACATGTCTGTAACATGTCTGGGACATGACTGTAACATGTCTGTTACATGTCTGTTTTATGTCTGTAACATGTCTGTGACATGTCTGCATCATGTCTGTGACATGCCTGTTACATCTCTGTGACATGCCTATGCCATGTCTGTAACATGTCTTTGACATTACTGTAACATGTCTGTGACATGTCTGTTATATGTCTGGAACTAGTCTGCAACATGTCTGTGATATTTCGTAACATGTCTGTGACATTGTCTGCAACATGTCTGTGCCATGTCTGTAACATGTCTGTAACACTTCTGTGGCATGTCTGAAACATGTCTGTGCCAAGTCTGCAACATGTCTGTGACACGTCTGCATCATGTCTGTAACATGTCTGTGTCATGTCTGTAAATTGTCTGTGAAATGTCTGTAACTTGTCTGGGACATGTCTGTAACATGTCTGTTACATGTCTGTTTCATGTCTGTAACATGTCTGTAACATGTCTGTGACATGTCTGCATCATGTCTGTGACATGCCTGTTACATCTCTGTGAGATGCCTATGCCATGTCTGCAACATGACTTTAACATAACTGTAACATGTCTGTGACATGTCTTTGGCATGTCTGCAACATGTCTGTGTCATGTCTGTGACATGTCTGTGACATGTCTGTAACATGTCTGTTTCATGTCTGTGTCATGTCTGTAACAAATCTGTAACATGTTTATGACATATCGGTAACATATCTGTATCCTGTCTATGACATGTCTGTAACATGCCTTTCATATGTCTGTGACATGTCTGTTACACGTCTGTGACATGTCTGTAACATGTCTGTAACATGTCTGTGACATGTCTGCATCATGTCTGCATCAAGTCTGTGACATGCCTGTTGCATCTCTGTGAGATGCCTATGCCATGTCTGCAACATGACTTTAACATATCTGTATCATGTCTATGACATGTCTGTAACATGTCTTTCATATGTCTGTGACACGTCTGTTTCATGTCTGTAACATGTCTGTGACATGTCTGCATCATGTCTGTGACATGCCTGTTACATGTCTGTAACATATCTGTAACATGTGTGTGACATATCGGTAACATATCTGTAACATGTCCGTGCCATGTCTGCATCATGTCTGTGACATGTCCGTGCCATGTCTGTAACATGTTTGTTACATGTCTGTGACATGTCAGTAACATGTCTGTGACATGTCTGTAACATGTCTGTTACATGTTTTTTACATATCTGTAACATGTGTATGACATATCGGTAACATGTCTGTATCATGTCTGTAACATGTCTTTCATATGTCTGTGACATGGCTGTTACACGTCTGTTTCATGTCTGTAACATGTCTGTGACATGTCTGCATCATGTCTGTGACATGCCTTTACATCTCTGTGACATGCCTATGCCATGTCTCTAACATGACTTTGACATAACTGTAACATGTCTGTGACATGTCTTTGGCATGTCTGCGACATGTCTGTGCCATGTCTGGGACATGTCTGTGACTTGTCTGTAACATGTCTGTGTCATGTCTGTAACAAATCTGGAACATGTCTGTTATGACATGTTCCATATCTGTAACATGTCTGTAAATTGTCTGTGACATATATGTTACATATCTGTGACATGTCTGTGATATGTCTCTAACATGTCTGTGACATGTCTGTCACATGTCTGTGATATGTCAGTAACATGTCTGGGACATGTCTGTAACATGTCTGTTACATGTCTTTTACATATCTTTAACATGTGTATGACATATCGGTAACATGTCTGTGATATTCAGTACATGTCAGTAACATGTCTTTCATATGTCTGTGACATGTCTGTTACACGTCTGTGACATGTCTGTTACATGTCTGTTACATGTCTTTGGCACGTCTGCATCATGTCTGTGACATTTCTGTAAAATGTATTTGACATAACTGTAAAATATCTTTGATATAACTGTAACATGTGTGTAACATGTCTGTGAGAAGTCTGTAACATGTCTGTGACATGTCTGTAACATATCTGTAAAATGTGTGTGTCATGTCTGTAAATTGTCTGTGACATGTCTGTAACATGTCTGGGACATGTCTGTAACATGTCTGGGACATGACTGTAACATGTCTGTTACATGTCTGTTTTATGTCTGTAACATGTCTGTGACATGTCTGCATCATGTCTGTGACATGCCTGTTACATCTCTGTGACATGCCTATGCCATGTCTGTAACATGTCTTTGACATTACTGTAACATGTCTGTGACATGTCTGTTATATGTCTGGAACTAGTCTGCAACATGTCTGTGATATTTCGTAACATGTCTGTGACATTGTCTGCAACATGTCTGTGCCATGTCTGTAACATGTCTGTAACACGTCTGTGACATGTCTGAAACATGTCTGTGCCAAGTCTGCAACATGTCTGTGACACGTCTGCATCATGTCTGTAACATGTCTGTGTCATGTCTGTAAATTGTCTGTGAAATGTCTGTAACTTGTCTGGGACATGTCTGTAACATGTCTGTTACATGTCTGTTTCATGTCTGTAACATGTCTGTAACATGTCTGTGACATGTCTGCATCATGTCTGTGACATGCCTGTTACATCTCTGTGAGATGCCTATGCCATGTCTGCAACATGACTTTAACATAACTGTAACATGTCTGTGACATGTCTTTGGCATGTCTGCAACATGTCTGTGTCATGTCTGTGACATGTCTGTGACATGTCTGAAACATGTCTGTTTCATGTCTGTGTCATGTCTGTAACAAATCTGTAACATGTTTATGACATATCGGTAACATATCTGTATCCTGTCTATGACATGTCTGTAACATGCCTTTCATATGTCTGTGACATGTCTGTTACACGTCTGTGACATGTCTGTAACATGTCTGTAACATGTCTGTGACATGTCTGCATCATGTCTGCATCAAGTCTGTGACATGCCTGTTGCATCTCTGTGAGATGCCTATGCCATGTCTGCAACATGACTTTAACATATCTGTATCATGTCTATGACATGTCTGTAAAATGTCTTTCATATGTCTGTGACACGTCTGTTTCATGTCTGTAACATGTCTGTGACATGTCTGCATCATGTCAGTGACATGCCTGTTGAATGTCTGTAACATATCTGTAACATGTTTATGACATATCGGTAACATATCTGTATCATGTCTGTGACTTGTCTGTAACTTGTCTTTCATATGTCTGTGACATATCTGTTACACGTCTGTGACATCGCTGTTACACGTCTGTGACATCGCTGTTACACGTCTGTGACATGTCTGTTACATGTCTTTGGCATTTCTGCAACTTGTCTGTGCCATGTTTGTAACATGTCTGTTGAATGTCTGTTACATGTCTGTTGAATGTCTGTTACATGTCTGTAACATGTCTGTGACTTATCTGTAACATGTCTGTGACATGTCTACAAGATGTCTGGAACGTGTCGTCACATGTCTGTGACATTGTCTGTTAAATTTCTGTGACATGTCTGTTACATGTCTGTGACGTTTCGTAACATGTCTGTGACACGTCTGCATCAGGTCTGTGACATGTCTGTAACATGTCTGAGACATTTCGGTGATATGCCTGTTACATCTCTGTGACATGCCTGTGACATGCCTGTAACATGTCTGTGGCATGTCTGTAACATGTCTGTGACAAATCCGAATTTTGTCTGTGACATGTCTATAACATATCTGTAACATATGTATGACATATCGGTAACATGTCTTTCATATGTCTGTGACATGTCTGTTACACGTCTGTGACATGTGTGTAAAATGTCTTTGACATAACTGTAACATGTCTGTGACCTGTCCGTTACATGTCTGTAACATGTCTTGACATTCCTATAACAGCTCTGCAACATTTCGGTGACATCCCTCTTACATCTCTGTGACATGTCTGTGCTATGTCTGTGCTATGTCTGTGCTATGTCTGTAACATGTCTGTGACATGTCTGTGACACGTCTGTGGCATGTCTGAAACATGTCTGTGCCAAGTCTGCAACATGTCTGTGACACGTCTGCATCATGTCTGTAACATGTCTGTGTCATGTCTGTAAATTGTCTGTGAAATGTCTGTAACTTGTCTGGGACATGTCTGTAACATGTCTGTTACATGTCTGTTTCATGTCTGTAACATGTCTGTAACATGTCTGTGACATGTCTTTGGCATGTCTGCAACATGTCTGTGTCATGTCTGTGACATGTCTGTGACATGTCTGTAACATGTCTGTTTCATGTCTGTGTCATGTCTGTAACAAATCTGTAACATGTTTATGACATATCAGTAACATATCTGTATCCTGTCTATGACATGTCTGTAACATGCCTTTCATATGTCTGTGACATGTCTGTTACACGTCTGTGACATGTCTGTAACATGTCTGTAACATGTCTGTGACATGTCTTTGGCATTTCTGCAACTTGTCTGTGCCATGTTTGTAACATGTCTGTTGAATGTCTGTTACATGTCTGTAACATGTCTGTGACTTATCTGTAACATGTCTGTGACATGTCTGCAAGATGTCTGGAACGTGTCGTCACATGTCTGTGACATTGTCTGTTAAATTTCTGTGACATGTCTGTTACATGTCTGTGACGTTTCGTAACATGTCTGTGACACGTCTGCATCAGGTCTGTGACATGTCTGTAACATGTCTTTCATATGTCTGTGACACGTCTGTTTCATGTCTGTAACATGTCTGTCACATGTCTGCATCATGTCTGTGACATGCCTGTTGAATGTCTGTAACATATCTGTAACATGTTTATGACATATCGGTAACATATCTGTATCATGTCTGTGACTTGTCTGTAACATGTCTTTCATATGTCTGTGACATGTCTGTTACACGTCTGTGACATGTCTGTTACACGTCTGTGACATGTCTGTTACATGTCTTTGGCATTTCTGCAACTTGTCTGTGCCATGTTTGTAACATGTCTGTTGAATGTCTGTTACATGTCTGTAACATGTCTGTGACTTATCTGTAACATGTCTGTGACATGTCTGCAAGATGTCTGGAACGTGTCGTCACATGTCTGTGACATTGTCTGTTAAATTTCTGTGACATGTCTGTTACATGTCTGTGACGTTTCGTAACATGTCTGTGACACGTCTGCATCAGGTCTGTGACATGTCTGTAACATGTCTTTCATATGTCTGTGACACGTCTGTTTCATGTCTGTAACATGTCTGCATCATGTCTGTGACATGCCTGTTGAATGTCTGTAACATATCTGTAACATGTTTATGACATATCGGTAACATATCTGTATCATGTCTGTGACTTGTCTGTAACATGTCTTTCATATGTCTGTGACATGTCTGTTACACGTCTGTGACATGTCTGTTACACGTCTGTGACATGTCTGTTACATGTCTTTGGCATTTCTGCAACTTGTCTGTGCCATGTTTGTAACATGTCTGTTGAATGTCTGTTACATGTCTGTAACATGTCTGTGACTTATCTGTAACATGACTGTGACATGTCTGCAAGATGTCTGGAACGTGTCGTCACATGTCTGTGACATTGTCTGTTAAATTTCTGTGACATGTCTGTTACATGTCTGTGACGTTTCGTAACATGTCTGTGGCATGTCTGTAACATGTCTGTGACAAATCCGCATTTTGTCTGTGACATTTCTATAACATATCTGTAACATATGTATGACATATCGGTAACATGTCTTTCATATGTCTGTGACATGTCTGTGACATGTCTGCAAAATGTCTTTGACATAACTGTAACATGTCTGTGACATGTCTGCATCATGTCTGTGACATGCCTGTTGCATCTCTGTGAGATGCCTATGCCATGTCTGCAACATGACTTTAACATATCTGTATCATGTCTATGACATGTCTGTAACATGTCTTTCATATGTCTGTGACACGTCTGTTTCATGTCTGTAACATGTCTGTGACATGTCTGCATCATGTCTGTGACATGCCTGTTACATGTCTGTAACATATCTGTAACATGTGTGTGACATATCGGTAACATATCTGTAACATGTCCGTGCCATGTCTGCATCATGTCTGTGACATGTCCGTGCCATGTCTGTAACATGTTTGTTACATGTCTGTGACATGTCTGTCACATGTCTGTGACATGTCAGTAACATGTCTGTGACATGTCTGTAACATGTCTGTTACATGTTTTTTACATATCTGTAACATGTGTATGACATATCGGTAACATGTCTGTATCATGTCTGTAACATGTCTTTCATATGTCTGTGACATGGCTGTTACACGTCTGTTTCATGTCTGTAACATGTCTGTGACATGTCTGCATCATGTCTGTGACATGCCTTTACATCTCTGTGACATGCCTATGCCATGTCTCTAACATGACTTTGACATAACTGTAACATGTCTGTGACATGTCTTTGGCATGTCTGCGACATGTCTGTGCCATGTCTGGGACATGTCTGTGACTTGTCTGTAACATGTCTGTGTCATGTCTGTAACAAATCTGGAACATGTCTGTTATGACATGTTTCATATCTGTAACATGTCTGTAAATTGTCTGTGACATATATGTTACATATCTGTGACATGTCTGTGACATGTCTCTAACATGTCTGTGACATGTCTGTCACATGTCTGTGATATGTCAGTAACATGTCTGGGACATGTCTGTAACATGTCTGTTACATGTCTTTTACATATCTTTAACATGTGTATGACATATCGGTAACATGTCTGTGATATGTCAGTAACATGTCTTTCATATGTCTATGACATGTCTGTTACACGTCTGTGACATGTCTGTTACACGTCTGTGACATGTCTGTTACATGTCTGTTACATGTCTTTGGCACGTCTGCATCATGTCTGTGACATTTCTGTAAAATGTATTTGACATAACTGTAAAATATCTTTGATATAACTGTAACATGTGTGTAACATGTCTGTGAGAAGTCTGTAACATGTCTGTGACATGTCTGTAACATATCTGTAAAATGTGTGTGTCATGTCTGTAAATTGTCTGTGACATGTCTGTAACATGTCTGGGACATGTCTGTAACATGTCTGGGACATGACTGTAACATGTCTGTTACATGTCATTTTTATGTCTGTAACATGTCTGTGACATGTCTGCATCATGTCTGTGACATGCCTGTTACATCTCTGTGACATGCCTATGCCATGTCTGTAACATGTCTTTGACATTACTGTAACATGTCTGTGACATGTCTGTTATATGTCTGGAACTAGTCTGCAACATGTCTGTGATATTTCGTAACATGTCTGTGACATTGTCTGCAACATGTCTGTGCCATGTCTGTAACATGTCTGTAACACGTCTGTGGCATGTCTGAAACATGTCTGTGCCAAGTCTGCAACATGTCTGTGACACGTCTGCATCATGTCTGTAACATGTCTGTGTCATGTCTGTAAATTGTCTGTGAAATGTCTGTAACTTGTCTGGGACATGTCTGTAACATGTCTGTTACATGTCTGTTTCATGTCTGTAACATGTCTGTAACATGTCTGTGACAGGTCTTTGGCATGTCTGCAACATGTCTGTGTCATGTCTGTGACATGTCTGTGACATGTCTGTAACATGTCTGTTTCATGTCTGTGTCATGTCTGTAACAAATCTGTAACATGTTTATGACATATCAGTAACATATCTGTATCCTGTCTATGACATGTCTGTAACATGCCTTTCATATGTCTGTGACATGTCTGTTACACGTCTGTGACATGTCTGTAACATGTCTGTAACATGTCTGTGACATGTCTTTGGCATTTCTGCAACTTGTCTGTGCCATGTTTGTAACATGTCTGTTGAATGTCTGTTACATGTCTGTAACATGTCTGTGACTTATCTGTAACATGTCTGTGACATGTCTGCAAGATGTCTGGAACGTGTCGTCACATGTCTGTGACATTGTCTGTTAAATTTCTGTGACATGTCTGTTACATGTCTGTGACGTTTCGTAACATGTCTGTGACACGTCTGCATCAGGTCTGTGACATGTCTGTAACATGTCTTTCATATGTCTGTGACACGTCTGTTTCATGTCTGTAACATGTCTGTGACATGTCTGCATCATGTCTGTGACATGCCTGTTGAATGTCTGTAACATATCTGTAACATGTTTATGACATATCGGTAACATATCTGTATCATGTCTGTGACTTGTCTGTAACATGTCTTTCTTATGTCTGTGACATGTCTGTTACACGTCTGTGACATGTCTGTTACACGTCTGTAACATGTCTGTTACATGTCTTTGGCATTTCTGCAACTTGTCTGTGCCATGTTTGTAACATGTCTGTTGAATGTCTGTTACATGTCTGTAACATGTCTGTGACTTATCTGTAACATGTCTGTGACATGTCTGCAAGATGTCTGGAACGTGTCGTCACATGTCTGTGACATTGTCTGTTAAATTTCTGTGACATGTCTGTTACATCTCTGTGACATGCCTATGCCATGTCTCTAACATGACTTTGACATAACTGTAACATGTCTGTGACATGTCTTTGGCATGTCTGCGACATGTCTGTGCCATGTCTGGGACATGTCTGTGACTTGTCTGTAACATGTCTGTGTCATGTCTGTAACAAATCTGGAACATGTCTGTTATGACATGTTCCATATCTGTAACATGTCTGTAAATTGTCTGTGACATATATGTTACATATCTGTGACATGTCTGTGATATGTCTCTAACATGTCTGTGACATGTCTGTCACATGTCTGTGATATGTCAGTAACATGTCTGGGACATGTCTGTAATATGTCTGTTACATGTCTTTTACATATCTTTAACATGTGTATGACATATCGGTAACATGTCTGTGATATGTCAGTAACATGTCTTTCATATGTCTGTGACATGTCTGTTACACGTCTGTGACATGTCTGTTACATGTCTGTTACATGTCTTTGGCACGTCTGCATCATGTCTGTGACATTTCTGTAAAATGTATTTGACATAACTGTAAAATATCTTTGATATAACTGTAACATGTGTGTAACATGTCTGTGAGAAGTCTGTAACATGTCTGTGACATGTCTGTAACATATCTGTAAAATGTGTGTGTCATGTCTGTAAATTGTCTGTGACATGTCTGTAACATGTCTGGGACATGTCTGTAACATGTCTGGGACATGACTGTAACATGTCTGTTACATGTCTGTTTTATGTCTGTAACATGTCTGTGACATGTCTGCATCATGTCTGTGACATGCCTGTTACATCTCTGTGACATGCCTATGCCATGTCTGTAACATGTCTTTGACATTACTGTAACATGTCTGTGACATGTCTGTTATATGTCTGGAACTAGTCTGCAACATGTCTGTGATATTTCGTAACATGTCTGTGACATTGTCTGCAACATGTCTGTGCCATGTCTGTAACATGTCTGTAACACGTCTGTGGCATGTCTGAAACATGTCTGTGCCAAGTCTGCAACATGTCTGTGACACGTCTGCATCATGTCTGTAACATGTCTGTGTCATGTCTGTAAATTGTCTGTGAAATGTCTGTAACTTGTCTGGGACATGTCTGTAACATGTCTGTTACATGTCTGTTTCATGTCTGTAACATGTCTGTAACATGTCTGTGACATGTCTGCATCATGTCTGTGACATGCCTGTTACATCTCTGTGAGATGCCTATGCCATGTCTGCAACATGACTTTAACATAACTGTAACATGTCTGTGACATGTCTTTGGCATGTCTGCAACATGTCTGACATGTCTGTGTCATGTCTGTGACATGTCTGTGACATGTCTGTAACATGTCTGTTTCATGTCTGTGTCATGTCTGTAACAAATCTGTAACATGTTTATGACATATCGGTAACATATCTGTATCCTGTCTATGACATGTCTGTAACATGCCTTTCATATGTCTGTGACATGTCTGTTACACGTCTGTGACATGTCTGTAACATGTCTGTAACATGTCTGTGACATGTCTGCATCATGTCTGCATCAAGTCTGTGACATGCCTGTTGCATCTCTGTGAGATGCCTATGCCATGTCTGCAACATGACTTTAACATATCTGTATCATGTCTATGACATGTCTGTAACATGTCTTTCATATGTCTGTGACACGTCTGTTTCATGTCTGTAACATGTCTGTGACATGTCTGCATCATGTCTGTGACATGCCTGTTACATGTCTGTAACATATCTGTAACATGTGTGTGACATATCGGTAACATATCTGTAACATGTCCGTGCCATGTCTGCATCATGTCTGTGACATGTCCGTGCCATGTCTGTACATTACATGTTTGTTACATGTCTGTGACATGTCTGTCACATGTCTGTGACATGTCAGTAACATGTCTGTGACATGTCTGTAACATGTCTGTTACATGTTTTTTACATATCTGTAACATGTGTATGACATATCGGTAACATGTCTGTATCATGTCTGTAACATGTCTTTCATATGTCTGTGACATGGCTGTTACACGTCTGTTTCATGTCTGTAACATGTCTGTGACATGTCTGCATCATGTCTGTGACATGCCTTTACATCTCTGTGACATGCCTATGCCATGTCTCTAACATGACTTTGACATAACTGTAACATGTCTGTGACATGTCTTTGGCATGTCTGCGACATGTCTGTGCCATGTCTGGGACATGTCTGTGACTTGTCTGTAACATGTCTGTGTCATGTCTGTAACAAATCTGGAACATGTCTGTTATGACATGTTCCATATCTGTAACATGTCTGTAAATTGTCTGTGACATATATGTTACATATCTGTGACATGTCTGTGATATGTCTCTAACATGTCTGTGACATGTCTGTCACATGTCTGTGATATGTCAGTAACATGTCTGGGACATGTCTGTAACATGTCTGTTACATGTCTTTTACATATCTTTAACATGTGTATGACATATCGGTAACATGTCTGTGATATGTCAGTAACATGTCTTTCATATGTCTGTGACATGTCTGTTACACGTCTGTGACATGTCTGTTACATGTCTGTTACATGTCTTTGGCACGTCTGCATCATGTCTGTGACATTTCTGTAAAATGTATTTGACATAACTGTAAAATATCTTTGATATAACTGTAACATGTGTGTAACATGTCTGTGAGAAGTCTGTAACATGTCTGTGACATGTCTGTAACATATCTGTAAAATGTGTGTGTCATGTCTGTAAATTGTCTGTGACATGTCTGTAACATGTCTGGGACATGTCTGTAACATGTCTGGGACATGACTGTAACATGTCTGTTACATGTCTGTTTTATGTCTGTAACATGTCTGTGACATGTCTGCATCATGTCTGTGACATGCCTGTTACATCTCTGTGACATGCCTATGCCATGTCTGTAACATGTCTTTGACATTACTGTAACATGTCTGTGACATGTCTGTTATATGTCTGGAACTAGTCTGCAACATGTCTGTGATATTTCTGTAACATGTCTGTGACATTGTCTGCAACATGTCTGTGCCATGTCTGTAACATGTCTGTAACACGTCTGTGGCATGTCTGAAACATGTCTGTGCCAAGTCTGCAACATGTCTGTGACACGTCTGCATCATGTCTGTAACATGTCTGTGTCATGTCTGTAAATTGTCTGTGAAATGTCTGTAACTTGTCTGGGACATGTCTGTAACATGTCTGTTACATGTCTGTTTCATGTCTGTAACATGTCTGTAACATGTCTGTGACATGTCTGCATCATGTCTGTGACATGCCTGTTACATCTCTGTGAGATGCCTATGCCATGTCTGCAACATGACTTTAACATAACTGTAACATGTCTGTGACATGTCTTTGGCATGTCTGCAACATGTCTGTGTCATGTCTGTGACATGTCTGTGACATGTCTGAAACATGTCTGTTTCATGTCTGTGTCATGTCTGTAACAAATCTGTAACATGTTTATGACATATCGGTAACATATCTGTATCCTGTCTATGACATGTCTGTAACATGCCTTTCATATGTCTGTGACATGTCTGTTACACGTCTGTGACATGTCTGTAACATGTCTGTAACATGTCTGTGACATGTCTGCATCATGTCTGCATCAAGTCTGTGACATGCCTGTTGCATCTCTGTGAGATGCCTATGCCATGTCTGCAACATGACTTTAACATATCTGTATCATGTCTATGACATGTCTGTAAAATGTCTTTCATATGTCTGTGACACGTCTGTTTCATGTCTGTAACATGTCTGTGACATGTCTGCATCATGTCAGTGACATGCCTGTTGAATGTCTGTAACATATCTGTAACATGTTTATGACATATCGGTAACATATCTGTATCATGTCTGTGACTTGTCTGTAACTTGTCTTTCATATGTCTGTGACATATCTGTTACACGTCTGTGACATCGCTGTTACACGTCTGTGACATCGCTGTTACACGTCTGTGACATGTCTGTTACATGTCTTTGGCATTTCTGCAACTTGTCTGTGCCATGTTTGTAACATGTCTGTTGAATGTCTGTTACATGTCTGTTGAATGTCTGTTACATGTCTGTAACATGTCTGTGACTTATCTGTAACATGTCTGTGACATGTCTACAAGATGTCTGGAACGTGTCGTCACATGTCTGTGACATTGTCTGTTAAATTTCTGTGACATGTCTGTTACATGTCTGTGACGTTTCGTAACATGTCTGTGACACGTCTGCATCAGGTCTGTGACATGTCTGTAACATGTCTGAGACATTTCGGTGATATGCCTGTTACATCTCTGTGACATGCCTGTGACATGCCTGTAACATGTCTGTGGCATGTCTGTAACATGTCTGTGACAAATCCGAATTTTGTCTGTGACATGTCTATAACATATCTGTAACATATGTATGACATATCGGTAACATGTCTTTCATATGTCTGTGACATGTCTGTTACACGTCTGTGACATGTGTGTAAAATGTCTTTGACATAACTGTAACATGTCTGTGACCTGTCCGTTACATGTCTGTAACATGTCTTGACATTCCTATAACAGCTCTGCAACATTTCGGTGACATCCCTCTTACATCTCTGTGACATGTCTGTGCTATGTCTGTGCTATGTCTGTGCTATGTCTGTAACATGTCTGTGACATGTCTGTGACATGTCTGTGACATGTCTGTGACATGTCTGTGACATGTCTGTGACATGTCTGTAACATGTCTGTGACACGTCTGCATCATGTCTGTGACATGTCTGTTACATGTCTGTGGCAAGTCTGTAACATATCTGTGACATGTCTGTAACATATCTGTAACATGTTTATGACATTTCGGTAACATATCTGTATCATGTCTATGACATGTCTGTAACATGTCTTTCATATGTCTGCGACATGTCTGTGACAAGTCTGTGACATGTCTGTGACACGTCTGTGACATGTCTGTGACACGTCTGTGACATGTCTGTGACACGTCTGTGACATGTCTGTGACACGTCTGTAACATGTCTGTAACATGACTGTAACATGTCTGTGACACGCCTGCATCATGTCTGTGACATGTCTGTTACATGTCTGTGACATGCCCGTAACATATCTGTGGCATGTCTGTAACATGTCTTTGACAAATCCGCATTTTGTCTGTGACATGCCTATAACACATCTGTGACACACTATGTAACTATGTATGACATATCGGTAACATATCTTTCATATGTCTGTGACATGTCTGTTACACGTCTGTGACATGTGTGTAAAATGTCTTTGACATAACTGTAACATGTCTGTGACCTGTCTGTTACATGTCTGTAACATGTCTTGACATTCCTAGAACAGCTCTGCAACATTTCGGTGACATCCCTCTTACATCTCTGCGACATGTCTGTGCTATGTCTGTGCTATGTCTGTGCTATGTCTGTAACATGTCTGTGACATGTCTGTGACACGTCTGTGACATGTCTGTGACACGTCTGTGACATGTCTGTGACACGTCTGTGACATGTCTGTAACATGCCTGTAACATGTCTGTGTCATGTCTGTAACATGTCTGTGACATGTCTATAACATATCTGTAACATATGTATGACATATCGGTAACATGTCTTTCAATGGTCTGTGACATGTCTGTTACACATCTGTGACATGTCTGTAAAATGTCTTTGACATAACTGTAACATGTCTGTGACATGTCTGTAAAATGTCTTTGACATAACTGTAACATGTTGTGACCTGTCTGTTACATGTCTGTAGCATGTCTTGACATTCCTATAACAGCTCTGCAACATTTCGGTGACATCCCTCTTACATCTCTGTGACATGTTTGTGCTATGTCTGTGCTATGTCTGTAACATGTCTGTGACAAATCCGCATTTTGTCTGTGACATGCCTATAACATATCTGTAACACACTATGTAACTATGTATGACATATCGGTAACATGTCTTTCATATGTCTGTGACATGTGTGTTACACGTCTGTGACATGTGTGTAAAATATCTTTGACATAACTGTTACATGTCTGTGACCTGTCTGTTACATGTCTGTAACATGTCTTGACATTCCTATAACAGCTCTGCAACATTTCGGTGACATCCCTCTTACATCTCTGCGACATGTCTGTAACATGTCTGTAACATGTCTGTGACATGTCTGTGACACGTCTGTGACACGTCTGTGACATGTGTGTGACACGTCTGTGACATGTCTGTGACACGTCTACATGTCTTATCTGTGACATGTCTGTAACATATCTGTAACATGTTTATGACATTTCGGTAACATATCTGTATCATGTCTATGACATGTCTGTAACATGTCTTTCATATGTCTGTGACATGTCTGTTACACGTCTGTGACATCGCTGTGACACGTCTGTGACATGTCTGTGACACGTCTGTGACATGTCTGTGACACGTCTGTGACATGTCTGTAACATGCCTGTAACATGTCTGTGTCATGTCTGTAACATGTCTGTGACATGTCTATAACATATCTGTAACATATGTATGACATATCGGTAACATGTCTTTCAATGGTCTGTGACATGTCTGTTACACATCTGTGACATGTCTGTAAAATGTCTGTGACATAACTGTAACATGTCTGTGACATGTCTGTAAAATGTCTTTGACATAACTGTAACATGTCTGTGACCTGTCTGTTACATGTCTGTAGCATGTCTTGACATTCCTATAACAGCTCTGCAACATTTCGGTGACATCCCTCTTACATCTCTGTGACATGTTTGTGCTATGTCTGTGCTATGTCTGTAACATGTCTGTGACAAATCCGCATTTTGTCTGTGACATGCCTATAACATATCTGTAACACACTATGTAAATATGTATGACATATCGGTAACATGTCTTTCATATGTCTGTGACATGTCTGTTACACGTCTGTGACATGTGTGTAAAATATCTTTGACATAACTGTTACATGTCTGTGACCTGTCTGTTACATGTCTGTAAGATGTCTGTTACATGTCTGTTATATGTCTGTGACATGTCTGTGACATGTCTGTGACATGTCTGTCACCTGTCAGTGACATGTCTGTTACATGTCTGTGATATGTCTGTGACATGTCTGTTACATGTCTGTTACATGTCTGTTACATGTCTGTGACATGTCTGTTACATGTCTGTGACATGTCTGTAACATGTCTGTGGCATGTCTGTAAGATGTCTGTTACATGTCTGTGACATGTCTGTGACATGTCTGTCACCTGTCAGTGACATGTCTGTTACATGTCTGTGATATGTCTGTTACATGTCTGTGACATGTCTGTAACATGTGTGTGACATGTCTGTATCATGTCCTTCATATGTCTCTGCCATGTCTGTAACATGTCTGTGACATGTCTTTACATGTCTGTGACCTATCTGTTACATGTCTGTAACATGTCAGTGACATGTCTGTAGCATCTCTTTAACATGTCTGTGGCATGTCTGTGACACGTCTGCATCATGTCTGTGACATGTCTGTAACATGTCTGCAACATTTCGGTGACATGCCTGTTTCATCTCTGTGACATGCCTGTGCCAAGTCTGTAACATGTCTGTGGCATGGATCTATCAATGGAGCAATTTTTGAGTCATGGCCTTCACAGCTGTTGTAGTGCTGTATTTGTTAGCAAGGGATTGGCTTAAACCTTCACTTATATAGGCACCTTCAAGGGTCTTTGTCAGTTTTTCCACCTCTTGGGTGTATTGATTAGCCGTTTTATTCTTCTGTTGAAGATTGAGAAGCTTGGCAGATATAACTTCTACCGATTCTCCTTTTACTGCACTTGACAGTTGTATAATGATTGCAGCAATTGTCTGCTCATTACTGATAAGATTCCTCGCATGGCCTTTAAGTTTAGTTTTTATAAGGCTTATCGCTGCTAATTCATGCGTGCCTATTAATGTTTCTAGTAGACCTAGAGCATCTATAAAACTTTGTAAGTTTTCGTGCTTACCATCAAACTCTGGTAGCAGAGATGTGGCTACTCTGATAAAATCTACTAATGTTTGCGCCATTATTATTTTTGGCTTACTTTCAATTCGATCACTTCCTTCTGTTTCAATATCACTATCGGATTCAGCGTCGCTTGATTGAATTGATTCGTCTAGTTCTTTGAATTGGTCGGAATCAATTTCCACCAGTTGACTTAGACTTTCAGATATGTTAATAAGAATATGTCTTCTTTTTCTGATATTTGTTAATCTTGTGTTTAGGGATTTTATTACCCTTTGACACTTATTATTGTTCTCAGCTGTAAGTCTATCTGCATGTTTATTCACTAAAGTGACTATGTTATTATATTCTCTGACTATGTGATTTTTTAATGTATCTACTTTTAATACTGCGTCTTTATTTATGCATTTATATGATTTATCAAATTTGTTTCGAAAATCATCTATATGTTTCGCTATATCATTCCATTCCATTCTTGGATTGATTTATAGCTTTTCCTTTGTAATTCTATGTGGTTTGCACATGATCGTGTAATTTTTCTTGAAAAATTTAAATGTATGTAATGAAACGTTTGAGAAAAGAAAATAATAAATTTATCAAAATGCATGAAATTTGTTTTTAAATTGCTATGTAGTATTTTAAAGTGTAGTATTTTAAATGGTATTTTAAAGTGTAGTAAATGTAATTCAATATATATATAAGGATATGCATATAAGTTATGTACATGGAATGTCATTCAAATGTCATTCTGTTTGTCTGCATGTCTGCAATGTAGACGAATATGTAATGTATATATAAATCATATACAAGAAGTGTCATTCAAATGTCATTATGTTTTTCTTGCATGTCTCCAATGTAGTCAAATATGCAATTTGTATATAAGTCATAATGTCATTTGAATGTCAATGTCTGTCTTGCAGCTGCGTTTGCTACTACTGTACCTTTTGGAACTGCTATTCTAGCTTTGTTGTTCTCTTTTGCTCTTCGCGGCACCGTTTAAGCGTACCGTTTTATGTGTACAGTTTTATGTGCCGATGCTCAAATGCGAGCGAAATGATGCGAGCATCACGCCGAAAAACAACGGTTCTTTTTCCCTGAGTCTGAAAAATGCTTTTGCTTTTGCTTTTAGATTTACAGTACGGTACAGTACCGTACGGTGTATTTGTATATACATATATGAGAAAATGATACATTTAGGGAATGTGGTTGGCTCACAATTCGTTTTACAATTTTTAAAAAAATACCTCCAACCACATTTGTTAGCCTATCAGCAATTAGTATTTTCCAAGCAGCGGTTACCCGCCTCGGCTTGAATTTTGCCTTAATATTAGAGCAAATTGGGGCAATTGCGTTTAAGCAGCCCGTTTGCGTTATTACGCATCATTGCGAAAATATATTATTTTCCCAAACGCTCTTGTAGCGTTGTCGGTTTGGCATGTTAAAGTTGAGGTGACGCTCTTTGCTGCGGTTGCCTTGATGGTGTTATTTCTTGGCAAATTGGGGCATGTGCAAATTATGCAGCCCGTTTGCGTTTCTTCGCATTCTGGCGAAGCTCTTCCTCGATGTCTTGGAGACGCTCTATGTAGCGGACTGCTTCCTCCTTTGCCAACTTGATCATGTCTTTGATCAGTCGCCGTTGCTGAAGAAGTTTTATTCTGCGGCCACTCCTTTTATGTTTTTTGACTTGCTTGGGTTCCCGCCTGGCCCTGTACTCAGCAATTGTGAGTGGGCGCGGTCCATACGCTGGGTTGGCCTCCAATCCTCTTGCAGAGTGGGTATATCTGTTTGCGGAGTCGGCTCGGCCAAAAGAAATTGTGGCTCCTCTGCCATCAGTTGAGTTTAATGTGTTTTGCCAGTTTCCGTTATTCTGGCTCTTTTGTTGTTGCTGTTTTGCAACAGGAGCTACTGCTGCTCTTCTTAATTTCCTTTTTATCTTTATTACCGTTGCGCAGACCCTCCTGGTCCTGTCACGGTCGCCATGTGGTAGCTGATGAAAGATTTTATTTTAATTTTGTTCACTTTAAGTTTTGAAGATTTCGCGCTTTGCCGAAACATGTCTTTATTAATCCCTTGTCACATTCATAGTGTGTTCTTGCAGTGCTGCAGTTAGGCACAGCTAACCTGCACATGCTTAATCTATGTTAAACTCATTAGGCTATGTTATGTTGCGTTCGTGTTATGCCGCTGTGGTAGGCTATTTTATGTTATGTTATTAGTATTATGTTATTATATGTATTATGTATGACAAGGTGTCATAACATTGAAGGTGGTATGCTACAGTAACATGTCTGTGACCTGTCTGTTACATGTCTGTAACATGTCTTGACATGCCTATAACAGCTCTGCAACATTTCGGTGACATCCCTCTTACATCTCTGTGACATGTCTGTGCTATGTCTGTGCTATGTCTCATGTCTGTGACATGTCTGTGACATGTCTGTTACATGTCTGTGACATGGCTGCAACATGTCTGGAACGTGTCGTCACATGTCTGTGACATTGTCTGTATCGTGTCTGTGACATGCCTGTTTCATCTCTGTGACATGCCTATGCCATGTCTGTAAAATGTCTTTGACATAACTGTAACATGTCTGTGACCTGTCTGTTACATGTCTGTAACATGTCTTGACATGCCTATAACAGCTCTGCAACATTTCGGTGACATCCCTCTTACATCTCTGTGACATGTCTGTGCTATGTCTGTGCTATGTCTTAATGCGTGACATGTCTGTGACATGTCTGTTACATGTCTGTGACATGGCTGTGCATGCTGTGACATGTCTGGAACGTGTCGTCACATGTCTGTGACATTGTCTGTATCATGTCTGTGACATGCCTGTTTCATCTCTGTGACATGCCTATGCCATGTCTGTAACATATCTGTGACATTGTAACTGTGACATGTCTGTGACATATCTGTAACAGTCTGTCATGTCTGTAACATGTCTGTAACATGTCTGCAACATGTTTATGACATGTCGGTAACATATCTGTATCATGTCTATGACATGTCTGTAACATGTCTTTCATATGTCTGTGACATGTTTGTTACATGTCTGTGACATGTCTGTTACACGTCTGTGACATGTCTGTTACATGTCTTTGGCATGTCTGGAACTTGTCTGTGCCATGTCTGTTGAATGTCTGTTACATGTCTGTAACATGTCTGTGACTTGTCTGTAACATGTCTGTAACATGTCTGTGACATGTCTGCAAGATGTCTGCAATGTCTGTGACATGTTTGTAACATGTCTGTGATATGTCTGTTAAATTTCTATGACATGTCTGCTACATGTCTGTGACATGTCTGCAACTAGTCTGCAACATGTCTGTGACATTTCTGTAACATGTCTGTGACATGTCTGTTACATGTCTGTTACATGTCTGTAACATGTCTTGACATGCCTGTAACATGTCTACAACATTTCGATGACATGTCTGTAACATGTCAGTGGCGTGTCTGTAACTTGGCCTTTATATGTCTGTGCCATGTCTGTAACATGTCTGTGACACGTCTGCATCATGTCTGTGACATGTCTGTAACATGTCTGTGACATGTCTGTGACATGTCTGTGACATGTCTGTGACATGTCTGTGACATGCCTGTTCCATGTCTGTAACATGTCTGTGCATTTACATGCTATTCATTTGTAACATGTCTGTGACATATCTGTAAAATGTGTATGACATATCGGTAACATGTCTACATCAAGTCTGTGACATGTCTGTTACACGTCTGTGACATGTCTGTTACATGTCTTTGGCATATCTGCAACTTATCTGTGCCATGTTTGTAACACGTCTGTGACATGTCTATGACACGTCTGCATTCATGTCTGTAACATGTCTGTAACATGTCGGCAACATGTCTGTCACATGGCTGTAAATTGTCTTCGACATAACTGTAACATGTCTTACATGTCTGTGACATGTCTGTTACATGTCTGTTACATGTCTGTAACATGTCTTGACATGCCTGTAACATGTCTGCAACATTTCGGTGACATCCCTCTTACATCTCTGTGACATGTCTGTTACATGTCTGTGACATGTCTGCAACATGTTTGGAACATGTCGTCACATGTCTGTGACATTGTCTGTTAAATTTCTGTGACATGTCTATTACATGTCTGTGATGTTTCGTAACATGTCTGTGACGTTTCGTAACATGTCTGCGACACGTCTGCATCATGTCTGTGACATATCTGTAACATGTCTGCAACATTTCGGTGACATGCCTGTTACATCTCTGTGACATTCCTGTTACATGTCTGTAACATGTCTGTGTCATGTCTGTAACATGTCTATGACATGTCTGTGACATGTCTGTGACACGTCTGCAACATGACTGTGACATGTCCGTGCCATGTCTGTAACATGTCCGTGCCATGTCTGTAACATGTTTGTTACATGTCTATGACATGTCTGTGACACGTCTGCGTCATGTCTGTGAGATATCTGTGCCATGTCTGTGACGTGTCTCTAACAAATCTGGAAGATGTCTGTGACATATCTGTAACATGTCTGTAACATGTCTGTAACATGTTGTTGTTACATGTCTGTCTTAACATGTCTGTGACATGTTTATGACATGTCGGTAACATATCTGTATCATGTCTATGACATGTCTGTAACATGTCTTTCATATGTCTGTGACATGTTGTTTACATGTCTGTGACATGTCTGTTACATGTCTGTGACATGTCTGTACTTCATGTCTGTTACATGTCTTTGGCATGTCTGGAACTTGTCTGTGCCATGTCTGTTGAATGTCTGTTACATGTCTGTAACATGTCTGTGACTTGTCTGTAACATGTCTGTAACATGTCTGTGACATGTCTGCAAGATGTCTGCATATGTCTGTGACATGTTTGTAACATGTCTGTGATATGTCTGTTAAATTTCTATGACATGTCTGCTACATGTCTGTGACATGTCTGCAACTAGTCTGCAACATGTCTGTGACGTTTCGTAACATGTCTGTGACATGTCTGTTACATGTCTGTTACATGTCTGTAACATGTCTTGACATGCCTGTAACATGTCTACAACATTTCGATGACATGTCTGTAACATGTCAGTGGCGTGTCTGTAACTTGGCTTTTATATGTCTGTGCCATGTCTGTAACATGTCTGTGACACGTCTGCATCATGTCTGTGACATGTCTGTGCCTTGTCTGTAACATGTCTGTGACACGTCTGCATCATGTCTGTGACATGTCTGTGCCATGTCTGTAACATGTCTGTGACATGTCTGTGACACGTCTGCATCATGTCTGTGGCATGTCTGTAACATGCCTGTGACATGTCTGTGGCAAGTCTGTAACATATCTGTGACATGTCTGTAACATATCTGTAACATGTCTGTAAATTGTCTGTGACATATATGTTACATGTCTGTAACATGTCTGTGACATGTCTGTGACATCTCTGTGACATGCCTATTCCATGTCTGTAACATGTCTGTGACACGTCTGCATCATGTCTGTGACATGTCTATGACATATCTGTGACTGTGACATGTCTGTGACATGTCAGTAACATGTTAAATGTCTGTTACATGTCTGTAACATGTCTGTGACATGTCTGTACATGTCTGTGACATGTGTGTTACATGTCTGCAATATGTCTGTGACATGTTTGTAATATGTCTGTGATATGTCTGTTACATGTCTTTTATATATCTGTAACATGTGTATGACATATCGGTAACATTTCTGTATCATGTCTGTGACATGTCTGTATCATGTCTTTGGCATGTCTGCAACATGTCTGTGCCATGTCTGTGACATGTCAGAAACAAATCTGGAACATGTCTGTTATGACATGTTCCATATCTGTAACATGTCTGTAAATTGTCTGTGACATATATGATACATGTCTGTGACATGCCTGTGACATGTCTGTGACATGTGTGTTACATGTCTGCAAAGTTGTCTGTGACATGTCTGTGACATGTCTGTGACATGTCTGTGACATGCCTATTCCATGTCTGTAACATGTCTGTGACATATCTGTAAAATGTGTATGACATATCGGTAACATGTCTGTACTGTCTACATCAAGTCTGTAACATGTCTGTTACATGTCTTTGGCATATCTGCAACTTGTCTGTGCCATGTTTGTAACACGTCTGTGACATGTCTATGACACGTCTGCATCATGTCTGTGCCATGTCTGTAACATGTCGGCAACATGTCTGTGACATGGCTGTAAATTGTCTTCGACATAACTGTAACATGTCTGTGACATGTCTGCTACATGTCTGTTACATGTCTGTAACATGTCTTGACATGCCTGTAACATGTCTGCAACATTACGGTGACATCCCTCTTACATCTCTGTGACATGTCTGTGCTATGTCTGTGCTATGTCTGTAACATGTCTGTGACATGTCTGTTACATGTCTGTGACATGTCTGCAACATGTCTGTGCCATGTCTGTGACATGTCTGTGACATGTCTGTGACATGTCTGCAACTAGTCTGCAACATGTCTGTGACGTTTGTCTGTAACATGTCTGTGACATGTCTGTTACATGTCTGTAACATGTCTTGACATGCCTGTAACATGTCTACAACATTTCGGTGACATGTCAGTGACGTGTCTGTAACTTGGCTTTCATATGTCTGTGCCATGTCTGTGACACGTCTGCATCATGTCTGTGACATGTCTGTGCCTTGTCTGTAACATGTCTGTGACATGTCTGTGACATGTCTGTGACATGTCTGTGACATGTCTGTGACACGTCTGCATCATGTCTGTGGCATGTCTGTAACATGCCTGTGACATGTCTGTGGCAAGTCTGTAACATATCTGTGACATGTCTGTAACATATCTGTAACATGTCTGTAAATTATTCTGTGACATATATGTTACATGTCTGTAACATGTCTGTGACATGTCTGTGACATGTCTGTGACATGTCTGTGACATGCCTATTCCATGTCTGTAACATGTCAGGGACACGTCTGCATCATGTCTGTGACATGTCTATAACATATCTGTGACATGAATGTGACATGTCTGTGACATGTCAGTAACATGTTAAATGTCTGTTACATGTCTGTAACATGTCTGTGACATGTCTGTGACATGTGTGTTACATGTCTGCAATATGTCTGTGACATGTTTGTAATATGTCTGTTTCATGTCTGTAACATGTCTTTGGCATGTCTGCAACATGTCTTTGCCATGTCTGTAACATGTCTGTGACACGTCTGTAACATGTCTGTGCCACGTCTGCATCATGTCTGTGACATTTCTGTAAAATGTATTTGACATAACTGTAAATTGTCTTTGACATAACTATAACATGTGTGTAACATGTCTGTGACAAGTATGTAAGATGTCTGTGACATGTCTGTAACATATCTGTAAAATGTGTGTGACGTGTCGTAACATGTCTGTGACATGTCTGTGACTTGTGTGTTACATGTCTGCAATATGTCTGTGACATGTTTGTAATATGTCTGTGATATGTCTGTCACATGTCTGTGACATGTCAGTAACATGTCTGTGACATGTCAGTAACATGTCTGGGACATGTCTGTAACATGTCTGTTACATGTCTTTTACATATCTGTAACATATGTATGACATATCGGTAACATGTCTGTGATATGTCAGTAACATGTCTTTCATATGTCAGTGACATTTCTGTTACACGTCTGTGACATGTCTGTTACATGTCTTTGGCATGTCTGCAACATGTCTGTGCCATGTCTGTTACACGTCTGTGACATGTCTGTGACACGTCTGTAACATGTCTGTGCCACGTCTGCATCATGTCTGTGACATGTCTGGAACGTGTCGTCACATGTCTGTGACATTGTCTGTTCAATTTCTGTGACATGTCTGTTACATGTCTGTGACGTTTCGTAACATGTTTGTGATACGTCTGCATCATGTCTGTGACATGTCTGTAACATGTCTGCAACATGCCTGTTACATTTCTGTGACATGCCTTTGACATGTCTGTAACATGTCTGTGGCATGTCTGTAACTTGTCTGTGAAATGTCTGTAACATATCTGTAACATGTGTATTACATATTGGTAACATGTCTGTATCATGTCTGTGACGTGTCTGTAACTTTGCTTTCATATGTCTGTCACATGTCTGTTACATGTCTTTGCCATGTCTTTAACATGTCTGTGACATGTCTGTAACATGTCTGGGGCATGTCTGTAAGATGTCTGTTACATGTCTGTGACATGTCTGCATCATGTCTGTGACATGCCTGTTACATCTCTGTGACATGCCTATGCCATGTCTGTAATATGTCTGTGACATGTCTGTGGCAAATCTGTAACTTGTCTGTGAAATGTCTGTAACATATCTGTAACATGTGTATTACATATTGGTAACATGTCTGTATCATGTCTGTGACGTGTCTGTAACTTTGCTTTCATATGTCTGTCACATGTCTGTTACATGTCTTTGTCATGTCTGTAACATGTCTGTAACATGTCTGGGGCATGTCTGTAAGATGTCTGTTACATGTCTATGACATGTCTGTGACACGTCTGCGTCATGTCTGTGAGATATCTGTGCCATGTCTGTGACGTGTCTGTAACAAATCTGCATCATGTCTGTGACATATCTGTAACATGTCTGCAACATTTCGGTGACATGCCTGTTACATCTCTGTGACATTCCTGTGACATGTCTGTAACATGTCTGTGTCATGTCTGTAACATGTCTATGACATGTCTGTGACATGTCTGTGACATGTCTGTTACATGTCTGCAATATGTCTGTGACATGTTTGTAACATGTCTGTTTCATGTCTGTAACATGTCTTTGGCATGTCTGCAACATGTCTTTGCCATGTCTGTAACATGTCTGTGACATGTCTGTAACATGTCTGTGCCACGTCTGCATCATGTCTGTGACATTTCTGTAAAATGTCTTTGACATAACTGTAAATTGTCTGTGACATAACTATAACATGTCTGTGCCTTGTCTGTAACATGTCTGTGACATGGCTGTAAAATGTCTTTGACATAACTGTAACATGTCTGTGACATGTCTGCTACATGTCTGTTACATGTCTGTAACATGTCTGTGACAGGTCTGTGACATGTCTGTAACATGTCTGTGACATGTCTGTGACATGTCTGTGACATGTCTGTCACATGTCTGTCACATGTCTGTAACATGTCTGTGACATGTCTGTAACATGTCTGTAACATGTCTGTGACATGTCTGTAACATGTCTGTAACATGTCTGTTACATGTCTTTTGACATATCTGTAACATATGTATGACATATCTGTAACATGTCTGTGACATGTCTGTAACATGTCTGTCATATGTCAGTGACATTTCTGTTACACGTCTGTGACATGTCTGTTACATGTCTTTGGCATGTCTGCAACATGTCTGTGCCATGTCTGTTACACGTCTGTGACATGTCTGTGACACGTCTGTAACATGTCTGTGACACGTCTGCATCATGTCTGTGACATGTCTGGAACGTGTCGTCACATGTCTGTGACATTGTCTGTTCAATGTCTGTGACATGTCTGTTACATGTCTGTGATTTCATGTTTGTAACATGTCTGCATCATGTCTGTGACATGTCTGTAACATGTCTGTCAACATGCCTGTTACATTTCTGTGACATGCCTTTGACATGTCTGTAACATGTCTGTGGCATGTCTGTAACTTGTCAGTGAAATGTCTGTAACATATCTGTAACATGTCTATTACATATTGGTAACATGTCTGTATCATGTCTGTGACGTGTCTGTAACTTTGCTTTCATATGTCTGTCACATGTCTGTTACATGTCTTTGCCATGTCTTTAACATGTCTGTGACATGTCTGTAACATGTCTGGGGCATGTCTGTAAGATGTCTGTTACATGTCTGTGACATGTCTGCATCATGTCTGTGACATGCCTGTTACATCTCTGTGACATGCCTATGCCATGTCTGTAATATGTCTGTGACATGTCTGTGGCAAATCTGTAACTTGTCTGTGAAATGTCTGTAACATATCTGTAACATGTGTATTACATATTGGTAACATGTCTGTATCATGTCTGTGACGTGTCTGTAACTTTGCTTTCATATGTCTGTCACATGTCTGTTACATGTCTTTGTCATGTCTGTAACATGTCTGTAACATGTCTGGGGCATGTCTGTAAGATGTCTGTTACATGTCTGTGACATGTTTCTGCATCATGTCTGTGACATGCCTGTGTCTGTGACATGTCTGTGACATGTCTGTGACATGTCTGTGACATGTCTGTAACATGTCTGTGACATGTCTGTGACATGTCTGTGACATGTCAGTAACATGTCTGTGACATGTCTGTAACATGTCTGTGACATGTCTGTGACATGTCTGTATCATGTCTGTGGACATGTCTGTGACATGTCTGTGACATGTCTGTGACATGTCTGTAACATATCTGTAACATGTCTGTGACATATCTGTAACATGTCTGCAACATTTCGGTGACATGTGCTATGACATGTCTGTAACATCTCTGTGACATGTCTGTGACATGTCTGTAATCATGTCTGTGACATGTCTGTGACATGTCTGTAACATGTCTATGACATGTCTGTAACATGTCTGTGACAGGTCTGTGACACGTCTGTACCATGTCTGTGCCATGTCTGTAACATGTCTGCAACATGTCTGTGACATGGCTGTAAAATGTCTTTGACATATCTGTAACATGTCTGTGACATGTCTGTTACATGTCTGTAACATGTCTGTAACATGTCTGTAACATGTCTGTGACATGTCTGTAACATGTCTGTGACATGTCTGTGACATGTCTGTGACATGTCTGTAACATGTCTGTGACATGTCTGTGACATGTCTGTAACATGTCTGTAACATGTCTGTGACATGTCTGTAACATGTCTGTAACATGTCTGTAACATGTCTGTAACATGTCTGTGACATGTCTGTCACATGTCTGCGACATGTCTGTAACATGTCTGTGACATGTCTGTAACATGTCTGGGACATGTCTGTTTTATGTCTGTAACATGTCTGTGACATGTCTGTTACATGTCTGTACCATGTCTGTAACATGTCTGTGACATGTCTGTGACATGTCTGTAACCATGTCTGCATCATGTCTGTGACATTTCTGTAACATGTCTGCATCATGTCTGTGACATGCCTGTTACATCTCTGTGACATGCCTATGACATGTCTGTAACATGTCTGTAACATGTCTGTAACATGTCTATGACATGTCTGTGACATGTCTGTAACATGTCTGTGACATGTCTGTGACATGTCTGTAACAGGTCTGTAACATATCTGTAACATGTGTATGACATATCGGTAACATGTCTGTATCATGTCTGTGACATGTCTGTAACATGTCTTTCATATGTCTGTGACATGTTTGTTACACGTCTGTGACATGTCTGTAACATGTCTGTGTCATGTCTGTGATAAGTCTGTAACAGGTCTGTGACATGTCTGTAAGATGTCTCTCATATGTCTGTAACATGTCTGCGACATGTCTGTGAAAAGTCTGTAACATGTCTGTGACATGTCTGTAACATGTGTATGACATATCGGTAACATGTCTGTGTCATGTCTGTGATAAGTCTGTAACAGGTCTGTGACATATCTGTAAGATGTCTCTCATATGTCTGTAACATGTCTGCGACATGTCTGTGAAAAAGTCTGTAACATGTCTGTAACATAACTGTAACATGACTGTGACATGTCTGCAACATGTCTGTGACATGTTTGTGACATGTCTGTAACATGTCTGGGACATGTCTGTGACAAGTCTGTAACAGGTCTGTAACATATCTGTAACATGTGAATGACATATCGGTAACATGTCTGTATCATGTCTGTGACATGTCTGTAACATGTCTTTCATATGTCTGTGACATGTTTGTTACACGTCTGTGACATGTCTGTAACATGTCTGTGTCATGTCTTTGTAAACTAAATTTGTCTGTGACATGTCTGTTACATGTCTGCAATATGTCTGTGACACGTCTGTAAGATGTCTGTGATATGTGTGTTACATGTTGTACAGTCTGTGCCATGTCTGCAACATGACTGTGCTATGTCTGCAACATGTCTGTGTCATGTCAGTAAATTGTCTATAACATATATGTTACATGTCTGTGACATGTCTGTTACATGTCTACAACATGTCTGCGACATGTCTGTACCATGTCAGTGACATATCTGTAACATGTCTGGCACATGTCTGTAACATGAAATGACATGTGTGTGCTATGTCTGTGCTATGTCCGTAATAGGTCTATGACATGTCTGTCACATGTCTGTAACATGTCTGTAACATTTCTGTGACATGCCTATACCATGTCTGTAACATGTCTGTAACATAACTGTAACATGACTGTGACATGTCTGCAACATGTCTGCGACATGTTTGTGACATGTCTGTGACATGTCTGTGATATGTCTGTAAAATGTGTGTGACGTGTTATTACATGTCTGTGGCATGCCTGTGACATGTGCGTTACATGTCTGCAATATTTATGTGACATGTCTGTAACATGTCTCTGACATGTCTGTGACACGTCTGCATCATGTCTGTGACATGTCTGTAAAATTTCTTTGATATGTCTGTGACATGTCTGTAACATATCTGTGTCATGTCTGTAACAAATCTCGAACATGTCTGTGACATATCTGTAACATGTCTGTAAATTGTCTGTGACATATATGTTACATGTCTGTGACAAGTCTGTCACATGTTTGTGACATGTCTGTAACATATCTGTAACATGTGTATCACATATCGGTAACATATTTTTATCATGTCAGTGACATGTCTGTAACATGTCTTTCATATGTCTGTGACATGTCTGTTACACGTTTTTGATATGTCTGTTACATGTCTGTGACATGTCTGTTACACGTTTTTGATATGTCTGTGACATGTCTTTAACATGGCTGTGACATGTCTGTGACATGTCTGTAACAAGTGTGTGACATGTTTGTTACATGTCAGATACATGTCTGTAACATGTATGCGACATGTCTGCGACATGTCTGCGACATGTCTGTGAATAGTTTGTAACATGTCTGTGACATGTCTGTAACATATCTGTAACATGTGTATGACATATCTGTAACATGTCTGTGTCATGTCTGAAAATTGTCTGTGACATATATGTTACATGCTGTGACATGTCTGTGACATGTCTGTAACATGTCTGTGACATGTCTGTGTACCATGTCTGTAACATGTCTGTGACATATCTGTTACATGTCTGTGACATGTCTGTGACAAGTTTGTGAAGGTTGTAACATGTCTGTCACATGTCTGTTGCATGTCTGCAACATGTCTGTGCCATGTCGGTAACATGTCTGTATCATGTCTGTGAAAAGTCTGTAACATGTCTGTGACATATGTATGACACGTCTGCATCATGTCTGTGACATGTCTGTAACATGTCTGTGTCATGTCTGTAACAAATCTGTAACATGTCTGTAAATTGTCTGTGACATATATGTTACATGTCTGTGACATGTCTGTGACATGTCTGTAACAAGGCTGTGACATGTCTGTGACATGTTGTAACATGTGTGTGACATATCTGTTACATGTCAGTTACATGTCTGTAACATGTCTGCGACATGTCTGTGACAAGTCTGTGACATGTCTGTAACATATCTGTAACATGTGTATGACCTATCGGTAACATGTCTGTATCATGTCTGTGAAATATCTGTTACACGTCTGTGGCATGTCTGTAACACGTCTGTGAGACGTCTGCATCATGTCTGTGACATGTCTGTAAAATTTCTTTGATGTGTCTGTGACATGTCTGTAACATATCTGTGTCATGTCTGTAACAAATCTGGAACATGTCTGTGACATATATGTTACATGTCTGTGACAAGTCTGTAACATGTTTGTGACATGTCTGTAACATATCTGTAACATGTGTATCACATATCGGTAACATATCTGTATCATGTCTGTGACATGTCTGTAACATGTCTTTCATATGTCTGTGACATGTCTGTTACACGTTTTTGATATGTCTGTTACATGTCTTTGGCATGTCTGCTACATGTCTGTTCCTTGTCTGTGACATTTCTGTAACATGTCTGTGTCATGTCTTTGTCATGTCTGTAATAAACCTGGAACATGTCTGTGTCATATCTGTAACATGTCTGTGAATTGTCTGTGACATATATGTTACATGTCTGTGACATGTCTGTAACACATCTGTGACATGTCTGTCACATATCTGTAACATGTGTATGACATATCGGTAACATGTCTGTATCATGTCTGTGATATGTCTGTAAAATGTGTGTGACGTGTTGTTACTTTTCTGTGGCATGTCTGTGATATGTGTGTTACATGTCTGCAATATGTCTGTGACACGTCAGTAAGATGTCTGTGATATGTGTGTTACACGTCTGTGCCATGTCTGCAACATGACTGTGCTATGTCTGCAACATGTCTGTAAATTGTCTGTAAATTGTCTGTAACATATATGTTACATGTCTGTCACATGTCTGTAACATGTCTGTAACATATCTGTGTCATGTCTGTAACAAATCGTGAACATGTCTGTGACATATCTGTAACATGTCTGTAAATTGTCTATGACATATATGTTACATGTCTGTGACAAGTCTGTAACATGTTTGTGACATGTCTGTAACATATCTGTAACATGTCTATCACATATCGGTAACATATCTGTATCTTGTCAGTGACATGTCTGTTACATGTCTGTAACATGTCTGTAATATGTTTGTGACATGTCTGTAAAATGTGTGTGACGTGTTGTTACTTTTTCTGTGGCATGCCTGTGACATGTGTGTTACATGTCTTTCATATGTCTGTGACATGTCTGTAAAATGTGTGTGACGTGTTGTTACTTTTCTGTGGCATGCCTGTGACATGTGTGTTACATGTCTGCAATATGTCTGTGACACGTCAGTAAGATGTCTGTGATATGTGTGTTACACGTCTGTGCCATGTCTGCAACATGACTGTGCTATGTCTGCAACATGTCTGTGACATGTCTGTAACATATCTGTGTCATGTCTGTAACAAATCGCGAACATGTCTGTGACATATCTGTAACATTTCTGTAAATTGTCTGTGACATATATGTTACATGTCTGTGACAAGTCTCTAACATGTTTGTGACATGTCTGTAACATATCTGTAACATGTGTATCACATATCGGTAACATATCTGTATCATGTCAGTGACATGTCTGTAACATGTCTTTCATATGTCTGCGACATGTCTGTAAAATGTGTGTGACGTGTTGTTACTTTTCTGTGGCATGCCTGTGACATGTGTGTTACATGTCTGCAATATGTCTGTGACACGTCAGTAAGATGTCTGTGATATGTGTGTTACACGTCTGTGCCATGTCTGCAACATGTCTGTGACATATCTGTAACATGTCTGTAAATTGTCTGTGACATATATGTTACATGTCTGTGACAAGTCTGTAACATGTTTGTGACATGTCTGTAACATATCTGTAACATGTGTATCACATATCGGTAACATATCTGTATCATGTCAGTGACATGTCTGTAACATGTCTTTCATATGTCTGTACCATGTCTGTTACACGTTTTTGATATGTCTGTTACATATCTGTGACATGTCTGTGACATGTCTGTTCCCCTTTTTTGGTATTTTGACATGTCTGTGACATGTCTGTAACAAGTGTGTGACACGTTTGTTACATGTCAGATACATGTCTGTAACATGTCTGCGACATGTCTGTGAAAAGTTTGTAACATGTCTGTGACATGTCTCTAACATATCTGTAACATGTGTATGACATATCGGTAACATGTCTGTATCATGTCTGTGATATGTCTGTAAAATGTGTGTGACGTGTTATTACATGTCTGTGGCATGTGTATTACATGTCTGCAATATTTATGTGACATGTCTATAACATGTCTCTGACATGTCTGTATCACGTCTGCATCATGTCTGTGAAATGTCTGTGTCATGTCTGTAAATTGTCTGTGACATATATGTTACATGTCTGTGATATGTCTCTGACATGTCTGGTCCATGTCGGTAACATGTCTGTATCATGTCTGTGTCATGTCTGTAACATATCTGTAACATGTGTATCACATATCGGTAACATATCTGTATCATGTCAGTGACATGTCTGTAACATGTCTTTCATATGTCTGTGACATGTCTGTAAAATGTGTGTGACGTGTTGTTACTTTTCTGTGGCATGCCTGTGACATGTGTGTTACATGTCTGCAATATGTCTGTGACACGTCAGTAAGATGTCTGTGATATGTGTGTTACACGTCTGTGCCATGTCTGCAACATGACTGTGCTATGTCTGCAACATGTCTGTGTCATGTCAGTAAATTGTCTATAACATATATGTTACATGTCTGTGACATGTCTGTTACATGTCTACAACATGTCTGTACCATGTCAGTGACATATCTGTAACATGTCTGGCACATGTCTGTAACATGAAATGACATGTGTGTGCTATGTCTGTGCTATGTCCGTAATAGGTCTATGACATGTCTGTCACATGTCTGTAACATGTCTGTAACATTTCTGTGACATGACTGTGACATGTCTGCAACATGTCTGCGACATGTTTGTGACATGTCTGTGACATGTCTGTGATATGTCTGTAAAATGTGTGTGACGTGTTATTACATGTCTGTGGCATGCCTGTGACATGTGCGTTACATGTCTGCAATATTTATGTGACATGTCTGTAACATGTCTCTGACATGTCTGTGACACGTCTGCATCATGTCTGTGACATGTCTGTAAAATTTCTTTGATATGTCTGTGACATGTCTGTAACATATCTGTTTCATGTCTGTAACAAATCTCGAACATGTCTGTGACATATCTGTAACATGTCTGTAAATTGTCTGTGACATATATGTTACATGTCTGTGACAAGTCTGTCACATGTTTGTGACATGTCTGTAACATATCTGTAACATGTGTATCACATATCGGTAACATATTTTTATCATGTCAGTGACATGTCTGTAACATGTCTTTCATATGTCTGTGACATGTCTGTTACACGTTTTTGATATGTCTGTTACATGTCTGTGACATGTCTGTTACACGTTTTTGATATGTCTGTGACATGTCTTTAACATGGCTGTGACATGTCTGTGACATGTCTGTAACAAGTGTGCGACATGTTTGTTACATGTCAGATACATGTCTGTAACATGTATGCGACATGTCTGCGACATGTCTGCGACATGTCTGCGACATGTCTGTGAATAGTTTGTAACATGTCTGTGACATGTCTGTAACATATCTGTAACATGTGTATGACATATCTGTAACATGTCTGTGTCATGTCTGAAAATTGTGTGTGACATATATTTTATATGTCTGTGACATGTCTGTTGCATGTCTGCAACATGTCTGTGCCATGTCGGTAACATGTCTGTATCATGTCTGTGAAAAGTCTGTAACATGTCTGTGACATATGTATGACACGTCTGCATCATGTCTGTGACATGTCTGTAACATGTCTGTGTCATGTCTGTAACAAATCTGTAACATGTCTGTAAATTGTCTGTGACATATATGTTACATGTCTGTGACATGTCTGTGACATGTCTGTAACAAGGCTGTGACATGTCTGTGACATGTCTGTAACATGTGTGTGACATATCTGTTACATGTCAGTTACATGTCTGTAACATGTCTGCGACATGTCTGTGACAAGTCTGTGACATGTCTGTAACATATCTGTAACATGTGTATGACCTATCGGTAACATGTCTGTATCATGTCTGTGAAATATCTGTTACACGTCTGTGGCATGTCTGTAACACGTCTGTGAGACGTCTGCATCATGTCTGTGACATGTCTGTAAAATTTCTTTGATGTGTCTGTGACATGTCTGTAACATATCTGTGTCATGTCTGTAACAAATCTGGAACATGTCTGTGACATATATGTTACATGTCTGTGACAAGTCTGTAACATGTTTGTGACATGTCTGTAACATATCTGTAACATGTGTATCACATATCGGTAACATATCTGTATCATGTCTGTGACATGTCTGTAACATGTCTTTCATATGTCTGTGACATGTCTGTTACACGTTTTTGATATGTCTGTTACATGTCTCTTTGGCATGTCTGCTACATGTCTGTTCCTTGTCTGTGACATTTCTGTAACATGTCTGTGTCATGTCTTTGTCATGTCTGTAATAAACCTGGAACATGTCTGTGTCATATCTGTAACATGTCTGTGAATTGTCTGTGACATATATGTTACATGTCTGTGACATGTCTGTAACACATCTGTGACATGTCTGTCACATATCTGTAACATGTGTATGACATATCGGTAACATGTCTGTATCATGTCTGTGATATGTCTGTAAAATGTGTGTGACGTGTTGTTACTTTTCTGTGGCATGCCTGTGATATGTGTGTTACATGTCTGCAATATGTCTGTGACACGTCAGTAAGATGTCTGTGATATGTGTGTTACACGTCTGTGCCATGTCTGCAACATGACTGTGCTATGTCTGCAACATGTCTGTAAATTGTCTGTAAATTGTCTGTAACATATATGTTACATGTCTGTGACATGTCTGTTACATGTCTACAACATGTCTGCGACATGTCTGTACCATGTCAGTGACATGTCTGTAACATGTCTGGCACATGTCTGTAACATGAAATGACATGTGTGTGCTATGTCTGTGCTATGTCCGTAATAGATCTGTGCATGTCTGTCACATGTCTGTCACATGTCTGTAACATGTCTGTAACATATCTGTGTCATGTCTGTAACAAATCGCGAACATGTCTGTGACATATCTGTAACTTGTCTGTAAATTGTCTGTGACATATATGTTACATGTCTGTGACAAGTCTGTAACATGTTTGTGACATGTCTGTAACATATCTGTAACATGTGTATCACATATCGGTAACATATCTGTATCATGTCAGTGACATGTCTGTAACATGTCTTTCATATGTCTGTGACATGTCTGTAAAATGTGTGTGACGTGTTGTTACTTTTCTGTGGCATGCCTGTGACATGTGTGTTACATGTCTGCAATATGTCTGTGACACGTCAGTAAGATGTCTGTGATATGTGTGTTACACGTCTGTGCCATGTCTGCAACATGACTGTGCTATGTCTGCAACATGTCTGTGACATGTCTGTAACATATCTGTGTCATGTCTGTAACAAATCGCGAACATGTCTGTGACATATCTGTAACATGTCTGTAAATTGTCTGTGACATATATGTTACATGTCTGTGACAAGTCTCTAACATGTTTGTGACATGTCTGTAACATATCTGTAACATGTGTATCACATATCGGTAACATATCTGTATCATGTCAGTGACATGTCTGTAACATGTCTTTCATATGTCTGTGACATGTCTGTAAAATGTGTGTGACGTGTTGTTACTTTTCTGTGGCATGCCTGTGACATGTGTGTTACATCTCTGCAATATGTCTGTGACACGTCAGTAAGATGTCTGTGATATGTGTGTTACACGTCTGTGCCATGTCTGCAACATGTCTGTGACATATCTGTAACATGTCTGTAAATTGTCTGTGACATATATGTTACATGTCTGTGACAAGTCTGTAACATGTTTGTGACATGTCTGTAACATATCTGTAACATGTGTATCACATATCGGTAACATATCTGTATCATGTCAGTGACATGTCTGTAACATGTCTTTCATATGTCTGTACCATGTCTGTTACACGTTTTTGATATGTCTGTTACATATCTGTGACATGTCTGTGACATGTCTGTTCCCCTTTTTGATGTTGACATGTCTGTGACATGTCTGTAACAAGTGTGTGACACGTTTGTTACATGTCAGATACATGTCTGTAACATGTCTGCGACATGTCTGTGAAAAGTTTGTAACATGTCTGTGACATGTCTCTAACATATCTGTAACATGTGTATGACATATCGGTAACATGTCTGTATCATGTCTGTGATATGTCTGTAAAATGTGTGTGACGTGTTATTACATGTCTGTGGCATGTGTATTACATGTCTGCAATATTTATGTGACATGTCTATAACATGTCTCTGACATGTCTGTATCACGTCTGCATCATGTCTGTGAAATGTCTGTAACATGTCTGTGTCATGTCTGTAAATTGTCTGTGACATATATGTTACATGTCTGTGATATGTCTCTGACATGTCTGGTCCATGTCGGTAACATGTCTGTATCATGTCTGTGTCATGTCTGTAACATATCTGTAACATGTGTATCACATATCGGTAACATATCTGTATCATGTCAGTGACATGTCTGTAACATGTCTTTCATATGTCTGTGACATGTCTGTAAAATGTGTGTGACGTGTTGTTACTTTTCTGTGGCATGCCTGTGACATGTGTGTTACATGTCTGCAATATGTCTGTGACACGTCAGTAAGATGTCTGTGATATGTGTGTTACACGTCTGTGCCATGTCTGCAACATGACTGTGCTATGTCTGCAACATGTCTGTGTCATGTCTGTAAATTGTCTATAACATATATGTTACATGTCTGTGACATGTCTGTTACATGTCTACAACATGTCTGCGACATGTCTGTACCATGTCAGTGACATGTCTGTAACATGTCTGGCACATGTCTGTAACATGAAATGACATGTGTGTGCTATGTCTGTGCTATGTCCGTAATAGATCTGTGCATGTCTGTCACATGTCTGTAACATGTCTGTAATATTTCTGTGACATGCCTATGCCATGTCTGTAACTTGTCTGTAACATAACTGTAACATGACTGTGACATGTCTGCAACATGTCTGCGACATGTCTGTGATATGTCTGTAAAATGTGTGTGACGTGTTATTACATGTCTGTGGCATGCCTGTGACATGTGCGTTACATGTCTGCAATATTTATGTGACATGTCTGTAACATGTCTCTGACATGTCTGTGACACGTCTGCATCATGTCTGAGACATGTCTGTAAAATTTCTTTGATATGTCGGTGACATGTCTGTAACATATCTGTGTCATGTCTGTAACAAATCGCGAACATGTCTGTGACATATCTGTAACATGTCTGTAAATTGTCTGTGACATATATGTTACATGTCTGTGACAAGTCTGTAACATGTTTGTGACATGTCTGTAACATATCTGTAACATGTGTATCACATATCGGTAACATATCTGTATCATGTCAGTGACATGTCTGTAACATGTCTTTCATATGTCTGTGACATGTCTGTTACACGTTTTTGATATGTCTGTTACATGTCTGTGACATGTCTGTGACATGTCTGTTCCCCTTTTTTGATATGTCTGTGACATGTCTTTAACATGGCTGTGACATGTCTGTGACATGTCTGTAACAAGTGTGTGACATGTTTGTTACATGTCAGATACATGTCTGTAACATGTCTGCGACATGTCTGTGATAAGTTTGTAACATGTCTGTGACATGTCTCTAACATATCTGTAACATGTGTATGACATATCGGTAACATGTCTGTATCATGTCTGTGATATGTCTGTAAAATGTGTGTGACGTGTTATTACATGTCTGTGGCATGTGTATTACATGTCTGCAATATTTATGTGACATTTCTATAACATGTCTCTGACATGTCTGTATCACGTCTGCATCATGTCTGTGAAATGTCTGTAACATGTCTGTGTCATGTCTGTAAATTGTCTGTGACATATATGTTACATGTCTGTGATATGTCTCTGACATGTCTGGTCCATGTCGGTAACATGTCTGTATCATGTCTGTGACAAGTCTGTAACATGTCTGTGACATATGTGTGACACGTCTGCATTATGTCTGTGACATGTCTGTAACATGTCTGTGTCATGTCTGTAACAAATCTGTAACATGTCTGTAAATTGTCTGTTTCATGTCCATGACATGTCTGTAACATGGCTGTGACATGTCTGTGACATGTCTGTAACATGTCTGTTAATGTCAGTTACATGTTTGTAACATGTCTGCGACATGTCTGTGACATGTCTACAACATGTCTGCGACATGTCTGTACCATGTCAGTGACATGTCTGTAACATGTCTGGCACATGTCTGTAACATGAAATGACATGTGTGTGCTATGTCTGTGCTATGTCCGTAATAGATCTGTGCATGTCTGTCACATGTCTGTCACATGTCTGTGACATGTCTGTAACATATCTGTGTCATGTCTGTAACAAATCGCGAACATGTCTGTGACATATCTGTAACATGTCTGTAAATTGTCTGTGACATATATGTTACATGTCTGTGACAAGTCTGTAACATGTTTGTGACATGTCTGTAACATATCTGTAACATGTGTATCACATATCGGTAACATATCTGTATCATGTCAGTGACATGTCTGTAACATGTCTTTCATATGTCTGTAACATGTCTGTTACACGTTTTTGATATGTCTGTTACATATCTGTGACATGTCTGTGACATGTCTGTTCCCCCTTTTTGATATGTCTGTGACATGTCTGTGACATGTCTGTAACAAGTGTGTGACACGTTTGTTACATGTCAGATACATGTCTGTAACATGTCTGCGACATGTCTGTGAAAAGTTTGTAAGATGTCTGTGACATGTCTCTAACATATCTGTAACATGTGTATGACATATCGGTAACATGTCTGTATCATGTCTGTGATATGTCTGTAAAATGTGTGTGACGTGTTATTACATGTCTGTGGCATGTGTATTACATGTCTGCAATATTTATGTGACATGTCTATAACATGTCTCTGACATGTCTGTATCACGTCTGCATCATGTCTGTGAAATGTCTGTAACATGTCTGTGTCATGTCTGTAAATTGTCTGTGACATATATGTTACATGTCTGTGATATGTCTCTGACATGTCTGGTCCATGTCGGTAACATGTCTGTATCATGTCTGTATCATGTCTGTGTCATGTCTGTAACATATCTGTAACATGTGTATCACATATCGGTAACATATCTGTATCATGTCAGTGACATGTCTGTAACATGTCTTTCATATGTCTGTGACATGTCTGTAAAATGTGTGTGACGTGTTATTACATGTCTGTGGCATGTGTATTACATGTCTGCAATATTTATGTGACATGTCTATAACATGTCTCTGACATGTCTGTATCACGTCTGCATCATGTCTGTGAAATGTCTGTAACATGTCTGTGTCATGTCTGTAAATTGTCTGTGACATATATGTTACATGTCTGTGATATGTCTCTGACATGTCTGGTCCATGTCGGTAACATGTCTGTATCATGTCTGTGACAAGTCTGTAACATGTCTGTGACATATGTGTGACACGTCTGCATTATGTCTGTGACATGTCTGTAACATGTCTGTGTCATGTCTGTAACAAATCTGTAACATGTCTGTAAATTGTCTGTTTCATGTCCATGACATGTCTGTAACATGGCTGTGACATGTCTGTGACATGTCTGTAACATGTGTATGACATGTCTGTTAATGTCAGTTACATGTTTGTAACATGTCTGCGACATGTCTGTGACATGTCTACAACATGTCTGCAGCATGTCTGCGACATGTCTGTGATATGTCTGTAAAATGTGTGTGACGTGTTATTACATGTCTGTGGCATGCCTGTGACATGTGCGTTACATGTCTGTAACATGTCTCTGACATGTCTGTGACACGTCTGCATCATGTCTGAGACATGTCTGTAAAATTTCTTTGATATGTCGGTGACATGTCTGTAACATATCTGTGTCATGTCTGTAACAAATCGCGAACATGTCTGTGACATATCTGTAACATGTCTGTAAATTGTCTGTGACATATATGTTACATGTCTGTGACAAGTCTGTAACATGTTTGTGACACGTCTGTAACATATCTGTAACATGTGTATCACATATCGGTAACATATCTGTATCATGTCAGTGACATGTCTGTAACATGTCTTTCATATGTCTGTGACATGTCTGTTACACGTTTTTGATATGTCTGTTACATGTCTGTGACATGTCTGTGACATGTCTGTTCCCCTTTTTTGATATGTCTGTGACATGTCTTTAACATGGCTGTGACATGTCTGTGACATGTCTGTAACAAGTGTGTGACATGTTTGTTACATGTCAGATACATGTCTGTAACATGTCTGCGACATGTCTGTGAAAAGTTTGTAACATGTCTGTGACATGTCTCTAACATATCTGTAACATGTGTATGACATATCGGTAACATGTCTGTATCATGTCTGTGATATGTCTGTAAAATGTGTGTGACGTGTTATTACATGTCTGTGGCATGTGTATTACATGTCTGCAATATTTATGTGACATGTCTATAACATGTCTCTGACATGTCTGTATCACGTCTGCATCATGTCTGTGAAATGTCTGTAACATGTCTGTGTCATGTCTGTAAATTGTCTGTGACATATATGTTACATGTCTGTGATATGTCTGTGACATGTCTGGTCCATGTCGGTAACATGTCTGTATCATGTCTGTGACAAGTCTGTAACATGTCTGTGACATATGTGTGACACGTCTGCATCATGTCTGTGACATGTCTGTAACATGTCTGTGTCATGTCTGTAACAAATCTGTAACATGTCTGTAAATTGTCTGTTTCATGTCCATGACATGTCTGTAACATGGCTGTGACATGTCTGTGACATGTCTGTAACATGTGTATGACATGTCTGTTAATGTCAGTTACATGTTTGTAACATGTCTGCGACATGTCTATGACATGTCTGTAACATGTCTGCGACATATCAGTGACATGTCTGTGACAAGTCTGTAACATGTGTATGACATGTCTGTTAGATGTCTGTGATATGTGTGTTACACGTCTGTGCCATGTCTGCAACATGGCTGTGCTATGTCTGCAACATGTCTGTGTCATGTCTGTAAATTGTCTATAACATATATGTTACATGTCTGTGACATGTCTTTTACATGTCTACAACATGTCAGTAACATGTCTGTAACATGATATGACATGTGTGTGCTATGTCTGTGCTATGTCCGTAACAGGTCTGTGACATGTCTGTCACATGTCTGTAACATGTCTGTAACATTTCTGTGACATGCCTATGCCATGTCTGTAACATGTCTGTAACTTAACTGTAACATGACTGTGACATGTCTGCAATATGTCTGCGACATGTTTGTGACATGTCTGTAACATGTCTGTGACATGTCTGTTAAATGTCTGTACCATATCTGTAACATGTCTGTGACATGTCAGTAACATGTCTGGGACATGTCTGTAACATGTCTCTTACATATCTGTAACATGTGTATGACATATCGGTTACTTGTCTGTATCATGTCTGTGACATGTCTATAACATGTCTTTCATATGTCTGTAACATGTCTATGACAAGTCTGTAACATGTCTGTGACATGTGTATGACATATCGGTATCATGTCTGTATCATGTCTGTGATATATCTGTAAAATGTGTGTGACGTGTTGTTACTTTTCTGTGGCATGCCTGTGACATGTGTGTTACATGTCTGCAATATGTCTGTGACACGTTTGTAAGATGTCTGTGATATGTGTGTTACACGTCTGTGCCATGTCTGCAACATGGCTGTGCTATGTCTGCAACATGTCTGTGTCATGTCTGTAAATTGTCTATAACATATATGTTACATGTCTGTGACATGTCTTTTACATGTCTACAACATGTCAGTGACATGTCTGTAACATGTCTGGCACATGTTTGTAACATGAAATGACATGTGTGTGCTATGTCTGTGCTATGTCCGTAACAGGTCTGTGACATGTCTGTAACATGTCTGTAACATTTCTGTGACATGCCTATGCCATGTCTGTAACATAACTGTAACATGACTGTGACATGTCTGCAACATGTCTGCGACATATTTGTGACATGTCTGTGACATGTCTGTAACATGTCTCGGACATGTCTGTTTTATGTCTGTAACATGTCTGTTAAATGTCTGTACCATATCTGTAACATGTCTGTGACATGTCTGTTACATGTCTGTACCATGTCTGCAAGTCTGTGACATTTCTGTAACATGTCTGCATCATGTCTGTGATAAGTCTGTAACAGGTCTGTGACATGTCTGTAAGATGTCTCTCATATGTCTGTAACATGTCTGCGATATGTCTGTGAAAAGTCTGTAACATGTCTGTGACATGTCTGTAACATATCTGTAACATGTGTATGACATATCGGTAACATGTCTGTATCATGTCTGTGATATGTCTGTAAAATGTGTGTGACGTGTTATTACATGTCTGTGGCATGCCTGTGACATGTGTGTAACATGTCTGCAATATTTATGTGACATGTCTGTAAGATGTCTCTGACATGTCTGTGACACGTCTGCATCATGTCTGTGAAATATCTGTAACATGTCTGTGTCATGTCTGTAAATTGTCTGTGACATTTATGTTAAATGTCTGTGACATGTCTGATGCATGTCTGCAACATGTCTGTGCCATGTCGGTAACATGTCTGTATCATGTCTGTGACAAGTCTGTAACATGTCTGTGACATATGTGTGACACGTCTGCATCATGTCTGTGACATGTCTGTAACATGTCTGTGTCATGTCTGTAAATTGTCTGTGACATATATGTTATATGTCTGTGACATGTCTGATGCATGTCTGCAACATGTCTGTGCCATGTCGGTAACATGTCTGTATCATGTCTGTAACAAATCTGTAACAGTTCTGTAAATTTTCTGCGACATATATGTTACATATCTGTGACATGTCTGTGACATGTCTGTGACATGTCTGTAACATGGCTGTGACATGTCTGTGACATGTCTGTAACATCTGTGTGACATATCTGTTACATGTCAGTTACATGTCTGTAACATGTCTGCGACATGTCTGTGACAAGTCTGTGACATGTCTGTAACATATCTGTAACATGTGTATGACCTATCGGTAACATGTCTGTATCATTTCTGTGAAATATCTGTTACACGTCTGTGGCATGTCTGTAACACGTCTGTGAGACGTCTGCATCATGACTGTGACATGTCTGTAAAATTTCTTTGATGTGTCTGTGATATGTCTGTAACATATCTGTGTCATGTCTGTAACAAATCTGGAACATGTCTGTGACATGTCTGTGCCATGTCTGTGATATGTCCGTAAAATGTGTGTGACGTGTTATTACATGTCTGTGGCATGCCTGTGACATGTGCGTTACATGTCTGCAATATTTATGTGACATGTCTGTAACATGTCTCTGACATGTCTGTGACACGTCTGCATCATGTCTGTGACATGTCTGTAAAACTTCTTTGATGTGTCTGTGACATGTCTGTGACATGTCTTTGGCATGTCTTTGGCATGTCTGTGCCATGTCTGTAACATGTCTGTAACATGTCTGTGACATGTCTGTGACACGTCTGCATCATGTCTGTGACATGTCTGTGCCATGTCTGTAACATGTCTGTGACATGTTTGTGACACGTCTGCATCATGTCTGTGACATGTCTCTGCCATGTCTGTAACATGTCTGCAACATGTCTGAAAAATGTCTTTGACATAACTGTAACATGTCTGAGACATGTCTGTTACATGTCTGTTACATGTCTGTAAAATGACCTTAACATGTTGCAACATTTCAGTGGCATCCCTCTTACATCTCTGTGACATGTCTGTGTTATGTCTGTGCTATGTCTGTAACATGTCTGTAACATGTCTGTGACATTTCTGTTAAATTTCTGTGAAGTGTCTGTTACATGTCTGTGACGTTTCGTAACATGTCTGTGACATGTCTGCAACATGTCTGGAACGTGTCGTAACATGTCTGTGATATTGTCTGCAACATGTCTGTGACATGTCTATAAAATGTCTTTGACATAACTGTAACATGTCTGAGACATGTCTGTTACATGTCTGTTACATGTCTGTAAAATGACCGTAACATGTTGCAACATTTCAGTGGCATCCCTCTTACATCTCTGTGACATGTCTGTGTTATGTCTGTGCTATGTCTGTGACGTTTCGTAACATGTCTGTGACATGTCTGCAACATGTCTGGAACGTGTCGTAACATGTCTGTGATATTGTCTGCAACATGTCTGTGACGTGTCTATAAAATGTCTTTGACATAACTGTAACATGTCTGTGACATATCTGTTACATGTCTGTTACATGCCTGCAACGTTTCGTTGACATCCCTCTTACATCTCTGTGACATGTCTGTGACATGTCTGTAACAAGTGTGTGACATGTCTGTTACATGTCAGATACATGTCGGTAACATGTCTGCGACATGTCTGTGATAAGTCTGTAACATGTCTGTGACATGTCTGTAACATATCTGTGACATGTCTGTAACATATCTGTAACATGTGTATGACATATCGGTAACACGTCTGCATCATGTTTGTGAAATGTCTGTAACATATCTGTGACATGTCTGTGACATGTCTGTGACATGTCTTTAACATGGCTGTGACATGTCTGTAACAAGATGTGTGACATGTCTGCATCATCTCTGTGACATGTCTGTAACATGTCTGTGTCATGTCTGTTACAAATCTGTAACATGTCTGTAAATTGTCTGTGATATGTCTGTTACATGTCTGTGACATGTCCGTGACATGTCTGTAACATGGTTGTGACATGTCTGTGACATGTCTGTAACATGTGTATGACATGTCTGTTACATGTCAGTTACATGTCTGTAACATGTCTGCGACAAGTCTGTAACATGTCTGTAACATGTGTATGACATATCGGTAACATGTCTGTATCATGTCTGTGATATGTCTGTAAAATGTGTGTGACGTGTTGTTACTTTTCTGTGGCTTGCCTGTGACATGTGTGTTACATGTCTGCAATATGTCTGTGACACGTCTGTAAGATGTCTGTGATATGTGTGTTACACGTCTGTGCCATATCTGCAACATGACTGTGCTATGTCTGCAACATGTCTGTGTCATGTCTGTAAATTGTCTATAACATATATGTTACATGTCTGTGACATGTCTGTTACATGTCTACAACATGTCTGCGACATGTCTGTACCATGTCAGTGACATGTCTGTAACATGTCTGGCACATGTCTGTAACATGAAATGACATGTGTGTGCTATGTCTGTGCTATGTCCGTAATAGGTCTGTGACATGTCTGTAACATTTCTGTGACATGCCTATGCCATGTCTGTAACATGTCTGTAACATAACTGTAACATGACTGTGACATGTCTGCAACATGTCTGCGACATGTTTGTGACATGTCTGTGACATGTCTGTGATATGTCTGTAAAATGTGTGTGACGTGTTATTACATGTCTGTGGCATGCCTGTGACATGTGCGTTACATGTCTGCAATATTTATGTGACATGTCTGTAACATGTCTCTGACATGTCTGTGACACGTCTGCATCATGTCTGAGACATGTCTGTAAAATTTCTTTGATAAGTCTGTGACATGTCTTTAACATATCTGTGTCATGTCTGTAACAAACCTCGAACATGTCTGTGACATATCTGTAACATGTCTGTAAATTGTCTGTGACATATATGTTACATGTCTGTGACAAGTCTGTAACATGTTTGTGACATGTCTGTAACATATCTGTAACATGTGTATCACATATCGGTAACATATCTGTATCATGTCAGTGACAGGTCTGTAACATGTCTTTCATATGTCTGTGACATGTCTGTTACACGTTTTTGATATGTCTGTTACATGTCTTTGGCATGTCTGCTACATGTCTGCATCATGTCTGTGACATGTCTCTGCCATGTCTGTAACATGTCTGCAACATGTCTGAAAAATGTCTTCGACATAACTGTAACATGTCTGTGACATGTCTGTTACATGTCTGTTACATGTCTGTAAAATGATCGTAACATGTTGCAACATTTCGGTGGCATCCCTCTTTCATCTCTGTTACATGTCTGTGCTATGTCTGTGCTATGTCTGTGCTATGTCTGTAACATGTCTGTGACATTTCTGTTAAATTTCTGTGAAGTGTCTGTTACATGTCTGTGACGTTTCGTAACATGTCTGTGACATGTCTGCAACATGTCTGGAACGTGTCGTAACATGTCTGTGACATTGTCTGCAACATGTCTGTGACATGTCTGTAAAATGTCTTTGACATAACTGTAACATGTCTGTGACATGTCTATTTTATGTCTGTGATATGTCTGTAACATGTCTGTGACATGTCTGTTAAATGTCTGTACCATCTCTGTAACATGTCTGTGACTTGTCTGTGACATTTCTGTAACATGTCTGCATCATGTCTGTGACATGCCTGTTACATCTCTGTGTCTGTAACATAACTGTAACATGACTGTTACATGTCTGCAATATGTCTGCGACAGGTCTGTGACATGTCACAGACATGTCTGAAATATGTCAGTTACATGTCTTTGGCATGTCTTCAACATGCCTGTGCCTTGTGTTTAACATGTCTGTAACATGTCGTTGCAGACATGCCGGTGACATGCCTGTTACATGCCTATGCCATGTCTGTAACATGTCTGTAACATAACTGTAACATGACTGTGACATGTCTGCAACATGTCTGCGACATGTGTATGACATGTCTGTTACATGTCAGTTACATGTCTGTAACATGTCTGCGACATGTCAGTGACATGTCTGTGACAAGTCTGTAACATGTGTATGACATGTCTGTTAGATGTCTGTGATATGTGTGTTACACGTCTGTGCCATGTCTGCAACATGGCTGTGCTATGTCTGCAACATGTCTGTGTCATGTCTGTAAGTTGTCTATAACATATATGTTACATGTCTGTGACATGTCTTTTACATGTCTACAACATGTCAGTGACATGTCTGTAACATGTCTGGCACATGTTTGTAACATGATATGACATGTGTGTGCTATGTCTGTGCTATGTCCGTAACAGGTCTGTGACATATCTTGCACATGTCTGTAACATGTCTGTAACATTTCTGTGACATGCCTATGCCATGTCTGTAACATGTCTGTAACATAACTGTAACATGACTGTGACATGTCTGCAACATGTCTGCGACATGTTTGTGACATGTCTGTGACATGTCTGTAACATGTCTCGGACATGTCTGTTTTATGTCTGTAACATGTCTGTGACATGTCTGTTAAATGTCTGTACCATATCTGTAACGTGTCTGTGACATGTCTGTTACATGTCTGTACCATGTCTGCAAGTCTGTGATATTTCTGTAACATGTCTGCATCATGTCTGTGACATGCCTGTTACATCTCTGTGACATGCCTATGCCATGTCTGTAACATGTCTGTAACATAACTGTAACATGACTGTGACATGTCTGCAACATGTCTGCGACATGTTTGTGACATGTCTGTAACATGTCTGGGACATGTCTGTGACAAGTCTGTAACAGGTCTGTAACATATCTGTAACATGTGTATGACATATCGGTAACATGTCTGTATCATGTCTGTGACATGTCTGTAACATGTCTTTCATATGTCTGTGACATGTTTGTTACACGTCTGTGACATGTCTGTAACATGTCTGTGTCATGTCTGTGATAAGTCTGTAACAGGTCTGTGACATGTCTGTAAGATGTCTCTCATATGTCTGTAACATGTCTGCGACATGTCTGTGAAAAGTCTGTAACATGTCTGTGACATGTCTGTAACATATCTGTAACATGTGTATGACATATCGGTAACATGTCTGTGTCATGTCTGTGATAAGTCTGTAACAGGTCTGTGACATATCTGTAAGATGTCTCTCATATGTCTGTAACATGTCTGCGACATGTCTGTGAAAAGTCTGTAACATGTCTGTAACATAACTGTAACATGACTGTGACATGTCTGCAACATGTCTGCGACATGTTTGTGACATGTCTGTAACATGTCTGGGACATGTCTGTGACAAGTCTGTAACAGGTCTGTAACATATCTGTAACATGTGAATGACATATCGGTAACATGTCTGTATCATGTCTGTGACATGTCTGTAACATGTCTTTCATATGTCTGTGACATGTTTGTTACACGTCTGTGACATGTCTGTAACATGTCTGTGTCATGTCTGTGATAAGTCTGTAACAGGTCTGTGACATGTCTGTAAGATGTCTCTCATATGTCTGTAACATGTCTGCAACATGTCTGCGACATGTTTGTGACATGTCTGTGACATGTCTGTGATATATCTGTAAAATGTGTGTGACGTGTTATTACATGTCTATGGCATGCCTGTGACATGTGTGTAACATGTCTGCAATATTTATGTGACATGTCTGTAAGATGTCTCTGACATGTCTGTGAAACGTCTGCATCATGTCTGTGAAATATCTGTAACATGTCTGTGTCATGTCTGTAATTGTTGACATATATGTTATATGTCTGTGACATGTCTGTTACATGTCTGCAATATGTCTGTGACACGTCAGTAAGATGTCTGTGATATGTGTGTTACACGTCTGTGCCATGTCTGCAACATGACTGTGCTATGTCTGCAACATGTCTGTGTCATGTCAGTAAATTGTCTATAACATATATGTTACATGTCTGTGACATGTCTGTTACATGTCTACAACATGTCTGCGACATGTCTGTACCATGTCAGTGACATATCTGTAACATGTCTGGCACATGTCTGTAACATGAAATGACATGTGTGTGCTATGTCTTTGTGCTATGTCCGTAAATAGGTCTATGACATGTCTGTCACATGTCTGTAACATGTCTGTAACATTTCTGTGACATGCCTATACCATGTCTGTAACATGTCTGTAACATAACTGTAACATGACTGTGACATGTCTGCAACATGTCTGCGACATGTTTGTGTTTACATGTCTGTGACATGTCTGTGATATGTGCGTTACATGTCTGCAATATTTATGTGACATGTCTGTAACATGTCTCTGACATGTCTGTGACACGTCTGCATCATGTCTGTGACATGTCTGTAAAATTTCTTTGATATGTCTGTGACATGTCTGTAACATATCTGTGTCATGTCTGTAACAAATCTCGAACATGTCTGTGACATATCTGTAACATGTCTGTAAATTGTCTGTGACATATATGTTACATGTCTGTGACAAGTCTGTCACATGTTTGTGACATGTCTGTAACATATCTGTAACATGTGTATCACATATCGGTAACATATTTTTATCATGTCAGTGACATGTCTGTAACATGTCTTTCATATGTCTGTGACATGTCTGTTACACGTTTTTGATATGTCTGTTACATGTCTGTGACATGTCTGTTACACGTTTTTGATATGTCTGTGACATGTCTTTAACATGGCTGTGACATGTCTGTGACATGTCTGTAACAAGTGTGTGACATGTTTGTTACATGTCAGATACATGTCTGTAACATGTATGCGACATGTCTGCGACATGTCTGCGACATGTCTGCGACATGTCTGTGAATAGTTTGTAACATGTCTGTGACATGTCTGTAACATATCTGTAACATGTGTATGACATATCTGTAACATGTCTGTGTCATGTCTGAAAATTGTCTGTGACATATTTTTTATATGTCTGTCACATGTCTGTTGCATGTCTGCAACATGTCTGTGCCATGTCGGTAACATGTCTGTATCATGTCTGTGAAAAGTCTGTAACATGTCTGTGACATATGTATGACACGTCTGCATCATGTCTGTGACATGTCTGTAACATGTCTGTGTCATGTCTGTAACAAATCTGTAACATGTCTGTAAATTGTCTGTGACATATATGTTACATGTCTGTGACATGTCTGTGACATGTCTGTAACAAGGCTGTGACATGTCTGTGACATGTCTGTAACATGTGTGTGACATATCTGTTACATGTCAGTTACATGTCTGTAACATGTCTGCGACATGTCTGTGACAAGTCTGTGACATGTCTGTAACATATCTGTAACATGTGTATGACCTATCGGTAACATGTCTGTATCATGTCTGTGAAATATCTGTTACACGTCTGTGGCATGTCTGTAACACGTCTGTGAGACGTCTGCATCATGTCTGTGACATGTCTGTAAAATTTCTTTGATGTGTCTGTGACATGTCTGTAACATATCTGTGTCATGTCTGTAACAAATCTGGAACATGTCTGTGACATATATGTTACATGTCTGTGACAAGTCTGTAACATGTTTGTGACATGTCTGTAACATATCTGTAACATGTGTATCACATATCGGTAACATATCTGTATCATGTCTGTGACATGTCTGTAACATGTCTTTCATATGTCTGTGACATGTCTGTTACACGTTTTTGATATGTCTGTTACATGTCTTTGGCATGTCTGCTACATGTCTGTTCCTTGTCTGTGACATTTCTGTAACATGTCTGTGTCATGTCTTTGTCATGTCTGTAATAAACCTGGAACATGTCTGTGTCATATCTGTAACATGTCTGTGAATTGTCTGTGACATATATGTTACATGTCTGTGACATGTCTGTAACACATCTGTGACATGTCTGTCACATATCTGTAACATGTGTATGACATATCGGTAACATGTCTGTATCATGTCTGTGATATGTCTGTAAAATGTGTGTGACGTGTTGTTACTTTTCTGTGGCATGTCTGTGATATGTGTGTTACATGTCTGCAATATGTCTGTGACACGTCAGTAAGATGTCTGTGATATGTGTGTTACACGTCTGTGCCATGTCTGCAACATGACTGTGCTATGTCTGCAACATGTCTGTAAATTGTCTGTAAATTGTCTGTAACATATATGTTACATGTCTGTGACATGTCTGTTACATGTCTACAACATGTCTGCGACATGTCTGTACCATGTCAGTGACATGTCTGTAACATGTCTGGCACATGTCTGTAACATGAAATGACATGTGTGTGCTATGTCTGTGCTATGTCCGTAATAGATCTGTGCATGTCTGTCACATGTCTGTCACATGTCTGTAACATGTCTGTAACATATCTGTGTCATGTCTGTAACAAATCGCGAACATGTCTGTGACATATCTGTAACATGTCTGTAAATTGTCTGTGACATATATGTTACATGTCTGTGACAAGTCTGTAACATGTTTGTGACATGTCTGTAACATATCTGTAACATGTGTATCACATATCGGTAACATATCTGTATCATGTCAGTGACATGTCTGTAACATGTCTTTCATATGTCTGTGACATGTCTGTAAAATGTGTGTGACGTGTTGTTACTTTTCTGTGGCATGCCTGTGACATGTGTGTTACATGTCTGCAATATGTCTGTGACACGTCAGTAAGATGTCTGTGATATGTGTGTTACACGTCTGTGCCATGTCTGCAACATGACTGTGCTATGTCTGCAACATGTCTGTGACATGTCTGTAACATATCTGTGTCATGTCTGTAACAAATCGCGAACATGTCTGTGACATATCTGTAACATTTCTGTAAATTGTCTGTGACATATATGTTACATGTCTGTGACAAGTCTCTAACATGTTTGTGACATGTCTGTAACATATCTGTAACATGTGTATCACATATCGGTAACATATCTGTATCATGTCAGTGACATGTCTGTAACATGTCTTTCATATGTCTGCGACATGTCTGTAAAATGTGTGTGACGTGTTGTTACTTTTCTGTGGCATGCCTGTGACATGTGTGTTACATGTCTGCAATATGTCTGTGACACGTCAGTAAGATGTCTGTGATATGTGTGTTACACGTCTGTGCCATGTCTGCAACATGTCTGTGACATATCTGTAACATATCTGTAAATTGTCTGTGACATATATGTTACATGTCTGTGACAAGTCTGTAACATGTTTGTGACATGTCTGTAACATATCTGTAACATGTGTATCACATATCGGTAACATATCTGTATCATGTCAGTGACATGTCTGTAACATGTCTTTCATATGTCTGTACCATGTCTGTTACACGTTTTTGATATGTCTGTTACATATCTGTGACATGTCTGTGACATGTCTGTTCCCCTTTTTTGATATGTCTGTGACATGTCTGTGACATGTCTGTAACAAGTGTGTGACACGTTTGTTACATGTCAGATACATGTCTGTAACATGTCTGCGACATGTCTGTGAAAAGTTTGTAACATGTCTGTGACATGTCTCTAACATATCTGTAACATGTGTATGACATATCGGTAACATGTCTGTATCATGTCTGTGATATGTCTGTAAAATGTGTGTGACGTGTTATTACATGTCTGTGGCATGTGTATTACATGTCTGCAATATTTATGTGACATGTCTATAACATGTCTCTGACATGTCTGTATCACGTCTGCATCATGTCTGTGAAATGTCTGTAACATGTCTGTGTCATGTCTGTAAATTGTCTGTGACATATATGTTACATGTCTGTGATATGTCTCTGACATGTCTGGTCCATGTCGGTAACATGTCTGTATCATGTCTGTGTCATGTCTGTAACATATCTGTAACATGTGTATCACATATCGGTAACATATCTGTATCATGTCAGTGACATGTCTGTAACATGTCTTTCATATGTCTGTGACATGTCTGTAAAATGTGTGTGACGTGTTGTTACTTTTCTGTGGCATGCCTGTGACATGTGTGTTACATGTCTGCAATATGTCTGTGACACGTCAGTAAGATGTCTGTGATATGTGTGTTACACGTCTGTGCCATGTCTGCAACATGACTGTGCTATGTCTGCAACATGTCTGTGTCATGTCAGTAAATTGTCTATAACATATATGTTACATGTCTGTGACATGTCTGTTACATGTCTACAACATGTCTGTACCATGTCAGTGACATATCTGTAACATGTCTGGCACATGTCTGTAACATGAAATGACATGTGTGTGCTATGTCTGTGCTATGTCCGTAATAGGTCTATGACATGTCTGTCACATGTCTGTAACATGTCTGTAACATTTCTGTGACATGACTGTGACATGTCTGCAACATGTCTGCGACATGTTTGTGACATGTCTGTGACATGTCTGTGATATGTCTGTAAAATGTGTGTGACGTGTTATTACATGTCTGTGGCATGCCTGTGACATGTGCGTTACATGTCTGCAATATTTATGTGACATGTCTGTAACATGTCTCTGACATGTCTGTGACACGTCTGCATCATGTCTGTGACATGTCTGTAAAATTTCTTTGATATGTCTGTGACATGTCTGTAACATATCTGTTTCATGTCTGTAACAAATCTCGAACATGTCTGTGACATATCTGTAACATGTCTGTAAATTGTCTGTGACATATATGTTACATGTCTGTGACAAGTCTGTCACATGTTTGTGACATGTCTGTAACATATCTGTAACATGTGTATCACATATCGGTAACATATTTTTATCATGTCAGTGACATGTCTGTAACATGTCTTTCATATGTCTGTGACATGTCTGTTACACGTTTTTGATATGTCTGTTACATGTCTGTGACATGTCTGTTACACGTTTTTGATATGTCTGTGACATGTCTTTAACATGGCTGTGACATGTCTGTGACATGTCTGTAACAAGTGTGTGACATGTTTGTTACATGTCAGATACATGTCTGTAACATGTATGCGACATGTCTGCGACATGTCTGCGACATGTCTGCGACATGTCTGTGAATAGTTTGTAACATGTCTGTGACATGTCTGTAACATATCTGTAACATGTGTATGACATATCTGTAACATGTCTGTGTCATGTCTGAAAATTGTGTGTGACATATATTTTATATGTCTGTGACATGTCTGTTGCATGTCTGCAACATGTCTGTGCCATGTCGGTAACATGTCTGTATCATGTCTGTGAAAAGTCTGTAACATGTCTGTGACATATGTATGACACGTCTGCATCATGTCTGTGACATGTCTGTAACATGTCTGTGTCATGTCTGTAACAAATCTGTAACATGTCTGTAAATTGTCTGTGACATATATGTTACATGTCTGTGACATGTCTGTGACATGTCTGTAACAAGGCTGTGACATGTCTGTGACATGTCTGTAACATGTGTGTGACATATCTGTTACATGTCAGTTACATGTCTGTAACATGTCTGCGACATGTCTGTGACAAGTCTGTGACATGTCTGTAACATATCTGTAACATGTGTATGACCTATCGGTAACATGTCTGTATCATGTCTGTGAAATATCTGTTACACGTCTGTGGCATGTCTGTAACACGTCTGTGAGACGTCTGCATCATGTCTGTGACATGTCTGTAAAATTTCTTTGATGTGTCTGTGACATGTCTGTAACATATCTGTGTCATGTCTGTAACAAATCTGGAACATGTCTGTGACATATATGTTACATGTCTGTGACAAGTCTGTAACATGTTTGTGACATGTCTGTAACATATCTGTAACATGTGTATCACATATCGGTAACATATCTGTATCATGTCTGTGACATGTCTGTAACATGTCTTTCATATGTCTGTGACATGTCTGTTACACGTTTTTGATATGTCTGTTACATGTCTTTGGCATGTCTGCTACATGTCTGTTCCTTGTCTGTGACATTTCTGTAACATGTCTGTGTCATGTCTTTGTCATGTCTGTAATAAACCTGGAACATGTCTGTGTCATATCTGTAACATGTCTGTGAATTGTCTGTGACATATATGTTACATGTCTGTGACATGTCTGTAACACATCTGTGACATGTCTGTCACATATCTGTAACATGTGTATGACATATCGGTAACATGTCTGTATCATGTCTGTGATATGTCTGTAAAATGTGTGTGACGTGTTGTTACTTTTCTGTGGCATGCCTGTGATATGTGTGTTACATGTCTGCAATATGTCTGTGACACGTCAGTAAGATGTCTGTGATATGTGTGTTACACGTCTGTGCCATGTCTGCAACATGACTGTGCTATGTCTGCAACATGTCTGTAAATTGTCTGTAAATTGTCTGTAACATATATGTTACATGTCTGTGACATGTCTGTTACATGTCTACAACATGTCTGCGACATGTCTGTACCATGTCAGTGACATGTCTGTAACATGTCTGGCACATGTCTGTAACATGAAATGACATGTGTGTGCTATGTCTGTGCTATGTCCGTAATAGATCTGTGCATGTCTGTCACATGTCTGTCACATGTCTGTAACATGTCTGTAACATATCTGTGTCATGTCTGTAACAAATCGCGAACATGTCTGTGACATATCTGTAACTTGTCTGTAAATTGTCTGTGACATATATGTTACATGTCTGTGACAAGTCTGTAACATGTTTGTGACATGTCTGTAACATATCTGTAACATGTGTATCACATATCGGTAACATATCTGTATCATGTCAGTGACATGTCTGTAACATGTCTTTCATATGTCTGTGACATGTCTGTAAAATGTGTGTGACGTGTTGTTACTTTTCTGTGGCATGCCTGTGACATGTGTGTTACATGTCTGCAATATGTCTGTGACACGTCAGTAAGATGTCTGTGATATGTGTGTTACACGTCTGTGCCATGTCTGCAACATGACTGTGCTATGTCTGCAACATGTCTGTGACATGTCTGTAACATATCTGTGTCATGTCTGTAACAAATCGCGAACATGTCTGTGACATATCTGTAACATGTCTGTAAATTGTCTGTGACATATATGTTACATGTCTGTGACAAGTCTCTAACATGTTTGTGACATGTCTGTAACATATCTGTAACATGTGTATCACATATCGGTAACATATCTGTATCATGTCAGTGACATGTCTGTAACATGTCTTTCATATGTCTGTGACATGTCTGTAAAATGTGTGTGACGTGTTGTTACTTTTCTGTGGCATGCCTGTGACATGTGTGTTACATGTCTGCAATATGTCTGTGACACGTCAGTAAGATGTCTGTGATATGTGTGTTACACGTCTGTGCCATGTCTGCAACATGTCTGTGACATATCTGTAACATGTCTGTAAATTGTCTGTGACAATATATGTTACATGTCTGTGACAAGTCTGTAACATGTTTGTACATGTCTGTAACATTCTGTAACATGTGTATCACATATCGGTAACATATCTGTATCATGTCAGTGACATGTCTGTAACATGTCTTTCATATGTCTGTACCATGTCTGTTACACGTTTTTGATATGTCTGTTACATATCTGTGACATGTCTGTGACATGTCTGTTCCCCTTTTTGATATGTCTGTGACATGTCTGTAACAAGTGTGTGACACGTTTGTTACATGTCAGATACATGTCTGTAACATGTCTGCGACATGTCTGTGAAAAGTTTGTAACATGTCTGTGACATGTCTCTAACATATCTGTAACATGTGTATGACATATCGGTAACATGTCTGTATCATGTCTGTGATATGTCTGTAAAATGTGTGTGACGTGTTATTACATGTCTGTGGCATGTGTATTACATGTCTGCAATATTTATGTGACATGTCTATAACATGTCTCTGACATGTCTGTATCACGTCTGCATCATGTCTGTGAAATGTCTGTAACATGTCTGTGTCATGTCTGTGACATATATGTTACATGTCTGTGATATGTCTCTGACATGTCTGGTCCATGTCGGTAACATGTCTGTATCATGTCTGTGTCATGTCTGTAACATATCTGTAACATGTGTATCACATATCGGTAACATATCTGTATCATGTCAGTGACATGTCTGTAACATGTCTTTCATATGTCTGTGACATGTCTGTAAAATGTGTGTGACGTGTTGTTACTTTTCTGTGGCATGCCTGTGACATGTGTGTTACATGTCTGCAATATGTCTGTGACACGTCAGTAAGATGTCTGTGATATGTGTGTTACACGTCTGTGCCATGTCTGCAACATGACTGTGCTATGTCTGCAACATGTCTGTGTCATGTCAGTAAATTGTCTATAACATATATGTTACATGTCTGTGACATGTCTGTTACATGTCTACAACATGTCTGTACCATGTCAGTGACATATCTGTAACATGTCTGGCACATGTCTGTAACATGAAATGACATGTGTGTGCTATGTCTGTGCTATGTCCGTAATAGGTCTATGACATGTCTGTCACATGTCTGTAACATGTCTGTAACATTTCTGTGACATGACTATGACATGTCTGCAACATGTCTGCGACATGTTTGTGACATGTCTGTGACATGTCTGTGATATGTCTGTAAAATGTGTGTGACGTGTTATTACATGTCTGTGGCATGCCTGTGACATGTGCGTTACATGTCTGCAATATTTATGTGACATGTCTGTAACATGTCTCTGACATGTCTGTGACACGTCTGCATCATGTCTGTGACATGTCTGTAAAATTTCTTTGATATGTCTGTGACATGTCTGTAACATATCTGTTTCATGTCTGTAACAAATCTCGAACATGTCTGTGACATATCTGTAACATGTCTGTAAATTGTCTGTGACATATATGTTACATGTCTGTGACAAGTCTGTCACATGTTTGTGACATGTCTGTAACATATCTGTAACATGTGTATCACATATCGGTAACATATTTTTATCATGTCAGTGACATGTCTGTAACATGTCTTTCATATGTCTGTGACATGTCTGTTACACGTTTTTGATATGTCTGTTACATGTCTGTGACATGTCTGTTACACGTTTTTGATATGTCTGTGACATGTCTTTAACATGGCTGTGACATGTCTGTGACATGTCTGTAACAAGTGTGTGACATGTTTGTTACATGTCAGATACATGTCTGTAACATGTATGCGACATGTCTGCGACATGTCTGCGACATGTCTGTGAATAGTTTGTAACATGTCTGTGACATGTCTGTAACATATCTGTAACATGTGTATGACATATCTGTAACATGTCTGTGTCATGTCTGAAAATTGTGTGTGACATATATTTTATATGTCTGTGACATGTCTGTTGCATGTCTGCAACATGTCTATGCCATGCCTGTAACATGTCTGTATCATGTCTGTGATATGTCTGTGACATATGTGTGACATGTCTGTATCATGTCTGTGACATGTCTGTAACATGTCTGTGTCATGTCTGTAACAAATCTGTAACATGTCTGTAAATTGTCTGTGACATATATGTTACATGTCTGTGACATGTCTGTGACATGTCTGTAACAAGGCTGTGACATGTCTGTGACATGTCTGTAACATGTGTGTGACATATCTGTTACATGTCAGTTACATGTCTGTAACATGTCTGCGACATGTCTGTGACAAGTCTGTGACATGTCTGTAACATATCTGTAACATGTGTATGACCTATCGGTAACATGTCTGTATCATGTCTGTGAAATATCTGTTACACGTCTGTGGCATGTCTGTAACACGTCTGTGAGACGTCTGCATCATGTCTGTGACATGTCTGTAAAATTTGTGTCTGTGACATGTCTGTAACATATCTGTGTCATGTCTGTAACAAATCTGGAACATGTCTGTGACATATATGTTACATTTCTGTGACAAGTCTGTAACATGTTTGTGACATGTCTGTAACATATCTGTAACATGTGTATCACATATCGGTAACATATCTGTATCATGTCTGTGACATGTCTGTAACATGTCTTTCATATGTCTGTGAGCATGTCTGTTACACGTTTTTGATATGTCTGTTACATGTCTTTGGCATGTCTGCTACATGTCTGTTCCTTGTCTGTGACATTTCTGTAACATGTCTGTGTCATGTCTTTGGCATGTCTGTAATAAACCTGGAACATGTCTGTGTCATATCTGTAACATGTCTGTGAATTGTCTGTGACATATATGTTACATGTCTGTGACATGTCTGTAACACATCTGTGACATGTCTGTCACATATCTGTAACATGTGTATGACATATCGGTATTATATGTCTGTATCATGTCTGTGATATGTCTGTAAAATGTGTGTGACGTGTTGTTACTTTTCTGTGGCATGCCTGTGATATGTGTGTTACATGTCTGCAATATGTCTGTGACACGTCAGTAAGATGTCTGTGATATGTGTGTTACGTCTGTGCCATGTCTGCAACATGACTTGTGCTATGTCTGCAACATGTCTGTAAATTGTCTGTAAATTGTCTTTAATTAATTTTATTGAGTGTCAGAGATATTTGTTTTATGCTCCCAACATGTCTGCGACATGTCTGTACCATGTCAGTGACATGTCTGTAACATGTCTGGCACATGTCTGTAACATGAAATGACATGTGTGTGCTATGTCTGTGCTATGTCCGTATTAGATCTGTGCATGTCTGTCACATGTCTGTCATGTC